>JAOWBW010001801.1:0-141948 GCA_026119855.1 Campanula takesimana | reverse complement strand
CCCCCTGATTTAAGCGCACGCTTACTGTGCGCCTCTTGGCTCAATGCGCCTGTTGGCTCAAACGCGCCTCAAAGTGTTTATTCAACACTCAGTGATTTATTGAAGACTCGAAGACTTGAAGAGAATTCAAATTACGCCAATGATCCAACGGTGGTTTAAAAGATGCATATGCGCCTAATCTATTGACACGTGTCCACAACGGTCACATTTATGTTGAGTGTCAAAATGGCCATATATGCATGCTCCAATCAACGAGCGACAGCTCATCTTATCCACAAGGATTTCCAACGGCTAGTTTTTTTGAAGTTCACTATAAATACCCCATAACTTCAACATTTTGAAGTTGCTGAGTTTTGCTTAGAATTTCAAGAATTTCTCTCTCAAAGCATTTGTTGAAGATTTGAAGATTGCCTTCGTTTTTCCAGATTTTCTCAAGACATCTTCATACCTTCATCCTTAGCCCAGATCTTCAAAGCCTTAACACTTTAGTTTCTGTGCTCTTCATCTCAAAGATCTAAAGAGCCTTGATACTAAGAACACACACGCACCTCTTTAAGTTTGACATTTAGATCCATCTTTTAGAGATACACCGTTATTGTTTTGGATTTGTTCTTTCATAGTAATAGATCTTAAGTTAGTGTATAAGCTCAAACATTGTAATTTGTAACACTCACTCATTATATAAGATCTCTTTTAGAAATCCAAGACTAACCATCTTGGTAGAGGACGTAGATCTTTCATTGATCGAACCTCTCCAAATAGCTTGTGTTATTATCTTGTTATTTCTTTCAAGTTATTATTTTCACTCACTATTGCTTGTTTACTCATTGTAGATTGATTGAACTGAATTGTGTTGTGTTGTTATATCATTTGCCTAGTTCCTTATTTCACTCACTTTGAGCCAAAATACTTAGTGTGTGTGTTGCGCTCCCTTTATCACTTTGCGCCTATTTTCATTACTAAATTCCGCTGTGCATTTCACTCACTCACTTAGGCGCATTTCATAACGCTTACTTGATAAAGTGCGCATTTGCAATTGAGTTTTTCAAGGGTACGAAAAGAATTTTAAACAGCTATTCACCCCCTCCCCTCTAGCTATTTTTCATACCCTTGTTGCCCTTTGGACCAACAAGTGGTATCAGAGCAAAACACCTTTATAAACATTTTTCGTTTTCAAGCTTAACAGCTTGGGTGCCGATTCTAAATGGCAAACTCAAAACCTATGGCAACTGCAAACTACGCTCACGTTCCGGTCTTTGATGAAGATCATTTTGACGTGTGGAAATTCAGCAATATTGACTCATCTCAACCAATCGATGAAAGGCTCCATGACACCGTCGTTTATGGACCTTATATTCCGATGAAGGCGAATCCAAATCCACGCACCAACGCTGCTCAACCTACAGTTCTAAAAACCAAGGGAAGAATGGACCGAGGAAGAAATTAGAAGAGTTGCAAATGATGGCAAAGCAAGAAACATTCTCTTAAGCACTCTAAGCACGGCTATGAAACAACAAGTCATGCATTGTACTGCTAATGAGCTATGGGATGCTATTGAAGAGCATATTGAAGGAGACACCGTCTGCAGGAGAACAAGAAATACGAAGTACAAAAGAGATTCAACAATTTCTCTCAACTCCCCGGTGAAAACTTGAGGCAAACTTATGAACGCTACTGTGAAATTATCAATCTATGTATTTCACTTGGCATGAAGTTTACACAACAAATATTTGAATGTAAATTTTCTACAAGCTTTTGGATCAAGATACCTACATAAATCTAGCGCTCTTGAAGACGCTGGAACTTTAGATGTTTGGACTTTAAGGAACCTATATGCAAATCTCAAAGTTTACGAACTCAAACTCCAACGAATCAGTGAAACTGAAGGAAGTCAAATCTTATGGCTATGATGGCGCACAAAGAAGCTGCGCCTACACCTGCGCCTACTCCTGCGCCTGTACAAGATGAGAAAGCTCCGATCCCAAAATTTCTACTTTGAGCTATTAGACATGGATGATGAAGACTTCGCTTTATTTGTGAAGAAATTTCAAAAGTTCAGAAAATTCTCAAGACCCGGCTCAACCAACAAATTTCAAGGATCTACCAGCAAAGCTCCTCAAAAGTTCTCAAGGAGCAGTGATTCAAAAGAAAAGAAGATCTTGTTTGTTTTAATTGCAGGAAACCCGGACATTTTGCATCAAGCTGCCCGATCCCAAATTTGAATATATGCAGAAGAAGAGCAGCCATACTCCAAATTCACTCCCAAGTTCACTCGTCACAAGGGAATGGTTGCTGAAGAAGAAGCACCAGCAAATGAGCACAACACTTGGATTGAAACAGACTCCGATGAGAGCGATGAAGATTCGATGATGGACTCGTTTGTTTGATGGCAAATGATGATGAAGTTAATACTTATGATTCTGATGATGACTTCTCCAAGGATGTTCCCGATATGAAGGCCATGAATAAACCTATCAAGAAATCTGCAGGTTTTCAGAAGTGAAAAGAAGAAAGGACCAACCATCAGCGAGCTCGTTGAACAAGGTTTCTCATCTCCGGCTCAAAACGATGGTGGATTGCTATTCTCACGTGTGATCTTGGAGCAAGAACAAATTGAGAAAAGGAGCATACATTAGACCACAGGTTGAACCAACTGCTCCAATCTCCAAAATCAATGATGATGAAGTGATTGCTGAACAAGAAAAATTGTTCAAAAGGCTGAAAAGGTAATCACTAGATTTGATAGTATGAAGGAGCTTTAGCACTATCATGTGATGAATTTCCCAGCTTAGACCGAGAAATCTCTACTTAAATCTGAACTCACCCTCCTTAAGGAGCAGATAAGAGCATGACTCCTCTTACTGTTAAAAACACTTTTCTAACAGAACAGAACTCACTTCTTAAAGTTCAAAACGATGAATTGGTTGCTCAAATTACTGATCTTAAAAGATTACAAATGAGTGGTCCAATTCTCGTGTCACTATGGAGAATATATTTGAGTCCCAAAAAAGTCAGTGGTAATAAAGTGGCTTGGGATTCTCATCAACTAGTGACAACTTTAATGTGATGTCTGTGCTGAAAGAGATAGTGAATTTACCAACCCAAACTTTTGAAATTCCCAAGGAAAAACATTCTAATTCAATGGGTAAAGGACAAGAAAAAGTCAAGGACAAACATTCCACTATGTCTACCCAACGAAGCAATTTGGAAAGCTAATGGGAAAGATATAGCTACAGATGAACCATCTCCTAGCAAAATCATTCTTGAAAATAGGCGCGCTTCTTCTCCGAGTGCTCATTTGCGCCTAAGAGCCACGCGCCTCATCGCCGTGCGCCTCCTAGCCCTATGCGCCCTCCGAGAAAAACGCTCCAAAATTTCCAAAGAAAGATTTTGTTAAGTCTAGTTCATCTGACCCCAAAGAATGCCATCCCCAAGAAAAGTAAAGAGTTTGTGAAAACTCACGTGATTGGGTGGCTTTCATCATTGTTCTATTTGTGATTGTTCAGGACACAAGGCCGTGGAATGCCTTTTGCGATTCACTCCAAATGCCAAAGGACGTAAAAATCCTAAGGTCAAGCAAGAGTGGGTTGTCAAAAGTTGCTAACCCTAGGACCCAAAAGGAATAAAGGGGACCTGCTTAAATGTCTATATTTCAGGTTCTTTGTTTCATGGCTGGATCTTCAAAAGCTAGAAATTATGAATGGATTCTCGATAGTGGGTGTTCAAGACACATGACTGGAGATGAATCCTTATTAGAAGATGTCCATGAAGAAAGAGGTCCCTCCGTAACATTTGGCGATAATAACAAAGGTCAAGTGTAGCATATGGAAAGCTCAAGAAAGACAAAGTGTGATTGAAAGAGTCTCACTCGTCAAAGGGCTCAAGCACAACTTATTATCCATATCTCAATTCTGCGACAAAGGATTAGAATGCCATTTCACTTCAACGCAATGTCTTATCAAGAATGGAAAAACTGGAGCTATCTTACTCACGGGATATCGTAAGACAAATATTTATATTATTGATTTCCATAGTATGAACTCTAGTACTAATCTTTGTTTGTAGCAAAAAGTGTGAACGAAAATAGTTGGCTGTGGCACAAGCGCTTAAGTCACTTGAACTTCAAGTATCTATCTAAACTCAGCAGGAATAATCTTGTCAAAGGACTTCCCAAGGTTGCTGATCATCATGACAAAAAGTGCGCCGCATGTCAACTTGGCAAACAACCGAAGCAGTCATTTTCAAGCAAGTCAAATCCTTCAACTACAAGATGTTTGCAACTGCTTCACATTGATCTATTTGGACCAGTTTCCACCGCAAGCATTAGAAGAAACAAGTATACTCTAGTTGTGGTGGATGATTATTCAAGATATACATGGGTGGAGATGATGATTACAAAAGATGATTGTTATGATATTCTCACTACCTTATTTCGACTGCTCCAAACCCAAAAAGAAGATGACATCGTTAGTGTTCGATCCGACAATGGAACAGAATTCAAGAACAACGGTGTTGCTCGATATTGTGAAGATCATGGGATAGATCACAACTTTTCAACCGCCGGAGTCCCTCAACAAAATGGCGTGGTTGAACGAAAGAATAGAACGTTGATTGAAGCGGGAAAGACGATGATAGCTGAAGCTAAATTGCCTAATACTTTTGGGAAGAAGCTATCAACACTGCATGTTTTACTCAAAATCATTCCCTCATCAACAAACTTCACAACAAGACTCCGTATGAACTTTGGCGTGGTAGAACTCCCAACATTGCATTCTTCAAGATCTTTGGTTGCAAATGTTATATCCTCTACAACGGAAACGAACATAGAGGTAAATTCGATGCCAAAGCCGATGAAGGTATTTTTGTTGGGTATGCCAAACACTCTAAAGCTTTTCGTGTTTTTAATAGAACTACATTAGTGATAGTTGAATCTGTACATGTTACATTTGATGAAAATTCTCTCCTTGAGCACATTTGGCTCAAATGTTGCTGATGATTCTATTAAGCTAAATGATACAGGTGCTCCTATTTATGTTGCGCCCACTCAAGATCAGAATCTATCAACACAAGAAATCCATCTACATCAAATGCGCCTAATTCAATATATAATGCGCCTGGTGAATCATCTATTGTGCCTCACTCAAATGATGCGCCTCATGATTCCTCTCACGCGCCTATTTCTACTGCTGCATCTGGTGTAAACCCAAATTTCAATTCTGAGCCAGTTCAACCCCTAAATTTCAATGACTTTGAATCTGGTGAAGATGTACCAATTGAAGACCTTCAAATTACTACGACTCAACCTAACTTACCTCATGAAATTCGTGAAGTTAGAGGTCATCCAATTGCTAATATCATCGGTGATCTACAAGTTGGTGTTCGTACAAGGAGAGCTACAAACTTTGATGCTTACACTGCTTTTATCTCTCAATTGAACCGAAGAAGGCTGATGAAGCGCTCCAAGATCCTAATTGGGTTGTTGCAATGCAAGAAGAACTCAATCAATTTGAACGATGTAAGGTCTGGACTCTAGTTCCAAGACCAAATGATCATGGAGTGATTGGTACAAAATGGGTGTTCAGGAACAAGATGGATGAGAATGGAACCATCACGAGAAACAAAGCAAGATTGGTTGCACAAGGCTATAGGCAAGAAGAAGGAATTGACTATGATGAAACTTTTGCGCCCGTAGCAAGACTTGAAGCTATCAGATTATTTCTAGCTTACGCCGCTCACAAAAACTTCAAGTTATATCAAATGGATGTGAAGAGCGCGTTTCTAAATGGTGAACTCCAAGAACAAGTCTATGTTGCTCAACCACCTGGGTTTGAAGATTCACAATTTCCAAATCATGTGTACAAACTCCAGAAAGCTTTGTATGGACTCAAACAAGCACCAAGAGCATGGTATGATACACTATCAAAGTTTCTCATCAAAAAAGGCTTCACTCGCGGTAAAATCGATACAACTCTTTTCATTGCCAAACATAATGGTCATAAATTACTTGTTCAAATTTATGTTGATGATATTATATTTGGTTCTACTAATGAATTGTTGTGCAAGTGTTTTGAGAAACTAATGAAGAGCAAGTTTGAAATGAGCATGTTGGGAGAACTCACATTCTTCCTCGGGCTTCAAATCAAGCAAATGAGTGAAGGCATATTTATCAATCAAGCCAAATACACAAAAGACTTAATCAAGAAGTTTGGACTTGAGAACGCTAAAGCATACGATACTCCAATGGCCACCGGCAACAAACTCGACAAAGATCTAAAAGGTAAACGTGTTGATCAAACGCTCTATCGAGGTATGATTGGCTCACTCCTTTATCTTACTGCTAGTAGGCCCGATATTATGTTTAGTGTTTGTGTTTGTGCTCGTTATCAATCCGACCCTAGAGAAGCACACTTAATTGCTGTGAAACGTATTATAAGATATCTCTCTGGCACTGTTAACCTTGGACTTTGGTACACCAAAGATTCGAACTTTAAACTTGTAGGTTATTCAGATGCGGATTATGCAGCATGCACAATTGATAGGAAAAGCACTAGTGGCACTTGTCATTTCCTCGGATATCGACTTGTGTCATGGGCAAGTAAGAAACAAGCTTCTGTATCCGTTTCAACAACCGAAGCCGAATATATCGCTGCGGGAAGTTGTTGTTGCCAAATACTCTGGATGAAGCAGCAATTGGTGGACTATGATATCATCGAAGAAAATTGTCCCATCTACTGCGACAATACATCAACAATTGCGGTTTCTGAAAATCCTGTCATGCACTCAAAGACCAAGCACATCGACATCAATATCACTTCCTCAAAGACCACGTGCAGAAAGGCAATATTCATTTGGAACACGTGGGAACCGACTATCAAATCGCCGACATTCTAACGAAAGCACTTGACGCGAAACGGTTCATGTTTTTGAGAGGTGAAATGGGTATGCTTGAACTCAACTAAATTCAATATAGTTTTGTCAATACTAATGACTTTATGTTGTGTTGAGTTATGAGTATATTAGGTACAAATGATTAAAATCAACTTTTCAAAAGTTTCAAGGAATCTATGCGCCATCTATACTGCGCGCCCATTCCTCATTTTCTGCGCGCACAATCCATGCGCGCCTATCAATCCATGCGCTTAAAATGCTTATGCGCCCTTAACCATCTCTTATGCGCCTTGATGAATAAAGCGCCTAGATGAGTATGCGCCTTGCTGAAGTAATGCGCCCCTTCATGCGCGCATTAACTATTGCGGCTCAATCATTTCTCAAAATTCAATTTGAATGATTGAACGTATTAAATACACAAGTACCAGGTATGTTAATTCTGTTCATTTATTATAGGAATCTATGTCTTTTGACAATCCTTTAATTGTTCAAGGGTACTTGTGCAATTAAATTTTTCCCTCGTTTTACGCTTTTCGAAAATTTTTATTTTCTGGGATATATTTCTTGCACCCCAAACTTACACCAAAATAGATGTTTTTGGTGTTTGTGCAAAAATTAGTCAAATTGCTCATACACTTAAAAGGAAAGTGGAGCAGTTTTTCAAAAACTTAAATGTCACATCATGACACTTGTGTCATTCAGCATTTAATGCACCTCAAATCTCAAATCCCTCATAAATGCACCTGGTATGATTAGCCGCCTTTTCAAATCCCTCATTAATGCCATCCTTTCAACTTCCCATCTTTTTAAATTTTTTGACTGTTTTTTTTTTCCATATCTGTGCAAAATTTTGAACCTAACCTATAAATATTCATCATCTCCTTCACTCCCTCCTACCAACTCTCCTCTCACTCTCTCCCCGACTCTTATCTCTCTCTCTCTCCATCTTCTTCATTTTTCTTCTTCATTTTCTATATACTTACATTAATTTATGGGTCCTAAGAAAGCATCAACATCTACACAAGACGATATGGTATGAATTCTCAACCTTTAATCTCCTTATATTTCTGAATTTTTTTCTTTTTCGTCATTTTCAGTGATTTTTTTCGTTTTTACAAAACCCGGATTCATTTTCCTTTGATTTCTCTCGTTTCGATGATCCGTTTTCTATATCGTTTGTTAGGTTGTGTTCTATTATTGATTTCGAATCTTTTAAAACCAACATTTCAACGATCAATGCTTTATTTGTTACAAATCTGAATTTTTGTTTTCAAAATTTTTCAAAATTTTCGGTCATTCTTTTGATCATTGTGCTTTCATTATTGATTTGTTCATGATTTTGTTTACATATTTAGATTCCTTGTTGTCATGCGGTCATTTTGATATATTATTTGTCTAGTTTGGTGAAGTTTCATGATTTTCGTGTTCTTGGTGTTCTTCGAGCATTCAAGGGTCGTTCTTCGTGTTCTTCGTCAACATTGCATGTTCTGGTCTCTAAAAATCTTTCTACCTTGTTTTCGAAAATTTGAACTTTTTGATTTTCATTTCTGTCTTTTAAATGCTTGTTGTTTGTTTTTCTTACTAAGTTAAATTTCTCACGATATGCGCCTATATACTTCTTTATGCGCCTATTCTTTTATACGCCTGAATGCTTTCTGTGCCTCTACTTGTATATGCGCTTAAATCATTCTGCGCCTAAAACCTTATGCGCCTAACTTCGTACTTAGTCAAATTTCGTTGTTTTATTTTTCCTTAGTATTCACATAGAACCATATTATGCGCCTTGTAACTCTATGCGCCTTTAATATTTTATGCGCCTAATTCAATCATGCGCCTTGATTCTCTATAATTTTGTGCGCCTGTTTCAATTATGCGCCTATCTATTTCTTGCGCCTATGTTACTTTGATCATTTTATGTTTTTATGCGCCTATGTCATTTCTAATATCAATCATTTTTTTCAGGACCTTGCAAATTTCAAATTAGAAGAAACTCTTGATCTATTAGAGTTGTCTGGTGAAGTAATTGGGCGAGAAATCATTGAGACTCTGCGCGTTGCTGGTCTGCTCCCCTTATTCACCATGGACCAAGATTTTTATTCTGCGCTCCTCGTGGATGAGTTCTTTTCCACTGCTGTTCTAGTGGAAATTGATGTAAATGGGCGCACTCACTACCGGATTGAGGCGCGCGTTCAAAATGTTGACGTCCATATTTCATCATCTGTGATTCGACACTTGCTCAGTTTTCCATCTACGGGTGAAGATCGCATTATTGGGCGTCCGATGACTTACTCTGTTGATGATCAGAACAAGATGGCTGCCTCACTTCTAAATATTCCCACGCTTCAAAATAATATCAAAAACACCGAAATTGGAGATGGTGGAGAACTCTTGACTCACATCGCGCACTTGGTGGGAACTTCTATTGTGTTCAAAACTGGGAATGTGAACCGATTCACGGTGGAACAATGGGAATACACAGCTGCCATCATGGCCAAGGAGAAGCTTCACTGGCCTCACATTCTGTTCAAGACTCTGCGTGAGCAAATTGATAAATTTGTGAAGAACAAAAGTGATGGAAAGACCCGATTCCGCTCTCACTGCCTTCTTCTCACAAAACTTTTTCTAACTTACCCTGAGTTAGTTAAGTTTTTGAATGAGAATCCTGAATACAAGATCAATGATGTTTCAATGTTTGGTAAAGCGAGTTTGGACCTCAAGAAGCGCAGAAAGAAGCCTACGAAGCGCGCCAAAGGAATTCAAATCAAGACTGTTGGAAGCTTAGTTGATGAAGACACAGAGTCAGATGATGCGCCTGTCCTTAAAAGCGCACCATTAATAAAGAGCGCAGTGAAGGCAAGCGCTAGACAAAGCGCTGATCCCGTGCCAGGCGCAGAGAAAAGCAAAGGAAAAAGAGTGGTTGATGACCCTCCTCGTGCGCCAATCAAACGTACTAGATTTGAAACTGATGAAGAACGAGATCTAAGGCTAGCGCAGGAAGCCAGCAGGCTTGAGGCTCAAAGAAAAAGAGATGAAGATTTTCAAGCCAAACAAGCTGCTGAGTCAGAAAAGTTAGAGCGCATGAAAGGCGCTGGATCAAGTGCTGATATTGAGAAAGGGCCTTCTGTTTCCGCGCCTACCCAGCGTGCGCCTTCTCAACGCGCCTCCTCTCCCCGTGCGCCCTCATTCAAATTTCAACGGACCAACGTGTCAAGGGTACAACTCCTCTCTGATTTCTTCGGCGATGACATTTCAGACATAGAGGAACCAGTTCAGGGGGAGCAAGAGACCATCCCTCAGCGCACTCCTTCTCCAGTTGCGCCTCCACCTGGACCTGATCAGATCACAATAGCAACTATTGATGTTGAAACAGTTGTTGTTGAAACTGTTGATGTTGAAACTGAAGATGAAATTGAGTCTCCTACTCATTCACCTCCTCCTGCGCCTCCATCTCCTTTTGCGCCCCTTCAAGATGATGCGCCACTATCTACCCCTGCGCCTCCTCCATCTGCTCCCGATTTGAGCGAGGTACTCTCCATTCTTCATTCTTTACAGCAGGGGCAAGCAAATCTAGAGCAAGGACAGTCTCTTATAAAATCTCAATTTGAGCTTCTTACTTCCTTACTCACTGATCAATCCGAAGAGATCGCTGCCATTAAGGGGGAGATGAACTCTCTCAAGGACAAACTCTCTGCTCCTTCTCCTCCTCCGGCGCAGACTCAGGTTCAAGCTCATACTGATCAGGCGCAAACCACCGCTTCTGCGCCTACTTTCATACCTCAGTCTGCTGCGTCTCAATCCAACATGAATGTACTTGTATCTAAGTTGGATGTCCTGAAAGAATTGGTCGTCACTCATTTCACTGCTGCTCACTCTAGCTCTGACAGACGCGCCGAACATATTTCTTCTGATATTATCACGGCTCAAAATGCCATTGAAGCTCACATTCAAATCTTAGAAGAAAATATTTCACAGCAGCAGCAAATCACTCAGCGCTCCATTGATGAATACCAAAACATCAATGTGAATCACTTGAGTTACATTAGAGACGATATCACTGCCACTCACTCCAGTGTCACTGACACTCAAGGGTTAGCGAACCGTAGTCATCAGCTCGCAAAGCAAATTCAGCGTTCTGTTTCAGAGATCGTTGAAGGATTGAAGGAAGATGATGCGCCTCCCAACCCTTAGTTTCTATTATTTTTGTTTGTAAGTTTTTAGAACCTTTTTGTAATAGAATCAACTCTTGTGTTAGTGACTTTGTGCTTACTTGTTTTAGCACCTTTTGTTTTTGTTCTATTCGAAACTTGTAACTTGTAACTCTTACACCCCAAGTTTTAATAAGAACAATGCATCACTTATTATCAAACCTTGTTCACTCCAACTCCTTGTTTGTAGAACAATGAATATTGTTTAAATTCATATGCATCATATTGAATTGTTTCATACTTTTATGCATCAAGTTTAAACTTGGTTTAAACACATTTCAAAAACTAAAAATCATATATCATCTTGAATGTGTTAAACTGTTGTTTCTATCTTTCCATATGTAACTCTTTATTCTTATTGGAATAGATTAGGAATCTATATTTTGGACTAGTGTGTGTATTAAACTTGAGACATGAATTACCAATTTCATTCATTTGGACATGTTTTTATCAAGTATAATGTTTGTCCTTGATATAGTAGGTAATGGCATCAATCAAATAGGGGGAGATTGTTGGGTATGCCCACATATATCTCAGTTTTAAATGTAATAGGTTTTATTAGATTTGATTGATCCATCACTTAAGTTTTATTTCATGGACTTTAGACCCACATGTAAGAAGTATTTATACTTCATTTTTTAAGTTGTCCATTGTTATAGAATAGGCTTAGAAATAGGGCAAGAAGATCAAGTTTCAAGAAAAATCACTCAGTGAGTTTGAGCCGCGCTTATGCGCCTCCTGCGCCACGTGCCACGTGCCTTCTACATTCGCGCCATGCGCCATTTAGAGCGCGCGCATAAAGATTTCTTCATAAGCTATGTTACGCGCATATGCGCCCCTTGATTTAAGTGCACGCTTACTGTGCGCCTCTTGGCTCAATGCGCCTGTTGGCTCAAACGCGCCTCAAAGTGTTTATTCAACACTCAGTGATTTATTGAAGACTCGAAGACTTGAAGAGAATTCAAATTACGCCAATGATCCAACGGTGGTTAAAAGATGCATATGCGCCTAATCTATTGACACGTGTCCACAACGGTCACATTTATGTTGAGTGTCAAAATGGCCATAATATATGCATGCTCCAATCAACGAGCGACAGCTCATCTTATCCACAAGGATTTCCAACGGCTAGTTTTTTTGAAGTTCACTATAAATACCCCATAACTTCAACATTTTGAAGTTGCTGAGTTTTGCTTAGAATTTCAAGAATTTCTCTCTCAAAGCATTTGTTGAAGATTTGAAGATTGCCTTCGTTTTTCCAGATTTCTCAAGAACATCTTCATACCTTCATCCTTAGCCCAGATCTTCAAAGCCTTAACACTTTAGTTTCTTGTGCTCTTCATCTCAAAGATCTAAAGAGCCTTGATACTAAGAACACACACGCACCTCTTTAAGTTTGATCATTTAGATCCATCTTTTAGAGATACACCGGTTATTGTTTTGGATTTGTTCTTTCATAGTAATAGATCTTAAGTTAGTGTATAAGCTCAAACATTGTAATTTGTAACACTCACTCATTATATAAGATCTCTTTTAGAAATCCAAGACTAACCATCTTGGTAGAGGACGTAGATCTTTCATTGATCGAACCTCTCCAAATAGCTTGTGTTATTATCTTGTTATTTCTTTCAAGTTATTATTTTCACTCACTATTTGCTTGTTTACTCATTGTAGATTGATTGAACTGAATTGTGTTGTGTTTGTTATATCATTTGCCTTAGTTCCTTATTTCACTCACTTTGAGCCAAAATACTTAGTGTGTGTGTTGCGCTCCCTTTATCACTTTGCGCCTATTTTTCATTACTAAATTCCACTGTGCATTTCACTCACTCACTTAGGCGCATTTCATAACGCTTACTTGATAAAGTGCGCATTTGCAATTGAGTTTTTCAAGGGTACGAAAAGAATTTTAAAACAGCTATTCACCCCCCCTCTAGCTATTTTTCATACCCTTGTTGCCCTTTGGGACCAACAATCATCTTCTTCACCTCTCCAATAGGGAGATTCAGAAGGTCAACCCAAGAATCAAAAACACCGCGGTAGTACTTAGGGACGGCAATCCGACCGGCCAAAGACATACCTATAATGGCCCCAAAATCATCGACGGTCGGCACCATTTCATTAGCCGAAAAGTTGAATGTATAGCTATCACAATCCCAAAAGGCTGCAGCCTTCAACAAGTCCCAATCCGGCTTTAATATCCGCAAAGTGAAAAGAATTCGAAACCCGAAATCTTTGATGAAAGCGTTTTTGGGATGGGTATTGAAAGAATACATGAAGGTCGAAAAATCCTTCTCGTAACTCTCGACAACCTCGGCATCAAGACTAAAGGGGTTAGAAGCCATGGGAAAGAAGACCACAAGCAAAATTGAGCAATAAAATGGTGTTCAAAAATGGCAGAAAAGGGCTGTTGGAATCGAATTATCGACCAGAAGCTGATATTAGCTGTTGGGGGATCTTTTGGTCAACAAATATCAGGCCCTGAATCTCGCCTCCCAGAGGCGTGCGCCTCCCGACACCGGTTTACAAGGCGCGCGCGTCCCATCTCCAAGAGAGGAAGCGCCCGCGTCCCAGGTAGAAGAAGGCTCCAGAAATAGCCTTTGTCAGTTCGGAACAGCACCCTGGCGTTCCAGCGCCTTCAACCTGCAGAAAAGATCAATCCCAGCAACAAGAGAAGCTCAAACGACGACAACAAACACTCAGCTGGGCACACATTAATTTGGTCCTCCCTTAAGGCATGTCTAAAAACTAAAATAAGATAGAAACTCCCACTCAAAATAGGGTGTCTTTTATTTTCTCAAAAATCAGTTTTTACAATTCATCCCCAGCACAAAGCACTCCGCAGTCACCTGTGCTCGCACCCCGTCAAAAGTCAAAGTCAAACAGTCAACATCAATGTATGACTCACGACGGCAATTTGGTCCGGGGTAAGCCACAGAATCACTATTTCCCCATCAAGCAAGATATACATCCATTCAAAGCAAACGGTCCTCCGGTCCCGCACTTCAGCAAACGGTCCTCTAGGCCCCGCACTTCAGCAAACGGTCCAACAGGTCCCGCACTTCAGCAAACGGTCCTCTAGGCCCCTCACTTCAGCAAACGGTCCTCCGGGTCCCGCACTTCAGAAAACGGTCCTCCAGGTCCCGCACTTCAGCAAACAGTCCTCCGGGTCCCGTACTTCAGCAAACGGTTCTCTGGGTCCCGCACTTTAGCAAACGGTCCTCCGGGTCCCGCCTCCAGCAAATGGATCTCGCTATCAGCAAACAGGTCCCGCTTCCAGCAAACGGATCTCGCTTCCAATAAACCGATCCCGCTATTTGCAAAGCCGCTCATACAGAGAGCGCACCCTTATCTCTCAAAGTCTCTCACACAGGAAGCGCACCTCTATCCCCTGCAATTTCAAATTCTTGCTTTTATCGAGTCTTCTCCTTTTCTTGGTGATGTCCTAGGCGGATGTCAGTCTTTCGTCGGCGCGTTTGCTTCGCAATCCACGCCACCGAGGGGCTCTGTAGACACCCCACCTTAGACCGCTCACCCTGATTGCACACTTGATTTTGTGTTTCTCCCTCTTTTAAGTGTTTTCTGTTAGTTTGTGTTACTTTGGTTAAGTTCCAGACGGAGTCCGTTAAGTCTCGGGACTAAACTGAATAACAGTTCTAACTTTCTAGTCCATTCTGTCAAAAATTGCTTCTCAGAGTCATGCGCCTCCGCCCCTTGAGGCCAGACGCGCGCGCCTTCTGCCGCCTAGGTGGGATGCGCGTGCTTCTGGGGTGTGTCAGTTACAGATTCTGCCCAAGAATCTCTCCCTTGCTCATTATACATGATTTTGCCCGGGAAAGATTTCTTGGAGACTCCGTTTGGCTCCAAAAACAGTCCTTTTTCAACTATAAAAACCCCTCCAATCCATCATTGGAGGGGACCTGGGACATCATTACTTTTAGACCTTTTACTCACTTCTTTCCTAGACTTTTTCTTGGATTTCTTCAATTAAGGATTCAACCTCTTCTTCAAGGCTTTACAAGAGGTTCTCTTTGAAGGATACTATAGGTAAATGTCTTGAACATTTCTCCTCCTCTTCTTCTTCTTCTTCTTCTTCTTCTTCTTCTTCTTCTTCTTCTTCTTCAATCAAATGTGCAATCACCCAAAACCATTTGGGACATGACACGAACGGTCCTTTCATTACATTGAATTGGCCTAGGAGTCATCTCCCTACATTTCAAACTTCAATACCCCTTTTTATCATCATTTTAATAGGAAGAACGCATTTATCTTTAAAAGTGAATTATGAACAAACAAGACCGACTTTGCTCGGGCGAAATGGGTGTTTAAGTACTTCCCATTTTGTAACCTAATCCCTGAACCCCTCATCCCAAAGAATCTCTGTTTTCGTAAATCAAACTTAGGCTCATAAACATTAGGTTTTCTTACGTTCCTCAAAAACGTGAGTGGCGACTCTAAAACACAATTAGACATCCTAGGTAATTCACCGCTCTAGCTAAGCCGTGGTTCCCCGGGGTATCTACAAGTTGGGATGGGGCTTTGAATAAATCGGATTGTAAAGCCAACTTCCAACAAGAAACCATCAATTTTGTCAGGAGACAAAGCATCCGTACGGTTGTCCCGGGGGGTATACTTTTTGCATTGAATTTTGCTCCAGGTCCGATCATCTTCTTAAGTGCCTTAACTTGGAGTCCAGAAGCAGTTCTTTTTCTTATTTCGAAAGCCTCCTCTTCCATGGAGCCTTTTCTTATGGAGAAACCACCAAAATTGTCCAAGATTGATCAAGAGTGCTTTGAGGGCAACCTCAGGCTTTGGATGCGGTATCATATGCTGGAGAACAAAGGCGTTTTTCAAGCCAAGTTTGGACTCAAGTCTTTCTGGTCTCTCAAGGAGTTCATCCCGGATCTTGAGCTCTGAGAGCTGCTGCAACTTTCTGGGATATCAGGAGACACGTGTACTGTTTTTCCTACAACGAGATCACGCCGACCTATGAGGATTTCAAGGCTTTGGTGGGGGTATAGACACGGAGGTCATTTCTCTTCGCGCCTCCATACCGACACAAGATTAGAAGCTACGCAGACTGCCATCCTGACGGACAGCAGAGCAAAGTTCAGAGAGCTAGTGGATGACAATGCTGATATGCGCAGAGGAATGAACACTTATGTTGGTAAAGTTGTTGAACACTTATGTTGGTAAAGTTGTTGAGTTCCAGGACAAATTTCAAAAATTAAAGGTGGAACTCATGAACAAGTTCAACAGCCTTCAGAATGAGATGCGCGAAGCCCTGCAACGGATCAACATAGATTAGATTTCCTTTGTAAGTATTTTGCTAGTTTTTTCTTTGATGTTTTGATTCTCGTTGCGCAGTATGTTTTTTTTTTTTTTTTTTTTTCGTGCGCTTTTGTTTTTATGCGCACCTCTTTTGTGTTTCCTCTTTAAAAGCTTGTACTCTGTAACAGTCAATCCTTCAAGTTTTAATGAGAAGAATGCATCATTAAGCTTTCACAAAACCTTGTTCAATTCAAACCATTCGTTTGTGGAACATTGAATGCATTATTACTTAAACTCATGCGCATAATCTTTACTGCTCATGTCTTCTACGCATGATGTTTAAACATTCAGTTTAAACGCATACTTAAAACTTCATCTCACATTATTTGTATGCTCTGAATGAT
Source organism: Campanula takesimana (assembly GCA_026119855.1). Classification (NCBI taxonomy): domain Eukaryota; kingdom Viridiplantae; phylum Streptophyta; class Magnoliopsida; order Asterales; family Campanulaceae; genus Campanula; species Campanula takesimana. Next base: position 125,180 of record JAOWBW010001801.1, on the reverse strand, counting down.
ATTTCTATCTTTCCTATCTTGTAAGTTTTTAATCTTTTGGATAGATTAGAAATCTATAGCACTGGCTAGTGTGTGCATTGACTTGAGGCATGATTTACCATTCACATTTTTATGGACATATTATTATCAAGTACAATGAATTGCCTTTGCTATAGTAGGTAATGGCATCAATCATTTAGGGGGAGATTGTTGGGTATGCTTATCACTTAACCCTCCTACATTTGTTAGAATTGATTGATACCATCACCTATGAGTATTTTTATGGACTTTAGGACCTCATGTAAAGAAGTTTATAACTTCAGTTTTTAGCCAAGTCCTTTTTATAGTATAGGCTTAGATGATAGGACTTGAAGCTTTGAAGTATCGAAGATTTCCCAAGCAGGATTCATTTCACTGCGCAGGATGTTCTCTGCGCAGGTCGCCACTGCGCATAAAATATCTTGGGCAGCCCTTGACCCTGCTCAGTTTTCAAGATCTCATTCCCCAAACTCTCAAGAGATCTTTTTGTGACCAAGCATGGTGCGCATGCTGCTCATGCGCTGAATCCATACACGCCGGCAATGCGCATGCCTTTGTGCGCGGACACAACCTTGGTCAAATTCTTCATCTCCTGATCTCACTTTCTAGAAGCTTGGAAAGCGTCAAGACAAGCTACGCGTTTTGGATTGAGTAAGAGTGCTGAGGTGTGCACAAACGAAAAAATAAGCACACTCAGCAAAACCATTGGTGGAGACATGCTTCAAAGAAATATCTCAAGTGAAGACAGCTGTCAACCTTCTGGAATAAGCTTTTGAATTTGGTCTTCATGCTCAGTCTCCAACTGCTCTATATACCTGCGCACCAATCATATTGTGCCAGGTCATCATCTTTGATCAGAGCTCCAACGGCTATAAAGGACAGCTGCGCGCCAATCACTTTTTGCCAGCTCATTGTCCTTGCTCAGAGCTCCAACGGCTATATTCAAGCTCTCAGCTATAAATAGCCTGCTCATCTTCATTTCCAAGCTGCCTTTCATAGCCCTTTTCATCGGCCCTTGATCAGCCCTTTGATCAAGCCCATCTTGTTGGCCACTATGCTTCAGAGCTCGAGTCTCATGCTTCACTGAGAAACCTTGAAGATCTGAAGACTGCTGCTTAGTATTTCCAGATTCTTTAGAACAGCCTTCAAGATCTTCAAACCTTCAAAACTCCTGCTCATATCACAAAGCCTATATCACCAGAATTCTTGGTGCTCTTCATCATTCATATTCATAGAGCCCAGAACTTCTGTCACACACACACCTCTTGAAGCTTTGATCATTTTGATCTAACTTCTTGAGATACACCGGTTTAGTCTAGGATTTGTTCTTCATAGATAATAGATCTTGAGTTACTATTGAGCTCAAATGTTGTAATTTGTAATACTCTCTCATATAATAAGATCTCCATTAGAAATCCAAGACTAACCATCTTGGTAGAGGATGTAGATCTTTCATCGATCGAACCTCTCCAAATAGCGTGTCCATTATACTTACTGCATATTTCCTGCTTAACTATTTATGAACTGCTTTGTTTGATCTTTCAGATTGCTACTCTTTGATGTTGTAATTGTTATTTCTCATTTTCCTTAGAATCCTTTTTGCGCCACTCTTTAGCCTCATACTTAGTGCGTGCGTTTTTATCTCTGCACAGTATACCCTGCGCAGAGTTGCTTTAAATTTCCACTGTGCATTTCACACTCTTACTGCGCGCTATACTTAGCCAAAATAAGAGTGGTGCACATCTGCCATTGAATTGCAAAAGGGTTTGAAAAGAAATTTAAAACGCTATTCACCCCCCCCCTCTAGCGATTTTCACACCCTTGTTGCCCTTTAGGGACCAACAAGTGGTATCAGAGCTAACACCTTCATAAAACATGTTTCTGTTTTTCAAGCTTAACAGCTTGGGTGCTGATTCAATATGGCTTCAAAATCTAGGGCAATGGCTAACTTTTCACATATTCCTGCGCCTGCTCAAACCTCAGATCAAATTCAGAAAGTTCTCCAAACTTGGTGGATCCTTAACAAACCTCCTACTCCCTCTCATAGAGACTCAAAGAAAGATGACTTGGTCTACTGCAGAAAGCCAGGACATCTCGCTTCAATGCCTACTCCAAAATTTGAGTACAAGAAAAAGGAACCCTGCGCTGGTTGCTGAAGAGAACTACGCAGAGAAGGAGCTAAGGACTTGGAGACTTGACACTGAAGACAACGATGCTGACTCTGAGGATGGACTGCTGTGCTTAGTGGCAAATGCTGACAATGATTCAAAAGTTGTTTCTGAAATGGAACCTGAGCATGTGCCAAGGACAATCAAAGAAAGATCCCTTCACTCTAGTAGAAACGGGACACCTTCACCAAGCAGACAGAATGACAAGCACCTATCTGCCAAAGCTAACCTGACAGAAGCTGCGTCATCACCAACTCCGCAGCCGCGCAAGGAATCTCTTAAAGTGTGCCAATCTTAAATGATAGCTCTGCTGTAGAGCGCAAGTCAATGTTTCAACAAGCAGAAAAGATCTATCTTTCAGGTCTCCTGCTTCACTGCGCACTCTTCACAAGCTAAAGTGCATATATGGTACCTCGACAGTGGATGTTCTAGACACATGACTGGAGATGTCACCGCTCTTGAAGGTGCGCACGAAGGAAGAGATCACTCAGTAATATATGGTGACAACAACAAGGGCACATAATTGGATTTGGACTAATCATAAAAGACAGTCTCAAGCAACCTGCTCTCCATATCACAATTATGCAATAAAGATCTGGAATGCCGTATCACTTCAACGCACTGTTACATCAAGAATGGCGTTTCTGGACTAACTTTGCTCACAAGGACTCGTAAGACCAATTTTTATATTATTGATCTTACCGCTATAATTTCTATTTACTAATCCTTGTTTTGTAGCAATGAACCTAAGTGAATGCAGCTAGCAATGGTATAAGCACCATGCCAGCTTAGTAAGAAGCCTGAGCAGTTTTCCTCCAGCAAGATTGCTCCAATGTCAAAACGCTTACATCCGCTTCACCTCATATGTTTGGACCGCTCACTACCGCGAAGCTTTGGACCAACTTGTGGTATCTCAATGATATCCTGGCTGCTCTCCTTCTAAATCTCCAAACATAGAAGACATCAATAGAGTTCGATACTTCAATGGAACAGAATTTATGAACAACGATGTCGCTCAATATTGTGAGAATCTACAAGAACCAACAAATGGTATTCTTCACAATTTCTCTGCTGCTGGAGTTCCGCAACAAAATGGCGTTGTGGAAAGAATCGCTCGTTGATTGAGGATGGAAAGACAATGATAGTAGAAGCAGTACTTCTAAATGTATTTCTTGGAAAAAGCTGTCAACGGTGCATGCTTTACTCAGAATAAGATTCCTCATCAACAAAGCCTACATCAATACTCCCTACGATCTATGGAGAGAGAGAAAGCGCCCAACATTGATTTCTTCAAGCTCTTTGGCTGCAAACGCTATAGAGGTAAATTCGACGCCAAAGCAGATGAAGGTATTCTCGTTGGGTATGCCAATCATTCTATAAAGCTTTTCATGATCATAATAAGATAAATCTCTAGCTATTTTTGTATCTGTACATGTTACTTTTTGATGAGCGTTCTCTCCTTGAGCCACATTTGGCTCCAAATGATTCTGATGCCTCTGCTGAGCTTATTAGACAGGTGCGCAGTAATTCTATTCCTGCGCAGAATATAGATCAAGCAGATTCATAATCAGTCCATCTCATGCGCATACTTCAAAAAGCTGCGCCTGAAGTTACAACTCCTGATGCGCAAACACCTCCTCCTGCGCATGACGTTCCTCCACTTCAGCAAGTCACGTTTAATGATCGTGATGCTGAAGCAAATGAAATACCCATTGGTCTTCGTATTCCTATCACTTATATGTAGGGGTTCGCACATCAAGAGCATCAAACTTTGCGGTGTAGCATTCGTTTATCTCTCATGTCGGATCAAAGAAGATTGATAGAGTGCTCCATGTTTTAAGCTGGATCGATGCTATGCAAGAAGTGCAAGAAAAGCTCATCCAATATTAAGCGCTTCAATGGGTGTTCGGAAACAAGATGGATAAGAATGGAAGCATCACAGAATCAAAGCAAGAAAGCTTTGTATGGACTTAAGCAAGTTCCAAGAGCATGGTACGATACCCTTTCAAAATTCCTACTAGAGAAAGGATTCAAGCGCGCAAATGAAAAGCAACTTTGAAATGAGCATGATGGGAGAAGTCACATTCTTCCTCGGGCTTAAAATCAATCTATTAAATGATGGCATCTTCGCAAATCAAGCCAAGTACACAAGGGACTTAATCAAGAAGTTTGGACTTGAGTGCTAAAGCATACGACACTCCAATGGGCACAAGCAACAAATTTAACAGACTTAAAAGGTAAAGTTGATCAGACTACATCAAGGTATGATTAACTCTCTTTTATCTTCTACGAGCTGGCCAAGATATTATGTTGACTGGATCTGTGTGCACTATCATGCTAATTCTTCTGAAACGCACATAGCTGTTTGAAAATGTATTAGATATACTTTTGGCTCTGTTAACCTTGGACTTTGGTACACCAAAGATTCAAACTTTAAACTTGTAGGTTATTCAGATACGGAGTACGCAGCGTGCACGAGTGACAGGAAGAGCACAAGTGGAACATGTCATTTCCTTGGAAATCGACTTATAGCATGGACAAGCAAGAGACAAGCTGCTGTGTCCATCTCCACTACTGAAGCAGAACATATTGCTGCTGAAAGCTGCTGCTGCCAAATCTTATGGATGAAGCAACAACCTGTGGACAATGGGATACATAAAGAGAATTATCCAATTCTCTGCGATAATATGTCCATCATAGCAGTTTCCAATCCTGCCAAGCACTATTACCAAGATCATCAACATCTAATATCATCTCCTCAAGAATTAACAAGTGATCTCTTGAAAGGAGAAATGGGTATGCTTAATCTTAGCTAACTTGTTCATATGATTTATTGATACTAATGTATTTGCTTGATAAGTTTGCTAAATAGGTTAAGTTTCATGCGCCCTACGCAACACCTGCGCAACATATGTCTGCGCATGAAATAACAGTTCTGAGATTTATAGAATCTCTGCGCTATCAATGAGCTGCGCATGACTAACCATGCGCAAATCATCATGGATCGCAGGTAAGTGCTCTATTCATTAGATTTTGCACATAGGTCCTTGACTGAAAAGTCAACGCTGAGTCACAAGGGTACTTGTGTAATTCAAATTTTTCCCGCGCTTTTATTTTTGAATTTTCTTGGGAAATTACCTCTTTACCCCTGCGCATGTCCCATTGTCATTTAATGAAAACTGCAATTAATGACAGCGCACCTCACGTATGTCTGCTCACCATTTAATGAGGAAGGTGATGCAACAGCCGTCAGCCTCTTTTCGCTGACACACGCGCGCGCAAAGACTGCGCACGCGCGTCCCCCATTCGGCCACGTCACCCTGCTAACGTGCGCCCGTCCTTTCACTGACTCACCATTTATGAGGAAGTCGACTTGACAGTGACCGGCTTAGAACTTCACACACACACACGCGCGCATAGGCCTGCGCACGCGCGTTCCCTTTTGTGACACGTGGTATCGCTATCCTGCGCCACTGCACATTTTCTCAAACTTTTCTTAGCTATCGTGCGCCTAACATCTCCTTCCCTACTTAAACCATTTCTCTCTCTACTTCTCTCTTCCCTCTAAATTCTCTCTCACTCTCTTTCTAACCTCTGTTCTAAACCCTCATTTATCATCTCCTGTTCTTTATCTTCAACCTCAACCCTTCTTCTCTCAAAACCATTTCAATGGCGCCTAAAAAAACCAAAACTCAACCCGAAATCATCATCTCCGACTCTTCTTCGCACTCCAATCCTGGGAACTCTCACTAAGAAGAATTAGAACGACAATCAAGGCATCCAACCGTCAAAGACATGGTATGTTTCATTATAACTCCTTATTTTTCCGCTATTGTTGTTCTTGGAGGTCTCAAGACTCCCTTTTTTTGATTTCTCCCTTATTTGTTGATCATTTTTGAAATCGATCGTTGTGTTGTGTTCGTATTTGCCTGATCTATTCTTTCATGTAGTTTATTTCATGATCAATGGTCGTTACATATGTTTTTCGTCAATTTATGTGCTCCGTAACTTCCTTGGCAGACGAACCGTTTTTCTGATTTTCTGGGTTTGTTTTAATGTCGTTGACCATACTTTTTACATGGTTGACTTCGTCCTGTTCATGCCGTCATTTCGATGTACTTTTTGTTGAATTTTGTCAACTTTGGTTTTTCGTTGTTCTTGGGTGTTCTTCATGTTCTTAAATATTCGTTCTTATTTTTTTTTAATATTTTATTTGGTCTATTGTTATATCCCCAAGTATTTGTGTTCTGCGCATAGTTTCCTGCGCATGGCTTTCTGCGCATATAGTTGTATCTATTTCTTTGCGCACACTTCTTTACTAGTATTTACTTTCTGTGCACACGCTTTCTTATTTTATGCGCATCCACTTCCTATTTTTTGCGCATAAACATTTTTTTTTATCATGGAACCTGTGCCAAGGTATATCTGCATTACTTGTAAATGCGCACAGCTCCATAAGCAATAGGTTGTCTAATTCTATCTATTGTTTTATGCAGGGACACGTTTACTTCATACCGGGTTGGGAACTTATTCAGGCAGATCTCTCTTTAGATGCAATTGGTCGTCGTCTGCTTCACCTTCTCAGCTCTTCCGGCATTCTTCCTTTATTCACTCTTGATCAATCCTTCATAGTGCCTGCGCTGGTAGATGAATTTTTCAAGACAGCAAGAGTTGTTCCGGCACAACTTGAAGGCAGGACAACAGAAATGATCATGGCCACCGTTCAGAGCAGTGATGTAGTGGTTCACCCCAACCACATTCGCAGCCTCCTAAACTTCAACGTTGATAGTTCTTCAGTCAACTATGATGAGGCTCACCAAAATGCTCTTGCACAGAAGCTCATTGACATTCCTTCCCTTAACAAGAAGTGGCCAATGTATAACAGAAAGGAATTTGGTGAGGTGATGTATCACATGTGCACCCTAATTGGAGATTCCCTCAACTGTAAGAATGGAAATAATGGACATTTCATCTCAAAGCAGTGGGAATACTGCGCAGCCATCTTCAACGAAGATCAACTCGACTGGCCGCAGATTATCTTCAATGAGATTGTGAAGGGAATGACCAGCTATGACAAGAAGCTGAACGCAGGGAAGACCAAATACCGAACTCACTGCAGACTGCTAACCAAACTCTTATTGACTTATGGTGAACTGGCCACCTTTGTTGAAGAAAAGTCAATCAAGAAGTAGTCTTGCGACGCAAAGTACTACTCCAGAGTACACCTCCAGAATTTGCGCAGTGAGATAGGTAACGCTGATTACTATGAAATCTGGCTGTCTGATTCCGCTCCCAACAAGGAACCTTGGATAGGCCCAATTCCTGTGGCCAAGTCCAACAAGAGTGCAGGAAGACCTCTACCTAATGCTGCGCAAGAGACCGCAGAAGTTGCGTACAATCGCAAGGGGAAGGGCATTGCTACGCCCAGTGGCAAAAAGTTCAAGGACATTCCTTTGGTTCAATCCACCAAAGGGATTTATTTCAAAGAGGCAGATCCTACCAGCAATCCAGCTCCTTCTCCCTCAAAGCCAACCACAATGAAGCGCAAGGCTGATTTCCGTGGTGATTCAGATGATGCTGCTGTTGAGGGGGAGCAAAGGCACAAACCCTCTCAAGAAGCCATCCCCAGTGCTGATATCGCACATATATCTTCTCGTCTCAAGCAGAAGGTGCGCAGCAGCGCAAAAGGATTGAAGAAGCGTCGCACTAGTTCCGCAGCCTCTGACAGCAGTGATCCTTCTCCAGTTCAACCTTCATCTTCAGCCCCTGAGACTCCTACTTCCTCTTCAGCTGAGCTGCGCCAGATCGTGCAATCCTTGCACTCTGTTCAAGCAAATCAAGTCGCTACGCAGCTGCAACTGAATCAACTCCTTACTGCTCAAACTGCTTTATTGTATCGTCTTGATATGCAGCATTTGGAGATTGATACTATTAAAGGGGAGAAAGCGGCCAAGGAGGAAGCAAAGGCAAGGGAGGCAAAGGAAAGCACGGAGAGTGCTAAGACGGAGGCAAAGGCAAGTTCATCTGAGCCTGCGCAAGAAAAAGTTCCTATCACTTTGGATCAACTCATCCTGGACTCCCTGAGAACGATCAGCGCCCAGCTCAAAAATGTCAGCGCACAACTGAAAAATGTGTGCACCCTTGGAGCGCTTGATGGTGGACTCTGGGACATACTGAAAAAGCTCAAGAAAACCCTCGTAGATGGGTTACATAGAGGATTTGATGATCTTCAAGCTCAGATGGAGGCTCAGATGGAGAAGATTGAACAAGGAGGCTCTGCGCATAATATTGAAGAAGTGCGTCGATGCATTGCTAAGTCCATGACATATTTTTCTTCTGCGTTCAACGATAAAATGGACTACGCAATGCTAGACATTCAAGACAGCGTCAACACTCAGCGCCTCCATACCGACACAAGATTAGAAGCTACGCAGACTGCCATCCTGACGGACAGCAGAGCAAAGTTCAGAAAGCTAGTGGATGACAATGCTGATATGCGCAGAGGAATGAACACTTATGTTGGTAAAGTTGTTGAACACTTATGTTGGTAAAGTTGTTGAGTTCCAGGACAAATTTTAAAACTTAAAGGTGGAACTCATGAACAACTTCAACAGCCTTCAGAATGAGATGCGCGAAGCCCTGCAACGGATCAACATAGATTAGATTTCCTTTGTAAGTATTTTGCTAGTTTTTTCTTTGATGTTTTGATTCTCGTTGCGCAGTATGTTTTTTTTTTTTTTTTTTCGTGCGCTTTTGTTTTTATGCGCACCTCTTTTGTGTTTCCTCTTTAAAAGCTTGTACTCTGTAACAGTCAATCCTTCAAGTTTTAATGAGAAGAATGCATCATTAAGCTTTCACAAAACCTTGTTCAATTCAAACCATTCGTTTGTGGAACATTGAATGCATTATTACTTAAACTCATGCGCATAATCTTTACTGCTCATGTCTTCTACGCATGATGTTTAAACATTTAGTTTAAACGCATACTTAAAAATTCATCTCACATTATTTATATGCTCTGAATGATATTTCTATCTTTCCTATCTTGTAAGTTTTTAATCTTTTGGATAGATTAGAAATCTATAGCACTGGCTAGTGTGTGCATTGACTTGAGGCATGATTTACCATTCACATTTTTATGGACATATTATTATCAAGTACAATGAATTGCCTTTGCTATAGTAGGTAATGGCATCAATCATTTAGGGGGAGATTGTTGGGTATGCTTATCACTTAACCCTCCTACATTTGTTAGAATTGATTGATACCATCACCTATGAGTATTTTTATGGACTTTAGGACCTCATGTAAAGAAGTTTATAACTTCAGTTTTTAGCCAAGTCCTTTTTATAGTATAGGCTTAGATGATAGGACTTGAAGCTTTGAAGTATCGAAGATTTCCCAAGCAGGATTCATTTCACTGCGCAGGATGTTCTCTGCGCAGGTCGCCACTGCGCATAAAATATCTTGGGCAGCCCTTGACCCTGCTCAGTTTTCAAGATCTCATTCCCCAAACTCTCAAGAGATCTTTTTGTGACCAAGCATGGTGCGCATGCTGCTCATGCGCTGAATCCATGCACGCCGGCAATGCGCATGCCTTTGTGCGCGGACACAACCTTGGTCAAATTCTTCATCTCCTGATCTCACTTTCTAGAAGCTTGGAAAGCGTCAAGACAAGCTACGCGTTTTGGATTGAGTAAGAGTGCTGAGGTGTGCACAAACGACAAAATAAGCACACTCAGCAAAACCATTGGTGGAGACATGCTTCAAAGAAATATCTCAAGTGAAGACAGCTGTCAACCTTCTAGAATAAGCTTTTGAATTTGGTCTTCATGCTCAGTCTCCAACGGCTCTATATACCTGCACACAAATCATATTGTGCCAGGTCATCATCTTTGATCAGAGCTCCAACGGCTATAAAGGACAGCTGCGCGCCAATCACTTTGTGCCAGATCATTGTCCTTGCTCAGAGCTCCAACGGATATATTCAAGCTCTCAGCTATAAATAGCCTGCTCATCTTCATTTCCAAGCTGCCTTTCATAGCCCTTTTCATCGTCCCTTGATCAGCCCTTTGATCAAGCCCCTCTTGTTGGCCACTATGCTTCAGAGCTCGAGTCTCATGCTTCATTGAGAAACCTTGAAGATCTGAAGACTGCTGCTTAGTATTTCCAGATTCTTTAGAACAGCCTTCAAGATCTTCAAACCTTCAAAACTCCTGCTCATATCACAAAGCCTATATCACCAGAATTCTTGGTGCTCTTCATCTTTCATATTCATAGAGCCCAGAATTTCTGTCACACACACACCTCTTGAAGCTTTGATCATTTTGATCTAACTTCTTGAGATACACCGGTTTAGTCTAGGATTTGTTCTTCATAGATAATGGATCTTGAGTTAGTATTGAGCTCAAATGTTGTAATTTGTAATACTCTCTCATATAATAAGATCTCCATTAGAAATCCAAGACTAACCATCTTGGTAGAGGATGTAGATCTTTCATCGATCGAACCTCTCCAAATAGCGTGTCCATTATACTTACTGCATATTTCCTGCTTAACTATTTATGAACTGCTTTGTTTGATCTTTCAGATTGCTACTCTTTGATGTTGTAATTGTTATTGCTCATTTGCCTTAGAATCCTTTTTGCGCCACTCTTTAGCCTCATACTTAGCGCGTGCATTTTTATCTCTGCGCAGTATACCCTGTGCAGAGCTACTTTAAATTTCCGCTGTGCATTTCACACTCTTACTGCGCGCTATACTTAGCCAAAATAAGAGTTGTGCGCATCTGCCATTGAATTGCAAAAGGGTTTGAAAAGCATTTTAAAACGCTATTCATCCCCCCCCTCTAGCGATTTTCACACCCTTGTTGCCCTTTAGGGACCAACAGAAGCTTTTATGGCTCAGCTTCGGACCTCACAGATTCGCTGGTAGGTTTCGTATTGGCTCATTGGCTCGATGAGGGAGTACCAGGGGGGTCTCCCATTGTTCGGGTACCGGGATTTCTAGGATTATCTTTCTACATCCCTTCTTTGGTCTGTGGGCAGTTCGGGTTGTTGCAGACTCCTTTGTCGGAGTGGTCGGACATCAACCCGAAGCATCTGAAGCCTTTGTCATTGTTTATGTGGGATCCATCTACCATTTCACTTTTTTGCACAGTTGTGGACATGTTCCCTCTTTTTGGCTCGGGTACTTTTCAAGGGCGTAGCAATTACAGTTGTGACTACGGTTTACATGGATTGGTATGAACAGACTATGGGGCAGTCTCAGAGGCTCATTGGGGAGAGGCGTGAGGCCATTCTTGGAGAGGATTATGACACTAGCAGGGCTTTGAGGAAGGCGGAGGCTGTGGTGAGTGGCCATAATCATACTAGAGATATTGTGGATGACTATTGGGTTCTGGCAGAGAGGAGGATGGCCGTAGTACCTAAAGTTAAAGCACGGATGGGGGATATCCGGTCTCGGGCTGCGGCCGACACAGCTTTGAGGGCAGCCGGACTCATTGAGGAGGCCGGGAAAATACCCAAGGAGGGAAATCAAGATTTTTGACACGAAGAAGAAGAAGACCCAGAGGAGTCAAAAGAAGAAATGGACAGGTGAGGAGCATTGATGGCCCTATATCCTAAGTATCCACCCATTGCCATTGCAGACACATTAATTTTACTTAGATGTTTTATTTGTGTTTTCAGCATGTAATTTTGAGTTGAGAGTAGACCGCTCTTGAACTCATCAAAGAAGTGTTTTAACTGTAGTGATAATGGTTACTTATCTTTGCAAGGCCATATTTACATTTGTACGAAGCCTTTTGCTCAAAATGGGATTTGAATTTTATTTATTTTTTAGACCGGACCAATAATTGACTGCCTACTTTCCCCTTTTACAAATAGGACTAAGGGGCTCGGGTCATTGTAGTTCTTTTCTATGAGTCATGGTGCAACCCTATTTTTTCTCTAGACCGCCCAAACGAGTTTTCAATCTAGGTAGGTATATTCTTTTGGCACCCTTTTTTTTTAAACGTAGTAGCGACGGAGCTTGTCACCATTGACCGGGTGCATAAAAGGATTACCATCCAAATCTGTTGAGCCTCATTGCGCCTCCTGAGCAGATCTTTTGTACCAAAAAGGGGCCAATCCATACGGGCTCCCATTTTCCATCGGGGTTAGACCTCCCTAGGGGTTTTTCCTTGCGAACTAAATATCCTACCCGAATTTACCGGGGCCGCACCTTCTTATTAAAAGCCCGTGCCATTCTCCCTTGGTAGGCGCGGATATGCTCCTTTTCTTTCAAGCGACGCTCATCTAGCAGGGCCAATTCATCATGTCGACTCCAGAGCCAGTCGACCTCATGAATCTTATTTTCCAATAGGATCCTCAATGACGGGACCTCCAACTCAGCTAGGAGCATGACCTCCATCCCGTAAGTCAAAGTAAAAGGAGTTTCTTCGGTAGCAGTTCTAAATGAAGTTCGGTAGCCCCAAAGTGCTAGATGTAGCTTTTCAGGCCAATCTTTACCCCGCATTGCCATTTTTCTGATGATTCTCTCAAGTGTTTTGTTGGCGGGTTCCACCGCGCCGTTCGTTTGGGGCCTGTAGGGGGAGGACTTGTTGCGAGTGACCCGAAACTCCTTTAACAGTATGTCACATTCTCTCTCGAAGTGTGAGCCATTCTTGGTGATGACCTCATTTAGGAATCTATAACGGCATATGATGTTTTCTTTTATAAACTCTACAACCTTCTTTGAGGTTAAGACCTTGTAAGATTTGGCTTCGACCCATTTTGTGAAATTGTCCACGGCTACCAAGACAAATTTATGGCCATTGCTTCCGAGTGGATAGATTTTTCCAATGATGTCAATGGCCTAAGTTGAGAATGACCATGGGGTTTTCATGCAGTACAAATGATGAGGCGGTAGGTGATTAAGGTTGGAAAACCATTTACACTTATCACACCTTTTCACAAATCGTATGCAATCGGCTTCTATTGAGATCCAAAAATACCCCATTCGTAGGATGACTTGCATCAGATCCCGAGATTTTATGTGGGGACCGCACAACCTAGCATGGACTTCTTTCATAATTTCTTTTGCCTTTTCCATGCTTATACACCTTAGGAGGAAGCCCTGATGGGGTTTCTTGTACATGATGTCTCCCAGGATAACGTAATGAGATGCTAACCATTTGAGAACTGTCATGCTTTTGGCCTTAATCCCATCCTTGTATTCTCCTTTCTCATTTGTGAAGGAAGCTTCCCCTTCTTTAAGGTATTGGTAGATTTGGTTGTACCATGGATCTTCTACCTTTTCCGAGATTCTATCTATCTCACAACAGTAGGCTGGATTTTCTTTCCTACCAACTCTGAAGGGTTATATTGATTTCCCTTAGGGAATCTCCACCAAGGAGGCCAAGGTGGCCAACGCATCTGCAAACCGATTCCGATCCCTTGGTAGGTAGTGAAAACTTACCTCTTTGAATTGGGCCATGAGTTCTTCCATGTGGGCATGATATTTTCGCAGCCCCAGGTCCAACGTCTTCCATTTGTTAGACACTTGGTTGATAATCAAAGCTGAATCTCCATATACCTCCAATTCTCTCACATTTCTTTCAAGGGCGGCTTCTAAACATGCCTCGTATTCCATGGGATTATTAGTCACCTCAAAGTTCAATTTGACGGCAATAGGGGTGTGCTCGTCCTTTGGATCTACCAGAAGCATTCCGATGCCATTTCCCCTCTTGTTTGCGGCACCATCAAAGAACAACTGCCATTTGTTTCCACCCTCAAGAGCGAAGATTCCTTTATCGGGGAACTGTGGCTCAGTTTCTTTCTCTTCATTGCTGGGGAAATTTGCTAGGTATTCCGCCATAACTCTCCCCTTGACTGCTTTCCGTGTCACGTAGCTAATGTCATATTCTGCTAGGAAGAATGACCATTTGGCGAGTCTCATGGATAGAGATGGCTTTTCCAACAACCATTTAATGGGATCTATCTTGGAGATTAGCTTTATTGGGTGAGAATTGTAGATACCCCGGGGGACCGCGGCTTGGCTAGAGCGCGCGAATTACCCCAGGATGTCTACTTGATTTTAAGAGTCGCCACCCACGTTTTAGAAGAACGCGAGAAAACCTAAGAAAAGCCAATTTTATGTACGAAGATCAGAGATTCGAGGAGAGAAGGGTTCGGGGGTTAGGTGACGGAGTGGGAAGTACTTAAACACCCACTCCGCCCCGCTTACGCGGGTCTTGCTACTTTTGGTGTTCTAATGCATGAGAAAGTCCTTCGATTTATTAATATACGAGTGCTAACAATTACAATGAAAAGACAGGGGAAATATACAAAGGAAAATAAAAGAGAGTTGTTTTATATATTTAATGGTAAAGATTACATGTCAAACTATTCTAACAATTATGTTAAAAAAAGTATGGTAAATTAAAGTAGAGATTAAAATGTAGGGAGATAACCTTAACCAACTTTAATGTAGTAAAGTGGTCATTTGGTCATGTCCCAGTTGATGGGGATTGCATACATTACTAAGACATGTAAAATAAGAGAAGAAGAATAAAGTACCTTAAGAAAGAGGACTTCAAACTTGGACTTGAAAATGGTGTTGTTGTAGAGAAATCGTTGTAGAACAATTCGTGTAGAGTCTTGTTACTAAGAACTCTTGTTGGGAGAATTTATGTATAGTGTAGTTGTAGATGATAAAAGTTTGGTCCAAAAAGAGAGTCCTTTTCTAAGGTAGAAGGAGGGGGTTTTTATAGGTAAAAATAGGAGGGAAATGTTTGGATGGAAAAGATGATCATCCATGTGAAATTGAATTGACGAATCAAAAATAAGATAAATAAAATAATAAATAAAAGAGAATAAAAGAAATAAAGATAAAATCATTTGTTTTTGGGAAAAGACTAGAATAAAAGATTTGGGAGTTACAAAATAAGGGGGGATGAATGTGGATGTAAAAAGAGTGTTTTTTGTGATCAAGAAAGGATGTTGTAAATAAGAAAAGGGAGAGAAAAATGGTGCAATCCGTTACTGCCATATCGGGAGGTGCGCGCTTCCGGCTTTTGAGGCGAGAGGCGCGCGCGGGCCGTGGACAGTATCGGAGGCGCCCGCGTCTGAGAATGACAGAATGACAGAATGACTCTAAAATTAATTCTGTTATGAAGTTTAGTCCAAAACTAACGGAATTAGTTAGAAACTTAACCGAAGTAATAGAAATTAACAAAAACAAGTTAAATAAAAATACTATGTATGTAATCGGGGTGAGAGGTCCAAGGCGGAGTGTCTACAAGAATGCATGTAGTGTTTCAACTTTCTCACCACCCATACTAATCCGGCACAAGTTTTCTCAATGCTTTAGTTCGGAGTTTTCTGGGAAAAGGGGCGATGGGAGTCCCAATTATTCAGAACTTAATCGAATTAATCTAAGAATCAATTCTTCCGTGTTTCCGCAGGAGAATATTGTTCATAGAAAAAAATTTGCATGTCATCCGGGAAAAGCCATCTTTTTCTCACCAATAGCTTTTTCATTTCATTCAGATATCGATCGACCTGAGTTAGAAGCTATCGATCTAGCTGATTTAGAACCTATCGAGTTCTTTCTTCGACCGGACCCTGAAAAAATAGAAAAAATCGGAAGGGCTGCCCGCAATTAGGGACGAGTGAGCGTGAGCGAACGATAAGGTCAATTAATCGGACCACAATCCCAAGTGAGCGCTAGCGAACGATTGTCCGGGGTAAGATAAAAAAGAAAGATAAACCCGGTACAAGTGAGCGTTAGCGAACGCGTTTCGAAGAGAAACCGGATCCGCGTCTCTTTTATTCGGCCGTTTTTCGCAGACGATTTTTCCAAACAATAATCAATTTTCGGACTAACTAATAGAAATCCCGATGATCTTAGAAAGAAAAAGTAATCGAGTTCTGGGAAAACACTTTAGCTTTCTTTTAACCTTGGTTAAAATCGGACGCATATATCAAAAGCTCATTGTCGAATTTGAATCAAATTTCTGCTATTCTGATATTCAAATTCAATAGAGATGAAATTGGAACTGACCCCCTTTGATTTCTTTTTTCATTTCTTTGGACTCCGCAAGAATTTGTCGATATTTCCAATTCAATCGTCTTGTTTCTAGATGGCGGAGTAGTTAAGTTCACTCCCTTGCAACTTTCGGCTTACGAAGTAGATGGAATTTTCCACTTTTGAATCCTTCTTTTCTTGGGCCAACATGGCTCTCACTAACGTATCGGTCACTGTCAAGTATAACAAGAGAGGCTTATTTTTGTGCGGAGGGCAAAGGATCGGCGGATGGGTAAGGTAGGCTTTGACTTTTTTTGAAAGCCCTTTGACATTCCTCATTCCATTCAACCTCTGCGTTCTTTCTTAACAATTAGAAAATGGGCTCACATGTGGGGGTGAGTTGGTTTATGAAATGACTAATGTATTGTAATCATCCCATGAAAGCTTAGGTTGAGACCTTTATCCCGGCCGTCCTTAGTGGGACGTAAGACCAGTTTTCCCGTCCAACTCCCCAAAGGTGGAGTTGACCCAAGTAAAACCTTGACTCAGAATAGTCATTATAGGTTGAGACCTTTGTCCCAGCCATCCTTAGTGGGACATAAGACCAGTTTTCCCGTCAAACTCCCCAAAGGTGGAGTTGACCCAAGTAAAACCTTGACTCAGAATAGTCATTATAGGTTGAGACCTTTGTCCCGGCCGTCCTTAGTGGGACGTAAGACCAGTTTTCCCGTCAAACTCCCCAAAGCTGGAGTTGACCCAAGCTAAATCTTGACTCAGAATAGTCATTATAGGTTGAGACCCTGGTACCCAGCCGTCCTTAGTGGAACATAAGACCAGTTTTCCCGTCGAGCTCCCCAAAGGTAGAATTGACCTAAGTTAAACCTTGACTCAGAATAGTCATTATAGGTTGAGACCCTTGTCCCCGTCCGCCCTTAGTGGGACGTAAGACCAGTTGCCTCGTCAAACTTCCCAAAGATGGAGTTAACTCAAGCCAAGGACCATAATGGTCATTTTAGGTTAAGGAAACCTTTGTCTCGGCAGTCCAAAATGATGTAAGACCATCCTTGTAAGTCAACCCTCTCCATAGAGCCAAGTTGACAATGTCCCGCCTCTGACCCCGAGAGTCACGCCTTTGCCTTGTAAGTCAACCCTCTCTATAGAGCCATGTTGACCATGTCCCGCCTCTGACCCCGAGAGTCACGCCTTTGCCTTATAATTCAACCCTCTCTATAGAGCCAAGTTGACCATGTCCCGCCTCTGACCCTGAGAGTTACGCCTTTGCCTTGTAAGTCAACCCTCTCCATAGAGCCAAGTTGACCATGTCCCGCCTCTAACCCCGAGAGTCATGCCTTTGCCTTGTAAGTCAACCCTCTTGTAGACACCCCGCCTTGGACCGCTCACCCCGGTTGCACGGTTGATCTTGTGTTTCTCCCTCTTTTAAATGTTTCTCGTTAGTTTCTGCTACTTCCGTTAAGTTCCCGACTGACTTCGTTAAGTCCAGGGACTAAACTGAATAACATGGCTAACTTTCTAGTCCATTCTGTCAAAAAAGCCATCTCTGAGTCGCGCGCCTCCGACCATAGGAGCCAGAAGCGCGTGCCTTTCGCCCCCAAGGTGGGAAGTGCGCGCCTCTGGGCGTCAGTTACAGATTCTGTCCAAGAATCCCTCCCTTGCTCATTTTACATGATTTTGCCCGGAAAGGATTTCTTTGTGACCTCGTTTTGGCACCAAAAACATCCCTTTTACACCTATATAAACCCCTCTAAGTCACCATTGAAGGGGAGGACTTTTGATCATTAAGAAAACTCTACACAAAAATACTTTCAAGGCATTTTCCAAGAAGTTCTCTAAGAAGTATTTGAAGATCTTTGAAGCATAGGTAAAAGTTCATCTTCCTCCTTTTTCTCTACTTCATCTCTTCTCTCTTTTACTTTAATCAAACGTGCAATCATCCCAAATCATTTTGGGACATGACACCAACGACTACTTCACTTCATTGAAGCTAGTCAAGGAGTCATCTCCCTACATTCCAAAACACCTTTTAAAACCCCCTTTTATCATCAAGAACAAGAAGAACATTTATTTTATGTAGACTTTGATCAAGCAAGACCGACATTAGTCGGGCGAGATGGGTGTTTAAGTACTTCCCATCTCGCAACCTAACCCCCGAACCTCATAACAAGAATCTCTGTTTTCGTACCAAACTTAGGCTAAATATTAGGTTTTTCTTATATTCCTCTAAAACATAGGTGGCGACTGTACAATTAAAACACGAATAGACATCCTAGGAACAACACACGCGCTCTAGCCAAGCCGTGCCCTCCCAGGGTATCTACAGTGGAGATTCCGCTGGGGACGTTTGAGGGTTAAACTTGCTTTTCTGTACAAAGTCTATATTTTTCTGGGCATTCTGGTCTCTGATGGGGGAAGCGTGCGCCTCTGGCCTTCTTGTCCTAAGGCGCGCACATCCCACACCAATGACCAGAATCGCCCGCCTTTCATATGTTCTTCATGTTCTTCTTCTTTTTTCTACACTAATCATTTCTGCAGGGGTTACAATGCATATTCAGGACCAGGGCAATCCCCTGAGTCCAAAGTCTGACAATCTGACAGGTTTGCCTAGAGGCGCGCACTTCTGGGTGGTTTTCCAGAACAGAGCAGAGTGATTGGGGTATGGGCACAGTTGTCTGCATCAAGGCCTAATTTGAACCTCTTGGACTGTTTTTCTTTTGTGTTTTGTTTTATCGGTCACACGGGTGATTCGAGAGTTGTAATTATGTGATTATTTGCTTTTCTTTCATAAAAAAAAAGTAAAAAATGTTTTGTCACATGTTGGACCTCACACTACGTGCACAAACTCCTATGAATTGCTCACTATCGAGTCGCACAAGTTCATAACCCCAAACCCGTCGAGGCCCGTCATAGGAAGTTTCAAGCTCCACCCGACCTTGACTCTTTCGAAGCGGTAAACCTCAACCCGTGGTGTAGTTCATGACTACATGTCGGGGGTGACCTTAAGCCTCTCATTAGCCGAGCACAAACCAACACAATTCTAGTTAGGGTCTAACACTCCGTGACTAAAGTTGATTTTCATGTGCCGAGATTTCCCTAAACTAATGTCTTCAAAACATACATGCCAAGTGGTTATCATGGACGAAATAAAACTCCGTCCCCAAGTGGTTATTATGGACGAAAATAAAAATCCGTCCCCGCATGTATGCTTTACTACATTGATTTAGTTTAATCCAGCCATGTGTAGGATTCACAAACGTGGTGGAATCCGATGAGTATATGGGACCGCGAGAAGGTCTATATACTAGTGTGAGGATTCCATTATTTTCTTAGAAACTCAAAAGGGACTCCGTCCCTCCGACTTATATATAAAAAAAAGAGTCTTTTCTTTATGTGGTTTGAGTCGTGTGCCCATTGTGTGTTCTAAAGCCTCTTTATGGACCGAAAGTGTTACTCAAGACTGACAAGGGCCTCTTCTGCAATATAGGTTCAATTGGTACTTACCGTGTCTACCGGAATTCAGCGAATCGGTTAGTTCGTGAAGAGATTACTCTAACAGCTTCGACAGCATCAATGGCCAGCGGATCCAACACCGACAACACCATGTCTCTTGAGCAACTCTCAGCTATGGTCCAACTTCTCCAAGACCAAGTCTCCACTCTTAATAAGGAGGCCCAAAACAAGGATGATCTTTGGAAATCCCACGTTGACAATCAAAGGGAGGCCCACGAGGCCGAAATGGAGCAAATGAAAGAGAAGCTCACCAAACTTGCCAAGGGTAAAGAAAAAGAGAACAATGAAGAGTCCGAGTGGACTAAGGGTCTGTTTCAAAGCCCTTACGTTAGTTCCTGTACCAAGAAAATGGAGGAACCAAACACCGAGAACAATGAACACAAAATGGTTGATTAAATTATGGCCTACATAGATCAACATTTCAATGGTCTCAACTTGGGGAAAGGCTCCGACACAAGTCTTTATCAGTCATCCATTCTCATGAACACGATGGCTTCTCTTCCCGACAAGTTCAAGATGCCCGACATAAGCAAGTTCAAGGGAAACTCTTTCCCCATGGCACACATTGAGACTTATATATGGGCTATGGTTCCAAAGAAGGTCTCTCCTAAAGTTATGGCACAATGCTTCCCTCTTACTCTCGAGGGGGCGGCAAAAGATTTGTATGCAAATCTCCCGCTCACAGTCCGTCTTGATTGGGACGCCGCCATGCTTACCTTCAAAAGTCAGTACCAAGGCAACACCACTCACCGTCCAACCAAGAAAGAGCTCGAAAAGACTACTCAAATGGACAATGAGTCTTTTATTGACTTCACAAGAAGGTGGAATGACAAGCTCGCCGAAATTGTTGAGAGGCCAAATACCAAGGAGCAAATGGACATCTTCCTCAAGTGTCTAAAGATTGATCTCCACACCCACTTAAGTGGGGCTTGCTATGCGGATTTCTCTCAAATATATGAGGCGGGGATCCGAATGGATGAGTTGCTCAAGGAGATCAAGAAAAGTGCTCCTAGCTTCCGTTACAAGGCCGCCTCTAACTCTACAAAAGAGACTTCGGTCAATGCCGTCACTACCGACAAAGGGAATTACAAAAGGGTTCCTCCACCTCAACGCAAGAAATCTCAAAATGACCGTGTCTACACTCCTCTCCAAGGCATGACTCAAACCGAGGCCTTCGAAGTTCTCAAAGGAAAAGGCCAAATCACACCTATACAAGGGTATCAACCCAAGTCGATCAATGACAATCATGCTCATCACAAATATTGTGGCTACCACCAACATAGTGGCCACACCACCGAGGAATGCATTGTCCTCCGCAACGTCATCCAAGATCTCATAGACAAGAAAGAGTTCATAGTACCTAGTGGTGGCGATGTCAATGTAATAGAGCTAGGAGAATTTGAGGAGACCACTCATTCAATCCCAATTGTGAATGAGGGCTCCAATGTGATGAATAAATTTGAAAATTCTTGTTATGTTGTGACTTACGATGAAGTGATGAGGGAAGTACTAGAGAATAGGAAAAAGAGGCAAGATGGGAACGTCAACATTCTAATTCGATCCGGAAGAGTCATAGCAAGCAACCCCACTACTTCTGCACCAAGCACCTCTTCTCAAAGATCGCAAGCTCGCGACACTCCTGAAGACCCTTTATTGGTTAAACTCAAGAAAAATCAAGCCAACATCTCTATTTGGGACCTCATTGCATCCTCAAAGAAGCACCGAGATCTTGTCATCAGTAATCTTGACGACACATCAATCTCTCCTGATACTACTCCCGAGGACCTTACTGCAATGATACGCCACATTCATTTTGGCAATGTCATCACCTTTTTTGACATGGACCTTCCACCATTTGGTTCCGACCACAATGAGGCCATTTATCTCAAGGTGAGAGCAACGGGGAGACCTATCTCAAGAGTCTTGGTTGACGGTGGTTCCGCACTCAACTTAATGCCCGGTCGAATCATGGATATACTGGGGCTTAAGAATTCATATTTGAAGCCTTCTACCCAAGTAATCCGAGGTTACGACAGCACTGCCCGCACAGTCATGGATATAGTGGAAATAGACATTGAGTTTGGGAGCATGGTTATGTCCGTCCCATTTCAACTGCTTGATGTGCCTTCTTCATTTAACTTACTCTTGGGCCACCCATGGATACACAGTTCTAATGCCATCCCTTTGACTCTCCAATAGTGTGTGAAGTTTAGAAATAGGGATGAAATAGTGACCGTTATGGCAGAAAACGTCACTATCTACAAAAAGGGGGAACCCATTCACCAAATTCAGCATGGTTTAGCAGACTCTACTCTCTCCGGTGTCTCAATCAACGTCATTGACAAAAAAGTGGGAAACAGATCTTGGACCCTCGGTAATCGCAAGGTCCTCCGTATGATGAGGAATATGGACTACTTCCCCGGTTTAGGCCTAGGGAAATACCAATAGGGTAGAATGCAACCCGTGGAGGTCCCATCCGTCAAGAACAAATTCGGTTTGGGATACGAACTTTCCAAAGATGACTTGAAACACGAGCAAGCTGTCAAGAATGAAAAGGCCCGAGCTCATAGAGAAGGCCGCCATTATGAGATTCCCGATTTGAGGCCTTACCACAAGACACTAAATGGCTACTTTGTCCGTCAAGGGGAAAAGGTACCCAGATTAACAACATGCAAGGCTTCCGATCTTGCTGGGGCCAATGTGGTCACAGTCCGAAAGGCTAATGGCAAGGTTCGTGTTTGTGTGGACTTCCGGGATTTGAACAAACCTTCTCCAAAGGATGACTTTCCACTACCCAACATCGACATGCTAGTCGACTCCACTTCTGCCTATGAGGTCCACTCATTTGTGGATGGTTTTGCTGGGTACATTCAGATTCTCATGGCTGAAGAGGATCAACACAAGAATGCTTTCACAACACCGTGGGGCACCTTTTGCTACACAGTTATGTCGTTTGGGTTAAGGAACGCTGGGGCTACTTATCAAAGGGATGTTACAGACTTGTTCCATGACATGATTCACAAAGAGATAGAGGTCTACGTAGACGACATGATCATCGACTCCAAAGGGACCGATGGTCAACACTTGATCGACCTTCGCAAGTTCTTTGAAAGGCTTCAGCAACACAAAATGAGGCTCAATCCCGCAAAGTGCACTTTTGGGGTTATCCGAGGAAAAGTTCTTGGCTACATGGTCACACAAAGGGGTATTGAAGCAGATCCCTCAAAAATCAAGGCAATCATTGACATGCCTCCTCCCAAGACACAGAAAGAAATCAAAGGTTTCATGGGCAAACTTCAGTACATCAGTCGGTTTGTGTACCATCTTACCTCCATGTGTGAGCCAATCTTCAAGTTACTCAAGAAGAACATGGCTCTAGAATGGACCGACCCTTGCCAAGAAGCCTTCGACCAAGTAAAGCATTACTTGACATGCCCCCCAGTCTTGGTTCCACCTCACAAGGAGAAACCTCTCTTGCTTTACCTCACAGTGAATGATGAAGCCCTTGGGGCTATGCTAGCACAAGAGCAACGGGACTCCACAAAGGAGAATGCCATTTATTTTGTCAGTCGCCGATTCCAAGGAGGCGAAAAGAACTACTCCATCTTGGAGAAGTCATGTGCAGCGCTGGTTTGGGTCACTCAAAAGCTCAAACATTACATGGAAACCTTTCTAATCAAGCTAGTAGCAAAAGTGGATCCGCTCCGCTACATCTTTGAGAAGCCTTTCTTGTCAACAAGGATAGCCAAATGGTACTTCATGCTCGCTGGCTATGATATCACTTACGTCACACTCAAATCCATCAGGGGAAAGTGTTCAGTGATCAGCTTGCTGAATTTCCGTGTGACGAAGCGAAGGGGGAGGACTTACAGTTTCCCGACGAGCACTTGGTTTGCACTACAACTGAGGAAAATAAGTGGCAACTCTTTTTCGATGGTGCCGCCAATAAAAATGGTTATGGGATAGGAATGTTGCTTGTCGATCCAAAGGACATCTACACTCCAATTGCAATCCGTCTTGAATTCTAAGCTACCAATAACATTGCTGAGTATGAGGCATGCATAGCGGGGCTAGAAGCGGCCCTAGAAAGAAATGTCATAGATCTAGAAGTATTTGGTGACTCCCTCCTCCTTATCAATCAGACATCGGGTAAATAGCGAATCCAAGACCCGACTCTCCAACGGTATGGTCAACACCTTGAGGAATTGGTTGAACAGTTTCAAGACATCACGTTCAATTATTTTCCGAGGGACAAGAACCGCTTTGCCGATGCTGTAGCCACCATAGCTTCATTGGTTGAAATGCCCAAAGGAAAAATGGTGAAACCCTTCAAAATTTCAAGAAGGACTAGTCTGGCATACTGCATGAGTATTGAGATCAATGAAGTCCAAGATAAACCTCTGTGGTACACAGACATCATGAACTTTCTCAACAATGGCACCTTTTCCGAAAACAGCAATGGGAAAACTCGAGTGGCCTTACAAAAGCTAGCCGCCAGATATGTGCTGATTGGAAACCGAGTCTATAAAAGACACCATCAAAGGATCAATATTTTATGTGAAAATGAGACCGAAGCTCAAGAAATCATGCACAAAGTCCACGGAGGCGAGTGCGGGCCCCACATGAATGGGATTATGTTAGCCAAGAAGATACTCCCTATTGGTTAATATTGGACCACAATGGAAAGAGACTGCATCAAGAAAGTCAAGAAATGTTCCAAGTGCCAATTCCACGCTAATCTACAACATGCTCCACCATCACAACTGTACAACATGACCACACTATGGCCATTCTCTTGTTGGGGTATAGATATCATCAGCAAAAAGTCCATCCTACGGGAAGCAACGGGTAGTCATTCATTCTAGTGGCCGTGGATTACTTCACAAAGTGGGTCAAAGCACAAGCTTACCGAGTTCTCAACGCCAAGAAAGTGGCCGAATTCGTGAAGAACAACATCATGTGCCGATATGGTATTCCTCATGAGATCATCTCAGACAATGGCTCTCACTTTGAGAAGGAAATGGATGCACTTTTGGTTAACTACAAGATTACCAAGCACAAGTCATCCCCGTACCGTCCCCAAGCCAATGGAGCGGTCAAAGCAGCAAATAAGACAATCGAGGTCATCATACGGAAAATGGATTCAACGGGAAGGGATTGGCCCAAGAAGTTACCACTAGCATTGTGGGGCTACCGCACATCAATACGGTCAGCAACGGGAGAAACTCCATACTCATTAGTTTATGGTTCTGAAGCCGTACTCCCGGTTGAACTCGACGTTCCTTCTCTATGGGTCTTACTCTAAAACCAAGTCAACGAGGTTGACTGGATGCAAAGTCGATATGAGCAACTATCCCTACTCGACAAAAAGAGGTTAAGAGCATTTGTACGCACAACAAAGAATGGCAAGGGCTTTCAACAAGAAGGTGAAGCCTCGAAATATCAAAGAGGGAGACTTGGTCCTAAGACAACATCCCCCCAATGCCATGAATCCCCTTGGGAAATAGGGACCTTGATGGATCCGTCCTAACATGGTCAAGAAGATACTAAGCGGCGGTGCAGTCCGAATCGTAGACTTGGATGGTGATCAATTGCCAAAGGAGGTCAACCTCGACAAGCTCAAGAAGTTCTACGCTTAACAAATAAAGACAAAAAAAAACGCTTGCTAGGTTGAAAACCCGCAAGGGCGGCCTAGACAAAAATTAGAGCACGTGCAAAAAAGAAGCCCGCTAGATTGAAAACCCGAAAGTGCGGTCTAGGCAAAAAACAGGGTGCACACAAAAAAAATGGTCTTCATTTCTTTGAACTACGGAGACCTGAGCCTCTCTACGAGAGGAACGTAGGCAACCTTAGGGTGCGGTCTAAAACAATAATTTTTAACCAATCATGTCATAACAAAATGCAATTTTTATTCATCTCTTGAATTATTTTATCATTACAATGGACGATGTTGAGCAATAAAAAAAATATAAAAACATTAAATCCTAAACAAGTGGTCTACTTAATTGCAATCTTGGGGTACAAAGAAAAGTCTAATCTTTCTTTGGTTTGGGAACCCATTGTTTCTTGCTTTGGCCTTTGACCTTCTTGAGTGGGGGCGGAACACTCTCAGAACCGCCAAGAAGAGAGAAGACGCTAGGACAGGATGGAGCTTCATCAACGACCTTCCCTTTCCATTTGCCTTTGTCAAAAGAGGCCTTGACCGGAGCCTTGTAAGGACGCTTCCACACATGAGGAGAATTGCCCTTACCTTTGCCTTTCTTATTCTTCGGAAGATAGTGCGGCCTAGGGGCTTCAACACGAACCGCTGGCCTCAAGGGTTCAACAACAACATAGTTAGGCCTCCCCAAACGGTCAAAGACACTCGGGCGTGCCTTCACAATGGGGACGGACTTCACTTGCTCACCTTAGGGGATGGACACTTTCACCTCAAAGGAAAAAGTCATGGGAGCCATTCTTGAATAGAATTGGAGGCTTAAAGAGATGAGAAGTAGTGCAGAATATTGCTGTGTGACCAAACTGGTCAAAATGGGTTCAAATTTATAGCTACTGGAAAACCCAGTTCAGAAAAGAAAGGGGCTGTAAATCAGCAGCCCAGACGCGGGCGCCGCCCCCTTTGGACCAGAAACGCGCACGCCTCCCATCTCCATTGCCAGATACACGTGCCGTTGACAAACGACAGAACAGAACAACCCTTGTCAGTTCAGTAACTGCCCAGGCATTTCAACGCCTCCAACCTACAGTTAGTTCAGAACCTACAACAACAAAACAACATTCACCAATGACAAGTGGAACACTTTTGGGCACACATTTGTTTGTAAAGAGTCGACACCTAAGATCGAGTCTAAAATAAAACATAAAAATGTAGATAAAATAGCTAGGATTGTAAATACGTGGTAAATGTTATTACATGTTAAATAAAAAATTGTTCAGGTACTCATCCTCCCCAGTCTATGAATTATCCCCTGTGGCACTGTGCTCACCCCCATCACCGCTCTCGGTCTCCTCATCATCGGACTCCCCTTCAGACTCCTCAACCATGATCTCATGACGGCGTCTCTTTGGCACCGGCGCCAAAGAACTAGCACCACCACGGCTCAAGCTCCGACTCAGTGACCGCCTCGCTGAGGTGACCTCATCATTGACAGCATCATCAACATCTTGGGCCGCCTCTCTGCAACCTCGTCCCATGCCACAAGCACCCCGAGCCATGCCGCTAGCAGCTCCAGACACGGTCCCTGCCGCCTCCCTGGTCAGGTTCACCATGTCCCTACAGAGCTCCAGGACTCTCTCTTCCAGACGGCGCAGCTTGCTCCTCATCCCCTTGTTCTGGCGGCCTATGTACCTATAAGAAGCCACGGGTACCTGTTACAACAGAAACAGAAAACTACATCAGTATACTGGGATAAAACTGACTGAGACAGAAAGTGGGACATAATCAGAAATGTGCAAGAAAAGCAAAAGTCATACCACAGCAGTCTGGGCAGGAGGCTCTCTCTCTAGTGACATATCTTCAGGGACAATCTCCCTCTGCTCATCAACAACCCCAAAGTTGGAGTAGTTGTAATACGAAGGAGGCAAAGGAGGATCAAAGTAATAGCCCACCCCAGTGGGATAGAACTACGCAGAGGTCGAAGGGGCAGGCTGTGTTCCCCGAGGATCGGCATACATAAAGCCCGACATCAGATGGTCAAGTCCATACCCCGATAGCACGTAACCAGGCCCGCTGCACCCCAGTTATATTGAGCAGCCTGATCCAGGTCAATCAGAAGGTCCAACAAGGATAAAAAGGCAGAACTTCCCCCATTCACAAATAGGGTGTGGGACAAAGCGAACCAAATGAAACACCGACCCACCGTCTCGACCTTGTCAGTGGTAACTCCCCGATACTCAGCCTCAAGGACTCTGAAGTAAGTCTGTAACTTCCCCCAGGTCACTCGGGAGTTCTTCACCACAAGCTCACAGTCAACTAAAGCGAACAGCTTGGCAGGCGTCCTAGCAGTCCCGCTAACACCACAAGGGACAGGTACCCCAGAAAAAAGAAAACCGGTTAGAGCTGTGAAGTCAGTCGTGGTCATAGTCACCTCCCCCATCGACAAGTGGAAGGTGTGAGTGGTTGTTGGTCCCAAAGGGCAACAAGGGTATGAAAAATAGCTAGAGGGGGGGGGGGTGAATAGCTGTTTTAAAATTCTTTTCGTACCCTTGATAAACTCGATTGCAAATGCGCACTTTATCAAGTAAGCGTTATGATATGCGCCTAAGTGAGTGAGTGAAATGCACAGCGGAATTTAGTAATGTAAATAGGCGCAAAGTATGATAAAGGGGGCGTACACACACTCTAAGTATTTTGGCTCAAAGTGGGTGAAATAAGAAACTAAGGCAAAGGATATAACAAACACAACACAATTCAATCAATCTATCTACAATAAATAAACAAGCAAGTAGTTAGATATGAGTTGAACTTGTAAAGAAATAGCAAGATATGAACAAGAGCTATTTGGAGAGGTTCGATCGGGAAAATGATCTACGTCCTCTACCAAGATGGTTAGTCTTGGATTTCTAATGGAGATCTTATATAATGAGAGAGTGATACAAATTATATTCGTTTTGAGCTTATATACTAACTCAATATCTATTTCTATGAAAGAATAAATCTAAAACAATAACCGGTGTATCTCTTAAAGAAAGATCTAAGTGATCAAACTTAAAGAGGTGCGTGTGTGATTTTAGTATCAAGGCTCTTTAGATCTTTGAGATTGAGAGCACGAGAAAACTAAAGTGTTATAGCTTGAGGATCTGGGCTAAGGATGAAGTTATGAAGATGTTCTTGAGAATTCTGGAAATAACAAAGGCAATCTTCAAATCTTCAACAAATGCTTGAGAGAGAAATTCTTGAAATTCTTAGCAAAACTCAGCAACTTCAAATGGTTGAAGTTATGGGGTATTTATAGTAGAGCCCCATAAACTAGCCGTTAGAAATCCTTGGTGAGTCAGAGAAAGGACGGATGTGCTGTCGCTCATTGAGTGGAGCACGTGTCCTTTTATAGCCGTTAGAAACATAACACAAATATGACCGTTATGGACAGATGTCCTTAGATGCGGGTTCATACGTGTTATTTAGCCACCGTTGGATCATTGGCGAAGTTTGAATCTATTCAAGTCTTTGAACCTTCAATAAATCACTGAGTGTAAAATCAACAATGATGCGCGTTGAGCTAAAGAGGCGCGTAGCGTATGCGCGATCTGACTTATCTGAGGGCATGAGCTATGCTAGGCACATACTCATGCACGCGCTTAAGAAGGCGCATGGCGCATGGGTAAGGCGCATGGCGCGTAGCTCAAATTCACGGAGTGATTTTCTTCAATTTTGATCTTCTTGCCCTATTCCTAAGCCTGTTCTATTACAATGGACAACCTAAAAAATGAAGTATAAATACTTCTTACATGTGGGTCTAAAGTCCATGAAATAAAACTTACGTGATGGATCAATCAAATCTAATCAATCCTATTACATTGAAAATGAGATATAAGTGGGCATACCCAACAATCTCCCCCTATTTGATTGATGCCATTACCTACTATATCAAGGACAAACATTATACTTGATAAAAACATGTCCAAATAAATGAAATTGGTAAATCATGTCTCAAGTTAATGCACGCACTAGTCCAAGATATAGATTTCTAATCTATTCCAATAAGGATAAAACATTACAAATGGAAAGATAGAAACAGCAGTTTATAACACATTCAGAATGATATGAGTTTCAGTTTTGAAATGTGTTTAAACAAAATTTAAACTCAATGCATAAAATATGAAGCAGTTCAAATATGATGCATATGATTTTAAACAATACATTCATTGTTCTACACACAAGTAGGTTTCTAGTCACAAAAAGTTCAAACAACTTACAAACAAACAAAAACTAAGGATTTTGAGGCGCCTCTTCATCCTTCAATCCTTCTTCAATTTCTGAGACGGAGCGCTGGATTTGCTTGGAAAGCTGGTGACAACGGTTTACTACACCATGAGTATCTGTGACACCATATCTGATATAGTGAAAATGACTCACATTGATGTTTTGATACTCATCAATGGTGCGTTGAGTGATAGACTGCTGTTGTGAAAAGTTTTCAGTGAAGGCTTGAAAGTTAGCTTCAACAGCAGTTTGAGCAGTAAGTATATCAGCGGAAACTCTATCTGCGCGCCTGTCTGCACTGGAATGCGCGGCATTGAAGTGAGTGACAACTAATTCCTTCAAAACTTCAATCTTTGAAAGCAGTGAATTAATGTCAATATGCGCGCCAGGAGAAGAGCTGGAAGAGGGCGCAGGAGTTTCAGGAGCTGGAGGTGCAGGAGATTCAGAAGCTTTGGGTTCTGCGCCAGGATCAGCACCATATATAGTTAAACCCAAGATTTCTAGCTCATCCTTAACTTCTTTAAGTTTATCAACAACTGTAGATACCCCGAGGGAACCACGGCTTTGGCTAAAGCGCGTGAGTGATCCTAGGATGTCTAACTTGTTTTTAGAGTCGCCACCTATGTTTTGAGGAACATAAGAAAAACCTATTGATGATAGCCTAAGTTTGATTACGAAAACAGAGATTCTTTGTTTTGAGGTTCGGGGGTTAGATTACGAGATGGGAAGTACCGAAACACCCATCTCGCCCAACTAAAGTTGGTCTTGCTTGATCAAAATCTACATGAATGATAATGTTCTTCTTCTTCTTCTTCTTTAAATCATAAAATGGGGTTTAAAATAGAGTTTGGAATGTAGGAGATAACTCCTTAACCGACCTCAATGAGATGAGGTGATCATTAGAGTCATGTCCCAAAATGATTTGGGTGATTGCACTTTGACAAAACAAAAGAAAGAGAAAAGAGATGAAGTTGAGAAGGGGAAAGAAATGGCTTTACCTAGACTTCAAGAAACTTCAAACACTTCTCGTTGAATTACTTGGAGAAATCCTTTGGAAAATGCTTTGAAAGTAGGAAATTTGGTAAAGTCAAGGTCTTTTGATCAAATTTTTGTCTTAAGTTTTTCGTCCTTGAAAATGGAGGTAAAGGGAGGTTTTTATAGGTGAAAGAGGGGTGTTTTTGGTGCCAAAACTCAGTCCCCAAGAAATCCTTCCCGGGCAAAATCCTGTAAATTGAGCAAGGGAGAGAATCCTGGCCAGAAATCTGTAACTGACACCCAGAGGCGCGCGCTTCCTGCTTTGGGGGCGGGAGGCGCGCGCGTCTGGATCCTCCTGTCGGAGGCGCGTGACTCAGAGAAGGCAATTTTGACAGAATGGACTAGAAAGTCATCCCTGTTATTCAGTTTAGTCCCTGGGCTTAACGAAGCCAGTCAGGAACTTAACGGAAGTGACAGAAACTAACGAGAAACACTTAAAATAGGGAGAAACACAAGATCAAATGTGCAATCGGGGTGAGCGGTCCAAGGCAGGGTGTCTACAGAGCCCCTCAGTGACGTGGATTGCAAAGCAAAACGAGTCGACGAAAGTTAAAAACTCCCGCCGAGGACATCATCAAGAAAAAGCAAAGACTCGATGAAAGCAGAAATTTGAAATTGCGAGAGATAGTGGTGCGCTCCCTGTGTGAGCGGCTTTTGTTGATAGAGGGGGTGGCATGATTCGTTAGGTGAACCTGCCAGCTGAATATGTTGAATGCGGCTGTTAGTGAACCTTTGGAACGAGGCCGTTAGTGAACCTTTTGGGGAGGCCATTGGTGAACCTTTGAGGAGGCCGTTAGTGAACCTTCGAGGACGAATCCGTTAGTGAAATCCGTTGATGAGGCCGTTAGTGAACCTTTGAAGAGGCCGTTGGAGAACCTTTGAGGAGGCCGTTAGTGAACCTTTGAGGATGAATCCGTTAGTGAAATCCGTTGATGAGGCCGTTAGTGAACCTTTGGAGAGGCCGTTAGTGAACCTTTGAGGAGGCCGTTAGTGAACCTTTGAGGACGAATCCGTTAGTGAAATCCGTTGATGAGGCCGTTAGTGAACCTTTGAGGAGGCCGTTAGTGAACCTTTGAGGAGGCCGTTAGTGAACCTTTGGAGAGGCCGTTGGTGAACCTTTGAGGAGGCCGTTAGTGAACCTTTGGAGAGGCCGTTAGTGAACCTTTGAAGAGGCCGTTAGTGAACCTTTGGAGAGGCCGTCAGTGAACCTTTGAGGAGGCCGTTAGTGAACCTTTGTTGACGAATCCGTCAGTGAAATCCGTGGATGAGGCCGTTAGTGAACCCTTGAATGAGGCCGTTAGTGAACCTTTGGAGACGAATCCGTTAGTGAAATCCGTTGATGAGGCCGTTAGTGAACCTTTGTAGACGAATCCGTTAGTGAAATCCGTTGATGAAATCTTGCTTTGAAGTCGCGTGCCACCTGGAGTCACACTTGACTTTTTGAATTGTAGGGTGCGGGCACAGTTGACCGCGACCAGAAAAAAGTTCATGCTGGGGATGAAATGTTGAGATTGACTCTTGAGGGGGGTATGGCATCTGTGGCAGAACTTAGGGAGTTCGGAATCCGTGGGAAACCTTGATACGGTGCATGGTTTCTTGCATGGGAGACTGCTTCTGAACCTACCTGATGATGGGAAGAGCGCGTGTCTGGGCCTCGTTATGGGATGCGCGCGCCTCGGATGAGCATGTCGGGGGGCGTGCGCCTGGCGCATAAGTTCAGCATATTTAAACAGGCGGTTCACTGTTTTTCGGCAAGTTTTCAAAATTTTGAAGAACCCTCCAAATTCCAAGCCCAATTTTCATAGAGAAATCACCCCAAAACACTTTCTTGCTGCTCTAGGATCAATTCCGTCACAGAAACGATGTCAGATCGTCAACAATCACCTCCGTTCGAGATGCCACAGGGCGAGGAGCCCGAAATTGGGGTTGAAGCTATGGACCCGAGCTTGCTTACTTTCCGGCCTCATACCCACATTTCTCACTTTGTGACTTCGGGTTTGGTAAGAATGCCTCACCTTTCTTGTCGATTTTGGATTTCATGAAGTTCCGTTTTCTTTACCCGAAATATTGCTGCAGCAGATTTATTGATCATTCTTTGCATGTTGTTTGTTGTTGCTGATTTGTTGTAAGAAACATGTTGGGGCGCCCATTTTCATGTTCACATACTTGCTTGTACATTGTTCTGCCATTGAAATCTCTGTGTTGAGTTTATCCGTTTTCTAGCAGTCATGCTGATGAAATTTTTGCTGTTCCTTCTTTCCTTTCAGGAGTGGACCCGTCTGACAAAGATTCGTGGTGGGGTTCATGGGCCCATCTCTATATGGAAGAGGTTGCCTGAGAATTTTCGGGCCCGTGTTACAGGGACTCATTTTGGTCTTTTTGTCACCAGCCTCCCAGCTTTGAAGAATGACCCCGATGTGGTCCAGGCATTGAGGGAAAGATGGTGGGAAACCACCCATACCTTCCATTTACCCATGGTCGAGGTGACTATGATGCCTACCGATTTCACAGCTTTGACGGGCTTGCCGTTCATGGGGATGCCTGTCCCTTTTGGTTTGAGAGGGGCTATTCGGACTCCGGACGAGTTACTGGCTTTGGTTGACTGCCGGTTCGAGGTCAAGAATTCTCGAGTGACATGGGGGTGAATCCGGGCTTATTTCAGTGTCTTGATAGCTGAGGCTCGAGGTGTTACTGCTGATCGGGTTGATGCCATGGCCCGTTGCTTCATTTGGTACTTGTTATCCCATACTTTGTTTGCCAACGGGGGATCTTCGGCCTCCTTGGCTCTGCTTGACTTGTTACTGGATTTGGATCAAATCGGCCAGTATAACTGGGGCGCAGCGGGCTTAGCTGCTTGTTACCACGGCATGGATTTGACCAGCCGCTCTACCACTAGCTCGGTTACGGGCTTCAGCTTGCTGTGGGAGGTATACCACTTACTGTCCCTTTTATATTCTCCTTGCCTTGGTCATAACTGCCTTTTTCGTTGACTGTCATTAACTTTGTTTCTGCCTCTTGTCTACAGCTTTGGGCTTTTGCTATCCTGAATCTGAGGGATTTCAAGATTGCCAAGGAAGGCCAGCCCCAGTATCCGGACTGCGCACGGTGGGCGTACAAGGAGAGGAATGTGAAGACTGGCACAAACCCCATTAGTCTTACTTCGTCCTGACGGCACTTGGACACCTTGAGGCCTGAGTCTGTTTCCTTCTCCTTGTATCTGTGGAGATCAGTTCAGCACTAGTTTGAGCATACTCTTATTCCTACCCGTTCTCGGCTTTTGGTGAGTTCGGGTGAGTGCATGGCTCTGTATTTAGGAGACAGAGTGTTCTGGCAGCATGGTACCCAGGTGATAGACTTTTACACCCCCCCTCGTCCTGCAGTTCCAGACGTTCCTCCTTTCTGCCCTCGTAATTGGAGGTCACTTTCAGAGGCTGATCGCGCAGCATACATGGTAGGGGTTGATGCCGTCCCTTACATTCACTTAGATCAGGATTATGGCCTCTTCAGGGAGAACAACTTGATGCAAGGCTTCATGTTTGCTGATCCGAGGAGATCACAGGCTGCTCCTACGACCTCTGCTCGGTTTTATACTACCGGTTCTGGGTATTGTTTTGATCCTCCTTTGCCTCCTCCCTATTACACTTATTCCAACTTCGTGGTCTTTGAGGAGCAGAGGGAGATTGTTCCCGAAGATATGTCACCGGAGAGAGAGCCTCCCGCTCAGGCTGCTGTGGTATGTTTTTCTGACCATCTTTGCATTTCTCAGTTCCAGTCTTGTCTTTTCTGTCCTTTGTATTAACGCAACTTCCTTTTTCTATTCTTTGTTGCAACAGGTGCCCATAGCTTCTTATAGGCATTTGGGCAGACAGAACAAAGGGATGAGGCGGAGGCTCCATCAGCTGGAGGAGAGGGTGCTGGAGCTGTGCAGGGATATTGCTGCCATGACTAGAGATGCTGCTGGTGCTGTCTCTGGTGCTGCGAGAGGAGTTGCCCGAGGTGCTCGGGGCGTGGGACGAGGCTGCAGGGATGCTGCACTGGACATTGATGAGGCTGTCTCCTCGGCGAGGCAGTCGCTGAGCAGGAGTTTGAGCCACGGAGGTAGCCATAGTAGGAGTCTGAGTCGAGAGGGTAGCCAGAGCCGGGGTGGCGCTAGTTCGTCAGGGAGAGCTGCCAAGAGGACCCGTCCTGATGTTGTGGTTGAGACATCTGAGTCTGAGGATGATGATGACGATGATGATGATGAGGATGACGATGATGATAAGGAGACCGAGAGCGGCAGCATGGGGTGAGCACAGTGCTGGTGATGATGTACCCGAGCTGTTGTGGCTGAGAGGATGAGGGATTGAAACACTTTTACTTTTGCCTGTAATAACATTTAACATGTATTTACAATCCTAGTTATCTTACTACTCATTTTATGCTTTATTAGCGACTCGATCTTAGATGTCGACTCTTTACAAACAAATGTGTGCCCAAAGAATGCTTGTTGTTGATGCTTGAACTCCTTTTTGTTGCTGGGATTTGATTTTGCTGCAGGTTGGATATATTGAAGTGCTTGGGTTCTGTTCTGAACTGACAAGGGTTGTTTCTGTCTGAGCTGCTGTCAAAGGCGCGCGAGTTGGGCCTTGCTTGTGGGAGGCGCGCGCGTTGTACAGCCTTTGTCGGAGGCGCGCGCTTCTGGCCTGCTGAATTACAACCCCTTTCTTTTTCTGATCAGAATGTTCCAACATCTATAAATTTTGAACCATTTTCGACCAGAATGGTCACACAACATTCTTCTGCAAACATTTTCTTATCCTAAACCACAAAATTCTTGTCATAATGGCCCCCATGACTTTCTCATTTGAAGTCAAGGTTTCCGTCCCCGAGGGTGAGAAGTCCGGTCCAATGGTGAACGCCGTTCCAACTGTGGGGTCCGTCTCGATGGTGGAGAAGCGTCCGAGCGTTTTTGATCGTTTGGGAAGGCCCAATGACAATGTTGTTGACCCCGTGAGACCGGTGGTTCGTGTGCGGGACTATAGACCCCGTCATTTTCCCAAGAAGAAGAAAGGTAAGGGAAATTCCTCCTATGTGTGGAAGCGTCCCATGGTTGTCTCCGCTAAGGCTCCGCTTGATAAGGGCAAAGGGAAAGCCGTTGATGAAGCTCCATCCCGTCCCAGCGTTTTCTCCCATCTTGGCGGTCCCAAGAATGTTTCGTCCCCATCCAAGAAGACTAAAGGACATAACAAGAAGTAATGGGTTCCCAAAGCTAAGAAAGATTAGATTTTTCTTTGTACCCCAAGAGATTGCAATTAGACCACTTTGTTTTAGGATTTAATGTTTTGATGTCTGTAACTGACGCCCAAGAAATCATTCCCGGGCAAAATCATGTAAATTGAGCAAGGGGGAGAATCCTGGCCAGAAATCTGTAACTGACGCCCAGAGGCGCGCGTCTGGATCCTCCTGTCGGAGGCGCGCGACTCAGAGAAGGCAATTTTGATAGAATGGACTAGAAAGTCAGCCCTGTTATTCAGTTTAGTCCATGGACTTAACGAATCCAGTCAGGAACTTAACGGAAGTGACAGAAACTAACGAGAAACACTTAAAATGGGGAGAAACACAAGATCAAATGTGCAATCGGGGTGAGCGGTCCAAGGCGGGGTGTCTACAACAACACTTAGCAATTTTTGGCTATCTCCAGCCACCATTTCAAACAACTTCCTTATATCACCCGCTATATTCAACTCTACCTCCCTTATAGCATTAATGAAATCTTGGCCATCAGTGAGTTTGATGTCACCATCTATACGCTCATGAAGGGAAACAAGAGTGCCTTTGAAAAGTTAATTCATTTGATCAATAGCGTCATTCCATTGTTGAGGATTCAGGAAATGTTTGTCCTTGATATTTGCATCTATGCACTTCATCTCCCCCTTAATGGCAGCAATCTCATCAGCTTGCTGAGTAAGCATGGAAGTATGAAGTTCTAACTATGAGTTCATTTGAGCTTGGCCTTGCTGGAGTTGCTGTAGAAGAGAAATAACAACACTCATATCAGGAGTGGTAGGAGGAGGCGCATGAGAAGTACGGGGCGCAGGAGATGAGTGAGTAGGAGCGCGAGGAGAAGGCAGATATTCATCACTTGAAGTGGGCTCCACTGAAATAGTAGGGGGCGCATAAAGTGATTTGCGCCATAAAGGATCTGGCTCCCCCTGAGCTGTATCTTCACTAAATTCACCAAATAAATCAGCTGATATTTGGTCTTTAAGACTTTGACGTTCAGAAGATAGATTAGCAGGAGTGTTGATAGGCGCTTGAACAGTAGGAGGCGCATTAGTGGCAGGCGCGCGTACATCAGCGCTAGACCCTGCACCTTTGCGTCTTTCAGACTTGGATAAGTCAGCAGCCTATTTTAACTTGTATTCTTCATCCCTTTTCTTCTGCGCTTCCAGTCTACTGGCTTCTTTTGCGCGCTTCAGTTCCTTCTCATCTTCAGTATCAACTCTTGGGCGGTTAAGGGGTTTGCTTGTTCCTTCAGCAACCCTTTTTCCTTTCCCTTTTTCTGCGCCTGGAACAACTGTTGGTTCTGCGCGAGGTACTGCTTCAGTTTCTGCGCCATCTGCATCTTCATCTGACTCAGTGGTTTCATCAACCAACTGAGCACCCTTTACCCTAGGCGCGCGCTTTGCCATGCGCTTCTTGCGCCTTTTCAAGACAAGGTTGTCTTTCCCAAAAACTGGAACTTCAGTGGTTTGATAAGCTGGGTTCTGAGCGAGGAAATCAGCAAGTGAGAAATATCTTCGTGAGTATTCTGCAGTGAGTTTTGAACTTCATCTTCCCTTCAGACTTGTTCTTGTTATACTTATCAATTTGGTCAGATAGAGTTTTGAACAAAATCTGAGGCCAATTCAATCTGGTTTTTCCCATGATAGCAGCAGTATACTCCCACTGCTCTACGGTGAATCTATTCACATTGCCGGTTTTGAATACAATAGAAGTATCAACCAGATGCACTATATGAGCGAGCAGATCACCACCATCCTTTATCTCAACATTCTTGATGTTATTCAGAAGAGTAGGGACATTGAGATAAGTACGCGCCACTGTATTCTGAGCCGCAACTGAGTAAGAGTTCGGTTGACCCGAAACACCCTGAGGGCCAGTAGTGCTAAAGCTCACGATATTCTTGATTGTGCCCGTTGAGATAGTGATAGGAATGTTCTGAACTGTGGCCCAAATCCGGTAGCGCACGAATCCATCTGCTGGAGTCTCAACTAGAGCTGCTGTTGAGAAAAATTCATCAACAAGGAGCGGAGAATAGAATGGTTGCTCCAGCGTGAATAATGGAGTGAGTCCAGCGGTGTGAATGGTTGAAAGAATTTCAAGCCCCATTGGATCAAGAGAAAGCTCAGCAAGATCTATCGTCTCACCAGGTTTGAAATTAGCAGGATCCTGAAAACATAACAATGATTTAAGTTAGGAGTGTATAAGGCGCATAGAATCATAAAATGAGCTAAGTATAGAATAGGCGCTGGACAATATATAGGCGCATAAGAAATAGCATGCGCATACTATTATTAGGCGCATATATGTTGTAGGCGCATACAAATACAAGGCGCATAAAATGGTTCTATGAAATATACTAAGTAAAAATTAAACGCAAGAATTTGACTAAGTAAAATTTAGGCGCATAATGTCTCTAGGCGCATGAGTTGATTGAGGCGCATAACATTTGTATTTGCATAGGGCGCATACAATTATTAGGCGCATGAATCAAGTAAGGCGCATAAAGTCATAGGGCGCATAACCGACTAGGCGTATAAATCAACACTCAGGCGCATAATTATGTAAAATTCATACTAAGTATAAAAAACACATGAAAACACACAAACACATATCAAACATGCATATGTAAGTTTTAAGAATCAAAATATGAAAGTTTTGAAAAACAAGTTTTGAAAAATTTGAAACCCAAGTCATGCAAAAATAACGAAGAACACGAAGAACATGCGTGAGTGCATGAAGAACATCAAGAACACCAAGAACACGTAATTCGTGAAACTTCACCAAATCAAGCACACAATATGTCAAAATGACCGCAAGAAGACAAGGATCACAAATATGTAAATCAAAACACGTAAAACTCAACAACAAATCCAGAAAATGAATTTAAAGAACCGAAAATTCGAAAAGTCAAAAATCTAAGATTTTCAGATTCGCAAAATATAATGCATTGATCGTTGAAAAGTTTAGGTATAAAGAATCTAAAACACAAATCGAACATAACCTAACAAACGATTTTGAAAACGGATCACCGAAACAAGATTTATCAAGAAAAAGGGTTTTTCGGGTTTAAAAGGAATGAACCCCAAAAAAATGACGAAACAAAAAAATTCAGAAAATTAAAGAGTTTAAGGGTTGAGAATTCATACCATTTCGTCTTGGGTTGTCTTAGAAGCCTTCTTAGGACCCATAAATGTTATATATAGAGAGAAAATGGAGAAGAAATTGAGAGAAAGTGATGAAAGTAGAGAGAGAAGGAGACGAACAGAGAGAGAGAGTAGAGAGTCTGGGAAGGTGAGAGAAGTTGGTAGAGAGAGTGAGTGTGTAGGCAATGATGAAAAAGGAAATGAAGGGTCAAATATATAGGTCAGGGAAAGAAAATATTGCACAAATAAGGAAATAATAGGGTTAAAATTTTAAAAAGATGGGAAGTTGAAGTGATGTGCATTAATGAGGGGAAATGAGATTTCGGCTCATTATGACCAAAAAGGACGATGCATTAATGAGGGATTTTTGGAGATGATGGCTATTTAATGCTGAATGACCCAAAGTACTTTGATGTGACATTTTGGGTAAGGGAAAAACTGCTCCACTTTCCCTTTAAGTGTATGAGCAATTTTGACTAATTTTTGCACAAACCCCAAAAACATCTGTTTTTGTGTAAGTTTGGGGTGCAAGAAATAAATCCCCAGAAAATCAAATTTTTCGAAAAACATAAAACGAGGGAAAAATTAATTGCACAAGTACCCTTGAACAATTAATGGAATGTTAAAAGACAAAGATTCCTATAATAAATGAGAACAATCATACCTGGTACTTGTGAAACTTTAAAGCGCTCAATCATTGAGGGAGTTAATATGGTAGCATTGATTGAGCCGCAGTCATAAAGAGGCGCATAGTCTCATCTAGGCGCGCAGAATGACTTACGAGGCATTGAATGCTAGGCGCGTGTTGGAATTGGGCGCGCAGAGAGTTGAGCGCGCAGTGAGTGTAGGGCGCGCAGGGTTTGCTTGAAACTTGAAATGATTTATCAGTTAAACCTAATATACTCATATAACTCAACAAAACATAAAATCATTAGTATTGACAAAACTGTAATGAATTTTAGTTGAGTTCAAGCATACCCATTTCACCTCTCAAAAATATGAACCGTTTTGCGTCAAGTGCTTTCGTTAAAATATCGGCGATTTGATAGTCGGTTCCCACGTGTTCCAAATGTATATTTCTTTTCTCCACGTGGTCTTTGAGAAAGTGATATTTGATGTCGATATGTTTGGTGTTGGAGTGCATGACAGGATTTTCAGAAACCGCAATTGTTGATGTATTGTCGCAGTAGATCGTACAATTTTCTTCGGTTATGTCATAGTCTACCAATTGCTGCTTCATCCATAATATTTGATAGCAACAACTTCCCGCAGCGATATATTCAGCTTCGGTTGTTGAGACAGATACTGAAGCTTGTTTCTTACTCGCCCATGACACAAGTCGATAACCGAGGAAATGACAAGTGCCACTAGTGATTTTCCTATCAATTGTGCACGCTGCATAATCCGCATCTGAATAACCTACAAGTTTAAAGTTCGAATCTTTGGTGTACCAAAGTCCAAGGTTAACAGTCCCGGAAAGATATATTATAATACATTTCACAGCAATTAAGTGCGCTTCTCTTGGGTCAGATTGATAACGAGCGCAAACACAAACACTAAACATAATATCACGCCTACTAGCAGTAAGATAAAGGAGTGAGCCAATCATACCTCGATAGAGCGTTTGATCAACACGTTTACCTTTTAAATCTTTGTCGAGTTTGTTACCAGTAGCCATTGGAGTATCGTATGCTTTGGCGTTCTCAAGTCCAAATTTCTTGATTAAGTCCTTTGTGTATTTGTCTTGATTGATGAATATGCATTCACTCATTTGCTTGATTTGAAGCCCGAGGAAGAATGTGAGTTCTCCCATCATGCTCATTTCAAACTTGCTCTTCATTAGTTTCTCAAAGCGCTTGCACAACAATTCATTAGTAGAACCAAATATAATATCATCAACATAAATTTGAACAAGTAATTTATGACCATTATGCTTGGTAATGAAAAGAGTTGTATCGATTTTACCGCGAGTGAAGCCTTTTTCAATGAGAAACTTGGATAATGTATCGTACCATGCTCTTGGTGCTTGTTTGAGTCCATACAAAGCTTTCTGGAGTTTGTACACATGATTTGGAAATTTTGAATCTTCAAACCCAGGTGGTTGAGCAACGTAGACTTGTTCTTGGAGTTCACCATTTAGAAACGCGCTCTTCACATCCATTTGATATAGCTTGTGAGCAGCGTAAGCTAGGAATAATCTGATAGCTTCAAGTCTTGCTACGGGCGCAAACATTTCATCGTAATCAATTCCTTTTTCTTGCCTTTAGCCTTGTGCAACCAATCTAGCTTTGTTTCTTGTGATGGTTCCATTCTCATCCATCTTGTTTCTGAACACCCATTTCGTACCAATCACTCCTTGATCATTTGGTCTTGGAACAAGAGTCCAAACCTTACATCGTTCAAATTGATTGAGTTCTTCTTGCATTGCAACAACCCAATTAGGATCTTGGAGCGCTTCATCAGCCTTCTTCGGTTCAATTTGAGAGATAAAAGCAGTGTAAGCATCAAAGTTTGTAGCTCTCCTTGTACGAACACCAACGTTTAGATCACCAATGATATTATTGATTGGGTGACCTCTAACTTCACGAATTTTAGAAGTAAGTTAGGTTGAGTCGTAGTAACTTGAAGGTCTTCAATTGGTACATCTTCACCAGATTCTAAATCATCAAAATTTGGGGGTTGAATTGGTGTAGAGTTGAAACTTGGGTTTACACCAGATGCAGCTGAAGATATAGGCGCATGAGAGGCATCAAGAGGCACAACATGGGAGTGAGGCGCAGCTGATGACTCATGGGGCGCGACATATGAGGAATTTGGAGCAACTGATGTTGATGGATTTCCTTGAGTTGATAGATTCTGCTCTTGTGTAGGTGCAACATAAATAGGAGCACCTGTATCATTAAGCTCAACAGAATCATCAGCAACATTTGGAGCCAAATATGGCTCAAGGAGGGAATGTTCATCAAATGCAACATGTACAGATTCAACTATCACTAATGTAGGTCTATTAAAAACGCGAAAAGCTTTAGAATGTTTGGCATACCCAACAAAAATACCTTCGTCGGCTTTGGCATCGAATTTACCTCTATGTTCGTTTCCGTTGTAGAGGATATAACATTTGCAACCAAAGATCTTGAAGAATGCAATGTTGGGGGTTCTACCATGCCAAAGTTCATACGGAGTCTTGTTATGAAGTTTGTTGATGAGGGAACGATTTTGAGTAAAACATACTGTGTTGATAGCTTATTCCCAAAATTACTTAGGCAATTTCGCTACAGCTATCATCGTCTTTCCCGCTTCAATCAACGTTCTATTCTTTCTTTCCACAACCCCATTTTGTTGACGAACTCCAGATGTTGAAAAGTTGTGATCTATCCCATGATCTTTACAATATCGAGCAACACCGTTGTTTTTGAATTCTGTTCCATTGTCGGATCAAACACTAATGATGTCATCTTCTTTTTGGGTTTAGAGCAATCGAAATAAGGTGGTCAAAATGTCATAACAATCGTCTTTTGAGATCATCATTTCCACCCATGTATATCTTGAATAATCATCCACCACAACTAGATTATACTTGTTCTTTCGAATACTTGCAGTGGTGACTGGTCCAAATAGATCAATGTGAAGCAGTTGCAAACATCTAGAAGTTGAAGGATTGGTCTTGCTGGAGAAAGATTTCTTCGGTTGTTTGCCAAGTTGACACGCGGCGCAATTCTTGTCATGATGATCAGCAACCTTGGGAAGTCCTTTAACAAGGTTATTCCTGCTGAGTTTAGATAGATATTTGAAGTCCAAGTGACTTAAGCGCTTGTGCCACAGCCAACTATTTTTGCTCACACTTTTAGCTACAAAACAAAGATTAGTACTAGAGTTCATACTATGGAAATCAATAATGTAAATATTTGTCTTACGATATCCCGTGAGTAATGTAGCTCCAGTTTTGCCATTCTTGATAAGACATTGAGTTGAGGTGAAATGGCATTCTAATCCTTTGTCGCAGAATTGAGATATGGATAATAAATTGTGCTTGAGTCCTTTGACGAGAGAGACTCTTTCAATGCACACTTTGTCTTTCTTGAGCTTTCCATATGCAACAACTTGACCTTTGTTATTATCACCAAATGTTACTGAGGGACCTCTTTCTTTATGGACATCTTCTAATAAGGATTCATCTCCAGTCATGTGTCTTGAACACCCACTATCGAGAATCCATTCATAATTTCTAGCTTTTGAAGATCCAGCCATGAAACAAAGAACCTGAAATATAGACATTTAGGAAGGTCCCCTTTATTCCTTTTGGGTCCTAGGGTTAGCAACTTTTGACAACCCACTCTTGCTTGATCTTAGGCTTTTTACGTCCTTTGGCATTGGGAGTGAATCGCAAAAGGCATTCCACGGCCTTGTGTCCTGAACAATCACAAATGGAACAATGATAAAAGCCACCAATCACATGAGTTTTCACAAACTCTTTACTTTTCTTTGGGATAGCATTCTTCTTTGGGTTAGATGGACTAGCCTTAACAAAATCCTTCTTTTGAAATTTTTGAGCGCTTGATCTAGGAGGGCGCATAGGGCTAGGAGGCGCACGACGATGAGGCGCGTGGCTTCTAGGCGCATAATGAGCACTCGAAGAAGGAGCGCTCTTAGTTTCAAGAATGATTTTGCTAGGAGCTGATTCATCTGTAGCTATATCTTTCCCATTAGCTTTCCCAAATTGCTTCGTTGGGTAGACATAATGGAATGTTTGTCTTTTGACTTTTTCCTGTCCTTTACCCATTGAATTAGAATGTTTTTCCTTGGGAATTTCAAAAGTTTGCTGGTTTGTAAATTCACTATCTCTTTCAGCACAGACATCACATTTAAAGTTGTCACTAGTTGATGAGAATCCCAAGCCACTTTTATCACCACTGACTTTTTGGGACTCAAATATATTCTCCATAGTGACACGAGAATTGGACCACTCATTTGTAATCTTTTTAAGATCAGTAATTTGAGCAACCAATTCATCATTTTGAACTTTAAGAAGTGAGTTCTGTTCTGTTAGAAAAGTGTTTTTAACAGTAAGAGGAGTCATGCTCTTTATCTTCTCCTTAAGGAGGGTGAGTTCAGATTTAAGTAGAGATTTCTCGGTCTTAAGCTGGGAAATTTCATCACATGATAGTGCTAAAGCTTCCTTCATACTATCAAATCTAGTGATTACCTT
This sequence comes from Campanula takesimana, assembly GCA_026119855.1. Lineage (NCBI taxonomy): Eukaryota > Viridiplantae > Streptophyta > Magnoliopsida > Asterales > Campanulaceae > Campanula > Campanula takesimana. The sequence goes on along the minus strand of JAOWBW010001801.1, from coordinate 80,891 downwards.
TTCAGCCTTTTTGAACAATTTTTCTTGTTCAGCAATCACTTCATCATCGTTGATTTTGGAGATTGGAGTAGTTGGTTCAACTTGAGGTCTAATGTATGCTCCTTTTCTCAACTTGTTCCTTTCACTAAGATCACATCGTGAGAATAACAATCCACCATCGATTTGAGCCGGAGTGAGAAATCCTTGTTCAACGAGCTCGCTGATGGTTGGTCCTTTCTTCCTTTTCACTTCTTGAAAACCTGCAGATTTCTTGATGGGTTTATTCAAGACATTCATATCAGGAACATCCTTGGAGAAGTCATCATCAGAATTATAAGTATCAACTTCATCATCATTTGCCATCAAACAAACGAGTCCATCATCGGAATCTTCATCGCTCTCATCTGAGTCTGTTTCAATCCAAGTGTTCTGCTCATTCGCTGGTGATTTTTCTTCCGCAACCATTCCCTTGTGACGAGTGAATTTGGGAGAGAAATTGGGAGTATGGCTGATCTTCTTCTGCATATATTCAAATTTTGGAGTTGGGCAGCTTGAAGCAAAGTGTCCTGGTTTCCTGCAATTAAAACAAACAAGGTCTTCTTTTCTTTTTGAGTCACTGCTCCTCGTGAACTTTGGAGGAGCTTTGTTGGTAGATCCTTGAAATTTTCTGGTTGATCTGGGCTTGGTGATTTTATGAACTTCTGGAATCTCTTCACAAATAAAGCGAAGTCTTCATCGTCCATGTCCAATAGCTCAGAAGTAGAAATTTTGGGATCGGAACTTTTCTCATCATGAGTAGGCGCAGGCGCAGAAACATGCGCCTCTTCTCTTTGCGCCACCATTGCTATGGATTTTGATTTTCCTTCAGTTTCACTAATTCGCTGAAGTTTGAGCTCATAAACTTTGAGATTTGCGTAAAGATTCCTTAAGGTCCATACATCTAAAGTTCCGGCGTCTTCAAGAGCGCTAGATTTATGTAGGTATCTTTATCCAAAAGCTTGGAGAAAATTGACATTCAAATCCTTGTTAGAAAACTTCATGCCAAGTGAAATACATAGATTTATAATTTCACAGTAGCGTTCATAAGTTTGTCTTAAAGTTTCACCGGGGAGTTGAGAGAAATTATTGAATCTCTTTTGTACTTCATATTTCTTGTTCTCCTTGCAGACGGTGTCTCCTTCTATATGCTCTTCAATAGCATCCCATAACTCATTGGCGGTAGCACAATGCATGACTTGTTGTTTCATAGCCGTGCTTAGAGTGCTTAGAAGTATATTTCTTGCTTTTCCATCATTTGCAACTCTTCTTGTTTCTTCCTCAGTCCATTCTTCTTTTGGTTTCTTGACGGTTGGTTGAACAGCATTTGTGCGCAGATTTGGATTCGCTTTCATAGGAATGTAAGGTCCATAAACCACGGTGTCATGAAGTCTTTCATCGATTGAGTTGAGATGAGTTAAGATGCTGAATTTCCACACGTCAAATTGATCTTCATCAAAGACCGGAACGTGAGTATAGTTTGCAGTTGCCATAGGTTTTGAGTTTGCCATTTAGAATCGGCACCCAAGCTGTTAAGCTTTAAAAACAAAAGTGTTTTATAAAGGTGTTTGCTCTGATAACACTTGTTGGTCCCAAAGGGAAACAAGGGTATGAAAACTAGCTAGAGGGGGGTGAATAGCTGTTTTAAAATTCTTTTCGTACCCTTGATAAACTCGATTGCAAATGCGCACTTTATCAAGTAAGCGTTATGATATGCGCCTAAGTGAGTGAGTGAAATGCACAGCGGAATTTAGTAATGTAAATAGGCACAAAGTATGATAAAGGGGGCGCACACACACTCTAAGTATTTTGGCTCAAAGTGGGTGGAATAAGAAACTAAGGCAAATGATATAACAAACACAACACAATTCAATCAATCAATCTACAATAAATAAACAAGCATGTAGTTAGATATGAGTTGAACTTGTAAAAGAAATAGCAAGATATGAACAAGAGCTATTTGGAGAGGTTCGATCGAGAAAATGATCTACGTCCTCTACCTAGATGGTTAGTCTTGGATTTCTAATAGAGATCTTATATAATGAGAGAGTGATACAAATTACAATCGTTTTGAGCTTATACACTAACTCAAGATCTATTTCTATGAAAGAATAAATCCAAAACAATAACCGGTGTATCTCTTAAAGAAAGATCTAAGTGATCAAACTTAAAGAGGTGCGTGTGTGATTTTAGTATCAAGTCTCTTTAGATCTTTGAGATTGAGAGCACGAGAAAACTAAAGTGTTATAGCTTGAGGATCTGGGCTAAGGATGAAGTTATGAAGATGTTCTTGAGAATTCTGGAAATAACAAAGGCAATCTTCAAATCTTCAACAAATGCTTGAGACAGAAATTCTTGAAATTCTTAGCAAAACTCAGCAACTTCAAATGGTTGAAGTTATGGGGTATTTATAGTAGAGCCCCAAAAACTAGCCATTGGAAATCCTTGGTGAGTCAGAGAAAGGACGGATGTGCTGTCGCTCATTGAGTGGAGCACGTGTCCTTTTATAGCCGTTAGACGCATAACACAAATATGACCGTTATGGACAGATGTCCTTAGATGCGGGTGCATACGTGTTATTTAGCCACCGTTGGATCATTGGCGAAGTTTGAATCTATTCAAGTCTTTGAACCTTCAATAAATCACTGAGTGTAAAATCAACAATGATGCGCGTTGAGCTAAAGAGGCGCGTAGCGTATGCGCGATCTGACTTATCTGAGGCGCATGAGCTATGCTAGGCGCATACTCATGCGCGCCCTTAAGAAGGCGCATGGCGCATGGGTAAGGCGCATGGCGCGTAGCTCAAATTCACGGAGTGATTTTCTTCAATTTTGATCTTCTTGCCCTATTCCTAAGCCTGTTCTATTATAATGGACAACCTAAAAAATGAAGTATAAATACTTCTTACATGTGGGTCTAAAGTCCATGAAATAAAACTTAGGTGATGGATCAATCAAATCTAATCAATCCTATTACATTTAAACTAAGATATAAGTGGGCATACCCAACAGTGGTGTCCCACCATCGCTCCCTCAAAGCCTGAATCACATCAGGATCATTCTTCAATGAAGGCAGACTGGTAATGAAAGGGCCGAAAAATGTAGCGGCCACCCGAGTCTGTACATTCTCTGGTAGTTTCCTCCATACAGAAACGGGTGCCTGAGCCCCACCTAGGATCTCGGTCAAACGGTCCCACCTCTAAAAGGAAACAAAATACAAAGAAAAATTCGTCAGTATAACAGCTAGAAAATGGCCAAACCCAACATTAGGAAATTCTACATGGCAATGGCATGACGTGCAAACAAGTGTGTGAACATGCAAATGGGTGTCCAAACATCCTCTTCACAACAAATCCACAATGACAACAACATGCAAGCATGATCAGAAGGGTTACTGCAGCAGTATCACGGACAAAATGGTACGACCCTAGAATGCAAATTTGTCAAAGGGAAGACGAAATTCTTACCAATCCCGCAGAAACGAAGTGGGAAATATGAGTATGGGACTCATAGGTGAGCTGTCTTGGGTCCATGGCCTCAACCCCAACATCGGCTTCTTCGCCCATAGGCATCTCAAAAGGAGGATTTTGATGAGAACTTGATATGATTCCTCGATGGAATGATCTTAAATGAACAAAGGAAGCGTTTTGGGGTGATTTCCTCGCAAAAATTTGACTCAGAATGCAGAGAGTTTGGGGGAATTTTGAACTCAGTCCGAACAGAATAGACAGTTTCTGCACTTATGCAGAACTAATACGCAAGGCGCGCGCCTCCCGCTACCCTTATGAGAAGCGGGCACGTCCCACAACAATGCCCAAATGCGGGGGCCTCCTGTGTCTTGTCAGGCCCAAGTTCAATTTCCCATGCAGAAATAAGGCATCACATCAATGCTCCTCCACTCTCACCCAAGTTTCAACGCCACTCTAGGGGCATTTCGGGCCTAAAACTCTGTAACGAACATCATTAAAACCGACGGTTACAAAGTCAATGTCAATCTCGACATTTTCCTCTCTAAAGGGAAAACTCATCACTTTGGTCCGCAGTCAACTGTGCCCGCACCCCGCAAAAGTCATAAAGTCAACAGCAAGTGTAGCTCCGAACGGCACACGTCAGAGACAGCTACAAACGGCAACTCGGTCCATGGTGAACCACGGAAATCACCACTTCTCAAGCAATCAAGTGGATTCACCAACGGATTCATCAACAGATTTACTAACGGACTCACTCAAGGGATTCACCAACGGATTCGTCAACAGAGTTTACCAACGGACTCATTCAAGGGATTCACTAATGGATTCATCAGACAGATTCACTAACGGATTCATCAACTGAGCTTACTAACAGACTGATCAAACGGATTCACCAATGGATTTGTCAACAGAGTTTACTAACGGACTCATTCAAGGGATTCACTAATGGATTCACCAAACGGATTCACCAACGGATTCATCAACAGAGTTTACCAACAGACTCATTCAAGGGTTTCACTAACGGATTCATCAAACGGATTCACCAATGGATTCGAAAACAGAGTTTATCAACGGACTCATTCGAGGGATTCACTAATGGATTCATCAAACGTATTCACTAACGGATTCGTTAATATAGTTTACCAACGGACTCATTCAAGGGATTCATCAAACGGATTCACCAACGGATTCATCAACAGAGTTTACCAACGGACACATTCAAGGGATTCACTAACGGATTCATCATACGGATTCACTAACGGATTCATCAATAGAGTTTACTAACGGACTTATCAAACAGATTCACCAACGGATTCATCAACAGAGTTTACCAACGGACTCATTCAAGGGATTCACTAACGGATTCATCAAACGGATTCACTAATAGATTTGTGAATAGAGTTTACCAATGGACTCATTCGAGGGATTCACTAACGGATTCATCAAACGGATTCACTAACGGATTCGCCAACAGGGTTCACTAACGGGCTCATTCAAGGGATTCACAAACAGATTCATCAAACGGATTCACTAACGGATTCGTCAACAAGGGTTCACTAACAGACTCATTCAAATGTATTCACTAACAGATTCGTCAACAAGGGTTCACCAACAGACTCATCCAATGGATTCACTAACGGGTTTATCAAGGGGATACACTAACGGATTCAACCGATGGATTTACAAACGAATCATTCCACCTCCTCTATCAATAAAATCCTCTCACACAGGGAGCGCACCCCTATCTCTCACAATTTCAAATTCCTGCTTTCATCGAGTCTTTGTTTTATCCTGGTGATGTCCTTGGCGGGTGTACTTTCTTTCGCCGACGTGTTTTGCCTTGCAATACACGTCACTGAGGGGCTCTGTAGACACCTCTCCTTAGACCGCTCACCCGGTTGCACAGTTGATCTTGTGTTTCTCCCTCTTTTAAATGTTTCTCGTTAGTTTCTGTTACCTTTGTTAAGTTCCTGACTGACTTCGTTAAGTCTAGGGACTAAACTGAATAACAGGGTTAACTTTCTAGTCCATTCTGTCAAAAAAGCCATCTCTGAGTCGCGCGCCTCCGACAATAAGAGCCAGAAGCGCGCGCCTTCCGCCCCCAAGGTGGGAAGCGCGCGCCTCTGGGCATCAGTTACAGATTCTGTCCAAGAATCCCTCCCTTGCTCATTTTACATGATTTTGCCCGGGAAGTATTTCTTTGTGACCTCGTTTTGGCACCAAAAACATCCCTTTTACACCTATATAAACCCCTCTAATTCACCATTAAAGGGGAGGACTTTTGATCATTAAGAAAACTCTACACAAAAATACTTTCAAGGCATTTTCCAAGAAGTTCTCTAAGAAGTATTTGAAGATCTTTGAAGCATAGGTAAAAGTTCATCTTCCTCCTTCTTCTCTACTTCATCTCTTCTCTCTTTTACTTTAATCCAACGTGCAATCATCCCAAATCATTTTGGGACATGACACCAACGAATACTTCACTTCATTGAAGCAGTCAAGGAGTCATCTCCCTACTTTTCAAAACACCTTTTAAAACCCCCTTTTATCATCAAGAACAAGAAGAACATTTATTTTATGTAGACTTTGATCAAGCAAGACCGACATTAGTCAGGCGAGATGGGTGTTTAAGTACTTCCCATCTTGTAACCTAACCCCCGAACCTCATAACAAGAATCTCTGTTTTCATACCAAACTTAGGCTAAATATTAGGTTTTTCTTATGTTCCTAGATGGCGAATATACAATTAAAACACGAATAGACATCCTAGGAACAACACACGCGCTCTAGCCAAGCCGTACCCTCCCGGGGTATCTACACCTCTCCATAGAGCCAAGTTGACCATGTCCCGCCTCTGACCCTGAGTCACGCCTTTGCCTTGTACACCCTCTTTATAGAGCCAAGTTGATCATGTCCCGCCTCTGACCCCAAGAGTCATACCTTTTTCTTGTAAGTCAACCCTCTCCCATAGAGCCAAGTTGCCTACGTCCCGCCTCTGAACTCGCGAAGAGTCATGCCCATTCCTTGTAAGTCAACCCTCTCTATAGAGCTAAGTTGACCATATCCCGCCTTTGACTCGCCAAGAGTCATGCCCGTTCCCCTAGGAGAGGATGACAGATATCCACCTAGCCCGTAGGTTTGAGTAGCCTCAAAATCACTCACCCCGCCAGAACTACGACCGGTTTGATTCCCTTGGATAGGGATACGTAGGAATCCTTTACAGATAAGGGTCCAGCCACTTGACCACCTCAGTCACCTTCTCTCCCATCTTGGTAGTTCACCGGATCGGGATTCTTTCTTTATCAACAACCCCGCTTTCTTCAAAAGAGCAATTGCCAAGGGGCTCTGTAAGTACCCCGATCCAGATTACTATCCTCAAATAATAAAATTGCACAGTTAAGGGGTAATTTGAGACTTAATTGGGTCATTATAATGTTGAGAGGGTATTTTAGGCATTAATTAAATTATTTTAGAAAGGGAGGGACCTTCTGGTAATTTCCAGAAGGCTGGCACCTTGGAGTTATTCCTTAAAAGGCCCAAAAGGACCTTATGGGAATTTTTAGAATTTGCCCAAAAGAAACGAAACGGTCGCACAATGGATGTGCATTTTCTCAAAGCAGCTGACAGCCCGCCACGCATCCCCTCCTCATTCGCTCAGCCACCCACGTGTCAGCTCGCCACACCCCTTGTCCTCCCCGGTGTGCTTAACGCGCCCGACAAGCTCCCCAAGTGCCTCGTCGTGATTGGTCCGTTTCCCAGCTTGTCCCCCTCACCCGTCACAGCCCCTCTGTGGCACACTCCCATTGGTCTATCACCCACCCTCCGGCACACCTCATCCTTCTAAAAAACTCACCGGTGGCCATTGGATCTTCCCCAGATCTGATCTTGACCATTGGATCGCCTCAGCCCATTTAACATCCGAAAATGCTCCATTTTGTGCACAAAAATAATCCAATTTATGACCAAAGAATATCCTATTTTTGCTTAGCCCCTAAGCAAGTAAAAGCCCCCAATTCCCCCTATAAATAGAGGGTTCATCCTCTCTCATTTGATAAACAATTTTCTAGCAAAGTTACTCCCTAAAATTGTTCTCTCTATAAAATTGAGTGACTGTCTTTGTGAAAGATGGTTAGCAAACCATGTTAAGTGAAATCTTAGAGTCCAAGATCTCTAAGTGAAGAGGAAAAGAAGCAAACTTGGGTCAATCAATTAATGATTTACCCCAATCTTGCTTAAAGGTTGAACCTTTATCCTATTGTCATCTTCATCTTCATCTTCATCTCCTTCTTTTTTCTTTTGTTGGAATATCATCTTTGTTCATCTTTTACTTATAAAAATGTAGTCTTTATAAAGATAGATGATTGGATCCAAATATTCTTATGATCCCAATGGTTTCATCTTACACTTTTATGGTGTATTAAAATGATCTAATTGGAGAGGAGTATTTGTTACATTTATGTTATTTACTTTATGTATTTAAATTTATGTCTTTATAATTACTATGATATTACTAAAATGGAACCAAGCCTTGATCCATGGTGCCCTTCATGTTTTATGCATGATTGTGGGTTACAAACCAAGGATAATCTAAGGCTTGTTATGATTTATGCATCTTTAAATTTATGTCATTTACATTTATGCACTTTAAATTTATGTCATTTACATTTATGCAATTTATATTTATGTCATTTATACATTTAAAGTCTTAATCTTTAATATTTACTTCCATTTAAAAGTTTTTACTTCTAATCTTTTCTTTTTTATCTTACTTGGATGATAAAGCCACAATCTTTATTCATCCAAGTAATGATTTGTACAAGAAAAGCTTTTATTTTTTTTAAATCTTGTAATGATTTCCTTACTTGGATGATAAATTTGACCATCTTTATTCATCCAAGTTATGGTTCTACCCAAGTAAAGGTATCATTGTTATTATTCTCCAATGATTGCTCAAACCATGGCCTTGACCTTGGTCTTGGTTATTCTCACATGGGTTTGATGCATAGGATGATCAAGATTGTCCCTCTTGACTTTGCTATCCCTTTCCATGGCTAAGTAAAACCCCGTCCCTAAAAATACCATATTTTACTTGGATAGTTTATCTCTTTTATCAAAACAAACACAAAAGGGGCATTAACATACCTACATTTTATTTCCAAAATCATTTTCTAAAAGCAAGGCGGTTTCTCCTATTTTCAAGAACACACATAAACACATTTGCACAAATTTAACAAAATTTAGGGAGACTCGGTTTCTTCCGAGGGACTTTGGGTGAACTACCGGTTGAGTTCTTCCAAAAGCGTAACCTGACCTCCGAATCTTTTATCTCTAACCATTTTTTGTTAAGTTTGGATTTAAAGTTAAACTAACGTGGTGACTCCATTTTCCGTAAAGTTCCGTGTTTGATTCTCGAGGGAACTATTCGTTTTTCCCGCGGGTATCTTACAGCTGCTGACCATATGGCTTCGGGAGCATTTCAATATTTATTCTCCGGAGGGTGAACTTTCTTCTTTTGCTGTTCATAGGAGGAAGCTGATGATTCGGGTTTTATCTAAAGATGGTTGGAAGAAATTCTTTGCATCTCGCGGATCGGCTGACATTGAGTGGTGTCGCCCTTCTTGGGGGCTTCGTCCTTTTGTGGATTGAACTTTGGGTTTTGAGCACGTGGTCCTCACCGGTCTTAGAGATTCCACATTTTATCAGCCTGAGTGAGTTCTGAGACAGTTCGGTCGCAACAGATTATCCCTTTTCCGAGGAGTGTGGTGCTCCATCCAGTCTCGTACATGGGTCTGGACTTTTCGGAGGAGCTTCAGTCAGCTTGGGGAGATGACCTCCATCAGTGGGCTTCCGTACCTATTCATCGGGGCAGTATCTTTCTTCCTGAGAGTTACTTGGACTATCTGTTCGGTACCCTTTAACGCGGTATCACTTGGGTCGATGTACTTCGCGCCGAGTTGCTAGGAAAGGACTTTGAGCCTAGCAGTGCTTTGAGGTATAAGGAAGCTGATGCTGATTCGTACAATATTCTGGCTGACCCTTTCGGTACTCCTTTGGATAATTTCTATGCTCAGAGGCGTTTTCCTGCGCAGAAGGTTTCGGTCCATCTTAGTGTTTCTAGGCCTCCCAAGAAGAGTAGGATTGAGATCCGTTCTGGTGGCCCTTCGAAGGTGTAGATACCCCGGGGGAACCACGGCTTGGCTAGAGCACGTGGATTACCCTAGGATGTCTAACTTGTTTTTAGAGTCGCCATCTATGTTTTGAGGAACATAAAAAAAACCTATTGATAATAGCCTAAGTTTGATTACGAAAATAGAGATTCTTTGTTTTGAGGTTTGGGGGTTAGGTTACGATATGGGAAGTATCGAAACACCCATCTCGCTCAACTAAAGTTGGTCTTGCTTGATCAAAATCTACATGAATGATAAACATTCTTCTTCTTCTTCTTTAAATCATAAAAAGGGGGTTTAAAATAGAGTTTGGAATGTAGGAGATAACTCTTTAACCGACCTCAATGAGATGAGGTGATCATTAGAGTCATGTCCCAAAATGATTTGGGTGATTGCACTTTGATAAAACAAAAAGAAAGAGAAAAGAGATGAAGTTAAGAAGAGGAAAGAAATAACTTTACCTAGATTTCAAGAGACTTCAAACACTTTTTGATGAATTCTTTGGAGAAATCCTTTGGAAATGCTTTGTAAGTGTGAAATTTTAGTGTCTTATTGAGAATGTAAGATTGAGAGCCCCAAGGTCCTTGAAAATGGAGGTAAAGGGGGGGGGGTTTATAGGTGAAAGAGAGATGTTTTTGGTGCCAAAACTCAGTCACCAAGAAATCTTTCACTGGCAAAATCCTGTAAATTAAGCAAGGGAGAGAATCCTGGCCAGAAATCTGTAACCGACGCCCAGAGGCGCGCGCTTCCTGCTTTGGGGACGGGAGGCGCGCGCGTCTGGATCCTCCTGTCGGAGGCGCGCGACTCAGAGAAGGCAATTTTGACAGAATGGACTAGAAAGTCAGCCCTGTTATTCAGTTTAGTCCCTGGACTTAACGAAGTCAGTCAGGAACTTAATGGAAGTGACAGAAACTAACGAGAAACACTTAAAATGGGGAGAAACACAAGATCAAATGTGCAATCGGGGTGAGCGGTCCAAGGCGGGGTGTCTACAGAGCCCCTCGGCGACGTGGATTGCAAAGCAAAACGCGTCGACGAAAGTTAAAAACACCCGCCGAGGACATCACCAAAAAAAGGCAAAGACTCGATGAAAGCAGGAATTTGAAATTGCGAGAGATAGTGGTGCGCTCCTTGTGTGAGCGGCTTTTGTTGATAGAGGGGGTGGCATGATCCGTTAGGTGAACCTGCCGGCTGAATATGTTGAATGAGGCCGTTAGTGAACCTTTGAAGGAGGCCGTTATTGAACCTTTGAGGATGAATCTGTTAGTAAAATCCGTTGATGAGGCCGTTGGTGAACCTTTAGAGAGGCCGTTAGTGAACCTTTGAAGAGGCCGTTAGTGAACCTTTGTAGAGGCTGTTGGTGAACCTTTGGAGAGGCTGTTGGTGAACCTTTGTTGACGAATCCGTTAGTGAAATTCGTTGATGAGACCGTTAGTGAACCTTTAAATGAGGCCGTTAGTGAACCTTTGTAGAGGCCGTTGGTGAACCTTTGGAGAGGCCGTTAGTGAACCTTTGAAGAAGCCGTTGGTGAACCTTTGAGGAGGCCGTTGGTGAACATTTGTTGACGAATCCGTTAGTGAAATTCGTTGATGAAATATTGCTTTGAAGTCGCGTGCCACTTGGAGTTACACCTGACTTTTTGACTTGTGGGGTGCGGGCACAGTTGACCGCGACCAGAAGAATGTTCCTGCTGGGGATGAAATGTTGAGATTGACTCTTGGGGAATATGGTACCCGTGACAGAACTTAGGGAGTTCGGAATCTGGAGAAGGACAGCCTACTTTTGAGTGGGAGTTTCTATCCTACTTTCAATCTTTGACATGCCTTAAGGGCGGACCAGAAGAAGGTGTGCCCAATTGGGTGTCCTAGGACCGGGGCTGTGTCTTGATTTGGGCTGGAGATTTCTGACAAGGCCTTTTCTGAAGTGATCTAGACTTGGGAGGCGCGCGCTTACCTCTGTAGGCTTGGGACGTGCGCGCATTTCAGACCGCTGGCGGGTGGCGCGCGCGCCTGGGAGGCGGAATTCCGGGTTGACATTTTCTGGCCAAAAGACCCCCCAACAGCTATAATTTTGAACCATTTTCGACCAGAATGGTCACACAGCATTCTTCTGCAAACACTTTCTCCTCCTAAACCACAAATTCTTATCATAATGGCCCCAATGACTTTCTCTTTTGAAGTCAAGGTTTCCGTCCCCGAGGGTGAGAAGTCTGTTCCAATGGTGAATGCCGTTCCAGGTGTGGGGTCCGTCTCGATGGTGGAGAAGCGTCCGAGCGTTTTTGATCGTTTGGGAAGGCCCAATGACGATGTTGTTGACCCCGTGAGGCCGGTGGTTCATGTGTGGGACTATAGACCCCGTCATTTTCCCAAGAAGAAGAAAGGTAAGGGAAATTCCTCCCATGTGTGGAAGCGTCCCATGGTTGTCCCCGCTAAGGCTCCGCTTGATAAGGGCAAAGGGAAAGCCGATGATGAAGCTCCGTCCCATCCTAGAGTTTTCTCCCGTCTTGGAGGTCCCAAGAATGTTCCGTCCCCATCCAAGAAGACTAAAGGGCATAACAAGAAGCAATGGGTTCCCAAACCTAAGAAAGATTAGATTTTTCTTTGTACCCCAAGAGATTGCAATTAAATTAGACCACTTTGTTTTAGGATTTAATGTTTTGATGTCTTTTGTTGCTCAATAAATCCGTTGTAATGGCTTGAATAATTCATTGAATGAATAAAAATTGCATCTTGTTATTTGAATTGAATTGGGTATTTTTGATATGTTTTAGACCGCACCCGAAGGTTGCCTACGTTCCTCCAGTTGGGAGGCTCAGGTCTCCGTAGTTCAAACAAAGACCATTTTTTTGTGTGTGTGCATCCTGTTTTTTGCCTAGACCGCCCTTTCGGGTTTTCAATCTAGCGGGCTTCTTTTTTGCACGTGCTCTAATTTTTGCCTAGGCCGCCCTTGCGGGTTTTCAACCTAGCGAGCGATATTTTTTTTTTTTTGTTTTTTTTTATGGTCTTTTTTTATTAAGCATAGAACCTCTTGAGCTTGTTGAGGTTGACCTCCTTTGGCAGCTGGTCACCATCTAAATCCACGAGTCGGACTGCACCGCCGCTTAGTATCTTTTTGACCACGTACGGACCGATCCATCGGGGTCCCCATTTCCCCAGGGGATTCATGGCATTAGGAGGATGTTGTCTTAAGACCAAATCTCCCACATTGATGTTTCGAGGCTTCACATTTTTGTTGAAAGCTCTTGCCATCCTTTGCTGATACGCCCTTGTGCGTTCGAGGGCTCTTAGCCTTTTCTCATCGAGTAAGGCTAGCTGTTCATATCGACTTTGCATCCAGTAGATCTCATTGACTTGATTCTCGAGGAGGACCCGTAGAGATGGGACTTCAAGTTCGATTGGGAGTACGGCTTCAGAACCATAGACTAATGCATAAGGAGTTTCTCCTGTTGCTGACCGTATTGATGTGCGGTAGCCCCACAATGCTAATGGTAGCTTCTCGGGCTAATCCGTTCCTGTTGAGGCCATTTTCTTGACGATGGTCTCGATGGTCTTATTTGCTGCTTCAACCGCGCCATTTGCTTGGGGACGGTAAGGAGATAAATTGTGCTTGGTGATCTTGTATTCTACCAAAAGTGCATCCATTTCCTTCTCAAAGTGAGAGCCGTTGTCAGAAATGATTTCATGAGGCGTTGAGGGTCCGATAGGCTTGTGCTTCGACCCACTTTGTGAAGTAGTCGACGGCCACTAGGACGAATGACTGCCCATTACTTCCGGTAGGATGGACTTTACCGATGATGTCTATCCCCCAACAAGAGAAAGGCCAAGGTGTGACCATGTTGTAAAGTTGCGAGGGTGGAGCATGTTGCAGATTAGCATGGAATTGGCACTTGGCACACCTTTTGACTTTCTCGATACAGTCTCGTTCCATAGTGCTCCAATAGTAACCAATGCGGAGTATCTTCTTGACTAGCATAAACCCATTCATGTGGGGTCCACACTCTCCTTCGTGCACTTCACACATTATCTCTTGAGCTTCGGCCTCATTGGCGCATAAGAGATTGATCCCGTCGTGGTGCCTTTTGTAGACTCAGTCCCCAATCAGTACGTACCGAGAGGCTAGCCTTTGCAGAGCCGCTTGAGACTTCATATTGCTATTCTCGGGATAAGTGCCATCTTTGAGGAAATTCATGATATCAGAATACCACGTAGAGTTTGTTTGAACGTCGTTGATCTCGATACTCATGCAGTACGCCGGACTGTTCCTTCGGGCAATTTTGAAAGGCTTCACCATTTTCCCTTTGGGCATTTCAACTAATGAAGTTATGGTGGCCAGTGCATCGGCGAAGTGATTTTTATCCCTTGGCAGGTAGTTGAAAGTGATCTCTTGGAATTGTTCAACCAATTCTTCAAGGTGCTGACCATACTGTTGGAGGGTCGGGTCTTGGATTCGCCATTTACCCGATTGCTGATTGATAAGGAGCAAAGAGTCGCCGAATACTTCTAGTTCCGTGACGTTTCTTTCGAGAGCTGCTTCGAGCCCTGCTATGCATGCTTCGTACTCGGCAATGTTGTTGGTAGCTTCGAATTCCAGACGGATGGCAATGGGAGTGTAGATGTCTTTTGGATCGACAAGCAATACCCCTATACCAAAACCGTGTTTATTAGCGGCGCCATCGAAAAAAAGTTGCCACTTATTTTCCTCGGTTGCAGTACAAATTAAATGCTCGTCGGGGAACTGTACGTCTTCCCCCTTCACTTCGTCACACGGTAATTCGGCAAGCTGGTCACTGAACACTTTCCCCCTGACGGATTTTAGTGTGACGTAAGTGATATCATAGCCGGCGAGCATGAAGTACCATTTGGCTATTCTTGTTGACATGAAAGGCTTCTCGAAGATGTAGCGGAGCGGGTCCACCTTTGCTACTAGCTTGATCGAAAAAGCTTCCATATAGTGTTTGAGCTTTTGAGTAACCCAAACCAATGCTGCACATGACTTCTCTAAGACAGAGTAGTTCTTTTCGCCTCCTTGGAATCGGCGACTGGCAAAATAAATGGCATTCTCCTTTATGGACTCTCGTTGCTCTTGTGCTAACATAGACCCTAGGGCTTCATCATTGACAGTGAGATAGAGCAAAAGAGGCTTCTCCTTGTGCGGCGGAACTAGAACAGGAGGACACGTCAAGTAATGCTTCACTTGGTCGAAGGCTTCTTGGCACACGTCGGTCCATTCTAGAGCCACGTTCTTCTTGAGTAGCTTGAAGATTGGCTCGCACATGGAAGTGAGTTGGTGCACAAACCGACTGATGTATTGCAGTCTGCCCATGAAACCTTTAATCTCTTTCTGCGTCTTTGGAGGAGGCATGTCAATGATTGCCTTGATTTTGGAGGGATCTACTTCAATTCCCCTTTCAGTGACCATATAACCAAGGACTTTGCCTCGGATAACCCCGAACGTGCACTTTGCAGGGTTGAGCCTCATCTTGTGTTGACGAAGCCTTTCGAAGAACTTGCGGAGATCAATTAAATGTTGACCATCGGTCCCTTTGGAGTGAATGATCATGTCGTCCACATAGACCTCGATTTCTTTGTGAATCATATCGTGGAACAAGTCTGTCACGGCTCTTTGGTAGGAAGCCCCAGCATTTCTTAACCCAAATGGCATGACTGTGTAGCAAAAGGTACCCCACGGTATTGTGAAGGCTGTCTTATGTTGATCGTCCTCGGCCATGAGAATCTAATTGTACCCAGCGAACCCATCCACGAATGAGCGGACCTCGTAGGCAGCAGTGGAGTCGACCAGCATGTCGATGTTAGGGAGTGGAAAATCGTCTTTAGGGGAAGCTTTGTTCAAATCCCGAAAGTCCACACAAACTCGAACCTTGATGTTTGCCTTTCTGACTGTCACGATGTTGGCTAACCATGTCGGATACTCGATAACCTTGATGAAACCCACACTGAGGAGCTTCTCGATCTCTTCTTTGACTTGCAGAGACCATTCTGGCTTGATCTTTCTGAGCTTCTGTTTTACCGGCTTAGCATCTTCTCTGATCGGAATTCTGTGCTCCGCTACCTTTCTGTCCAAACCCGGCATGTCTTTGTATGACCATGCGAACACATCCACGAACTCCCATAGTAGTGCAGTCAATCTGTCTCTGTCGTCCCCCTTGAAGAAGCTTCCGATCTTAGTTTCCCTTGGCTCTTCGTCGGTACCCAGATTAACAACATGCAATTCTTCATCAGCCCCTGGACCATTTTCACCACGACTACAGACCTGTTGAGCAAGTTCATTTAAGTATGTTGTGTTTTTGTGGTCTATTTCATCATAATTTGAATCGTTATTAACTTGTTCATTAAGTTCATTATTAGTCAATTCATCATTTATGATATTTGCAATCTCAAGGTACTCAGAAATATCAAATTTTTCATTAGAAAAGAAAGGAAACACACGCTCGGCTATGGCCTCCATATCCTCTTGGGTGAGGGTATTAGAGACACTCTCGGACTCGAAAGTAAGTGTGAGCCGCTCTTCCTTTGTTGCTGTGCGGGGTATGCAACCCATTTCTTGGACTAAGAATTCCTCGAATACCACGGGCCCTTTCGTAGAATACCAATTGTTGATCGGCTCGGAGCTTGGCGGGATCTCACTGATAGTCTCATTCATGATGACGGTGTCATGGATGGCGTTGAGTTGGCATTCATTCATTATGGCAAGCTCTTCGAACATGGAGGCTAAATCTGTCGGTTCTTCCCCCACGATGATTTCTGTCTCGGACTCTATAGTCACCTTCCTTCCCCACCATTCACGGGGCGACATGGGAGTTGGTTCCCTTTCGGATTTCTGGATCTCACAATCGGAGAAGATTTCGAGACCGGGCTTTTTGACACCCTTTTTGTTAACATATGGTTCGGGAAAGATCATGTATGGAACGTCTTCCCCTTGGCGGACAAAATAGCCATTCAACGTCTTGCGGTAAGGCCTTAGATTAGGGACCTCATAACGACGGCCTTCTTTATGAGCTCGGGCCTTTTCATTCTTGATCGCTTGCTCTTGTTTCAAGTCTTCTCTGGAAGGCTCGTACCCAAACCGAATGTGTTCTTGACAAATGGGACTTGCACAGGATGTAGGATTCCTTGTTGATATTTCCCTAGGCCTAAACCAGGGAAGTAGTCCATATTCCTCATCATGCGGAGGACTTTGTGATTGCTAGGAGTCTATGATCTGTTTCTCCCTTCTTTGTCAATGGCGTTGATTGAGATGCCGGAGAGAGTGGAGTCTGGTAAACCATGCTGAACTTGGTGGACGGGCTCACCTTTTCTGTGGATAGTGACGTTTTCGGTCATGACAGTCACTATTTCATCACCATTTCGGATCTTGACACATTGATGGAGAGTTGACGGGACGGCATTAGAATTGTGAATCCATGGTCGACCCAAAAGCAAGTTGAACGAGGCCGGGATGTCAAGCACTTGGAATGGAACGGACATGACCATGCTCCCAAACTCAATGTCTATTTCGATCATGCCCATGACTGTACGGGCGGTGCTATCATAACCTCAGATTACTTGAGTAGAAGGCTTCAAATCGGAATCTTTAAGCCCCAGTATGCCCATGATTCTGCCAGGCATGAGGTTGAGTGCGGACCCACCGTCCACTAAGACTCTTGAGATAGGCCTCCCCCTTGCTCGTACCTTGAGGTAAATAGCCTCGTTGTGGTCGGAACCAAATGGTGGAAGGTCCATATCGACAAAGGTGATGACGTTGCCAAAATGAATGTGACCGATCATTACCGTGAGGTCCTCGGGAGTAGTATCGGGAGAAATTGATGTATCATCGAGATTGCGGATGACAAGATCTCGGTGTTTCTTTGAGGATGCGATGAGGTCCCAAATAGAGATGTTGGCTTGAGTTTTCTTGAGTTGGACAAGTTGAGGATCTTCGGGAGTGTCGCGAGCTTGCGGCCTTTGAGAAGAGGAGCTTGGTGCGGAAGTGGAAGGGTTGCTTGCTATGACTCGACCGGATCGAGTTAGCATGTTGACGTTCCCATCTTGCTTCTTTTTCCTATTCTCTAGTACTTCCCTCATTACCTCATCGTAAGTCACAACATAACAAGAATTGTCAAGTTTATTCATAACATTGGGGCCCCCATTCACAATTGGGATTGAATGGGTGGTCCCCTCGAGTTCTCCTATCTCTATTACATTGACATGTTCGCCATTAGTCACTACGAATTCTTTATTTTCTATGAGATCTTGAATGACATTACGGAGAACAAAGCATTCCTCGGTGGTGTGGCCACTATATTGGTGGTAGCCACAATATTTGTGGTGAGCATGATTGGGGTTGACCGTCTTGGGTTGGTACCCTTGTACGGGTGTGACTTGACCCTTTGCTTTGAGGACTTCGAAAGCTTCGGTTTGAGTCATGCCTTGGAGAGGCGTGTAGACACGGTCATTTCGAGACTTCTTCCCTTGGGGTGGAGGAACCTTTTTGTAATTCCCCTTGTCGATAGTGACGGCGTTGACCGAGGCCTCTTTTGTGGAGTTGGAAGCAGCCTTGTAGCGGTAGCTAGGAGCACTTTTCTTGACTTCCTTGAGAAACTCGTCCATTCGGACCCCCGCCTCATACATTTGGGAGAAATCCGCATAGCAAGCCCCACTTAGGTGGGTGCGGAGATCAATTTTGAGACATTTGAGAAAGATGTCCATTTGCTCTTTAGTGTTTGGCCTTTCCACAATCTCAGAGAGTTTATCATTCCACAATCAAGACGGACAGTGAGCGGGAGAGTAGCATACCAATATTTTGCCGCCCCCTCACGAGTGAGAGGAAAGCATTGAGCCATCACCTTAGGGGAGACCTTCTTCGGAACCATTGCCCAAATATAAGTCTCAATGTGAGCCATAGGACAAGAGTTGCCCTTAAATTTGCTTATGTCGGGCATCTTGAACTTATCAGGAAGATCAGCCATAGTACTCATGAGGATGGATGATTGATAAAGGCTTGTGTCGGAGCATTTCCCCATGTTGAGCCTATTGAATTTTTGGTCGATGTAGGCCATGATAGAATCCACCATTTTGGGCTCATTGTTCTCGGAACTTGGCTCTCCCACTTTCTTGGTGCGGGTGTTGACATAAGGACTTTTGAACAAACCTTCGGTCCATTCGGATTCGTCATCGTCATTTTTGCTCTTCCCCTTGGCAAGATTAGTGAGTTTTTCTTTCATTAGCTCCATCTCGGCCTCGTGGACCTCCCTTTGGCTGTCGAGGTGGGATTGCCAAATGTCGTCTTTGCTTTGTGCCTCCTTATTAAGGGTGGAGACTTGCTCTTGGAGGAGTTGGACCATGGTTGCGAGTTGCTCGAGAATCATGGTATTTTTGGTGTTGGAGCCGCTAGCCATTGTTGATGTAGGAGATGTTGGAGTGATCTCTTCACGGACTAACCGATTTGCCGAATCCCAGTAGACTCTGTAAGTACCAATTGAACCTATATTGCAGAAGAGGCCCTTGTCAGTCTTGAGTAACACTTGCGGTCCACGAAGAGGCTTAGAACACACAGTTGGGCACACGACTCGAACCACATAAGAAAAGACTCTTTTTTTTTATATATAAGTCGGAGGGAATGGATCCCTTTTGGGGTTTCTAAGAAAATAATGGAATCGTCACACTAGTATATAGACCATCTCGCGGTCCCATATACTCAAATCGTGTTTGTGAATCCTACATGTATTGGGATTAAACTAAATTAATGTAGTAAAGCATACATGCGGGGACGGATTTTTATTTTCGTCCAAAATAACCACTTTTGGGGACGGATTTTTATTGCGTCCGTTTCAACAAGTTGGCATGTATGATTTGAAGACATTAGTTTAGGGAAATCTCGGTACATGGAAACCGACTTGAGTCACGGAGTGTTAGACCCTAACTAGAATTGTGTGTCTTGTGGTCGGCTTGAATATGGGGCTCAAAGGTCACCCCCAGCATGTAGTCATGAACTACGCCACGGGCTGAGGTTTACCGCTTCGAAAGAGCCAAGATCGAGTGGAGCTTGAAACTTTCTAGGACGGGCCTCGACGGGTTTGGGGTTGGACTTGTGCGACTCGAGAGTGAGCAATTCATAGGAATATGTGCATGTAGTGTGAGGTCTAACAGGTGACAAAATAGTTTTTATATTTTTTTTTTCAAAGGAAATAATAAAAAAAAAACAAATAAGCACATAATTACAACTTTCGAATCACCCGTGTGACCGATAAAATAGAACATAAAATTAAAACAGTCTGAAGTTCAGAATAACCACTGATGCAGGCAACTGTGCCCACACCCCCATCATACTGCCCTGTTCTAAGACCTGTTTCTGTTCTGGGAACCAACCCAGAAGCGTGCGCCTCTGAGTGCTGATACGAGACGCGCGCGCATGGCGCGATGCTATTGGGAGGCGCGCGCTTCTGGGCACACCTGTCAGATTGTCAGATTTTGGACTCAGAGGATTGCCCTGGTCCTATGTGCATATTGTAACCCCTGCAGAAATGATTAGTGGAGAATAGCAGAAGAAGAAGATGAAGAACATGAAGAAGCGGGCGATTCTGGTCCTTGATGCGGGATGCGCGCGCCTTAGGCTGAAGAGGCCAGAAGCGCGCGCCTCCCCCATCAGGAGTCAGAATGCCCAGAAAAGATGTAGATTTTGATCAGAATGCAAGTTTAACCCTCAAACGTCCCCAGTGGATTCGCCACTGTAGATACCCCGGGGGAACCACGGCTTGGCTAGAGCACGTGGATTACCCTAGGATGTCTAACTTGTTTTTAGAGTCGCCACCTATGTTTTGAGGAACATAAAAAAAACCTATTGATAATAGCCTAAGTTTGATTACGAAAATAGAGATTCTTTGTTTTGAGGTTCGGGGGTTAGGTTACGAGATGGGAAGTATCGAAACACCCATCTCGCCCAACTAAAGTTGGTCTTGCTTGATCAAAATCTACATGAATTATAAACGTTCTTCTTCTTCTTCTTTAAATCATAAAAAGGGGTTTTAAAATAGAGTTTGGAATGTAGGAGATAACTCTTTAACCAACCTCAATGAGATGAGGTGATCATTAGAGTCATGTCCTAAAATGATTTGGGTGATTGCACTTTGATAAAACAAAAAGAAAGAGAAAAGAGATGAAGTTAAGAAGAGGAAAGAAATAACTTTACCTAGACTTCAAGAGACTTCAAACACTTCTTGATGAATTCTTTGGAGAAATCCTTTGGAAATGCTTTGTAAGTGTGAAATTTTAGTGTCTTATTGAGAATGTAAGATTGAGAGCCCCAAGGTCCTTGAAAATGGAGGTAAAGGGGGGTTTTTATAGGTGAAAGAGAGATGTTTTTGGTGCCAAAACTCAGTCACCAAGAAATATTTCCCGGGCAAAATCCTGTAAATTGAGCAAGGGAGAGAATCCTGGCCAGAAATCTGTAACCGACGCCCAGAGGCGCGCGCTTCCTGCTTTGGGGGCGGGAGGCGCGCGCGTCTGGATCCTCCTGTCGGAGGCGTGCGACTCAGAGAAGGCGATTTTGACAGAATGGACTAGAAAGTCAGCCCTGTTATTAAGTTTAGTCCCTGGACTTAATGAAGTCAGTCAGGAACTTAACGGAAGTGACAGAAACTAACGAGAAACACTTAAAATGGGGAGAAACACAAGATCAAATGTGCAATCGGGGTGAGCGGTCCAAGGCGGGGTGTCTACAGAAGGCTAAGAAGAAATTAAACTTTTCTTAGTACCCCAAGATTGCAATTAATAGACCACTTGTTAGGATATAATGTTTTAATGTTTTTATTGCTCAACAATATCCATTGTAATGGTCAAAATGTTTCAAGGAATGATTAAAAATTGCATTTTTTATGACATGATTGGGTAAAAATTATTGTTTTAGACCGCACCCGAAGGTTGCCTACGTTCCTCTCGTAGAGAGGCTCAGGTCTCCGTAGTTCAAACAAATGAAGACCATTTTTTTGTGCACCCTGTTTTTTGCCTAGACCGCCCTTTCGCGTTTTCAATCTAGCGGGTTTCTTTTTTGCACTTGCTATAATTTTTGCCTAGGCCGCCCTTGCGGGTTTTCAACCTAGCGAGCGGTTTTTTTTTTAAATGGTCTTTATTTGTTAAGCGTAGAACTTCTTAAGTCTACGAGTCAGACTGCACCTCCACTTAATATCTTCTTGACCATGTAAGGACCGATCCATCGGGGTCCCCATTTCCCAAGGGGATTCATGGCATTGGGAGGATGTTGTCTTAAGACCAAGTCTCCTACCTTGATGTTTCGAGGCTTTACCTTTTTGTTGAAAGCCCTTTCCATTCTCTGTTGATAAGCCCTTGCGCGTTTGAACGCTCTTAACCTCTTTTCGTCGAGTAGGGCTAGTTTCTCGTATCGACTTTGCATCCAATCAACCTTGTTGACTTGGTTCTCGAGTAAGACCCGTAGAGAGGGAAATTCGAGTTCGACTGGGAGTACAGCTTCAGAACCATAAACTAATGAGTATGGGGTTTCTCCCGTTGCTGACCGGATTGATGTGCGGTAGCCCCACAATCCTAGTGGTAACTTTTCGGGCCAATCCTTTTCTGTTGAAGCCATTTTCCGTATGATGACCTCAATTGTCTTGTTTGCTGCTTCGACCGCTCCATTGGCTTGGGGGCGGTACGGGGATGACTTGTGCTTGGTAATTTTGTAGTTAACCAAAAGTGCATCCATTTATTTCTCAAAGTGAGAACCATTGTCAGAAATAATTTCATGAGGAATACCATATCAGCACATGATGTTATTCTTCACGAACTCGGCCACTTTCTTGGCGTTGAGAACTTGGTAATCTTGTGCTTTGACCCACTTTGTGAAATAATCCACGGCCACTAGAATAAATGACTGTCTGTTGCTTCCCGTAGGATGGACTTTGCCGATGATATCTATGACCCAATAAGAGAACGGCCATGGTGTAGTCCATGTATAGTTGTGCTGTCGAAGCCTTTCAAAGAACTTTCAGAGGTCGATCAAGTGTTGACCGTCGGTCCCTCTTGAATGGATGATCATGTCGTCCATATAGACTTCAATTTCTTTATGAATCATGTCATGGAACAAGTCCGTCACGGCCCTTTGATAAGTATCCCCAGCGTTCCTCAACCCAAATGGCATGACTGTGTAGCAAAAGGTGCCCCACGGTGTTGTGAAAGCAGTCTTGTGTTGATCTTCTTCGGCCATGAGAATCTGATTGTACCTGGCGAAACCATCCACAAATGATCGGACCTCGTAGGCAGCAGTGGAGTCGACTAGCATGTCGATGTTGGGTAGTGGAAAGTCATCCTTTGGAGAAGCTTTATTCAAATCTCGGAAATCCACACAAACACGGACCTTGCCGTTAGCCTTTCTGACTGTCACAACATTTGCTAGCCATGTCGGATATTCGATAACTTTGATGAAGCCCACACTGAGAAGCTTCTATATCTCTTCTTTGACTTGTAAAGACCATTCTGGCTTGATCTTTCTGAGTTTCTGCTTTGTTGGCTTAGCGTCGTCTCTGATCGGAATCTTGTGCTCGGCAACCTTTCTGTCTAAACCCGGCATGTTTTTGTATGACCATGCAAATACATCCACGAACTCTCTGAGCAGTGCAGTCAATCTGTCTTTCTCTTCCCCCTTGAAGAAGCTTCCGATCTTGGTTTCTTTTGGCTCTTCATCGGTACCCAGATTAATATCATGCAATTCTTCGTCAGCCCCTGGACCATTTTCACCATGACTAAGGACCTGTTGAGCAAGTTCATTTAAGTATGTTGTGTTTTCGTGGTCTATTTTATCATTATTTGAATCGTTATTAACTAGTTCATTAAATTCATTATTAGTTAATTCAACATTTATGATGTTTGCAATCTCGGGGTACTCAGAAAGATCAAATTTTTCATTAGCAAAGAAAGGGAACACACGCTCGGCTATTGCCTCTATATCCTCTTAGGTGAAGGTATCGGAAACACTCTCGGACTTGAAAGTGAGTTAACAAGTCTTCCTTTGTAACCTTGCGCGGTATGCAACCCATTTGCTTGATCAGGAATTCTTCGGATACCACGAGTCCCTTTATTGAGTACCAGTTGTTGATCGGCTCGGAGCTTGGCTTGATCTCGCTGATAGGCTCGCTTCCCTTATCGGTGTTGTTGGAGATAGCATTTACTTGGCACTCATCCATGATGGCAAGTTCCTCGAACATGGAGGCTAGATCAGTCGATTCCTCCCCCACAATAATCTCTGTTTCGGACTCTATGGTCACTTTCTTCCCCCACCATTCTCGGGGTGACATGGGTGTTGGTTTCTCTTTGGATTTCTGAACCTCACAGTCGGCGAAAACTTCGAGACAGGGCTTTCTGATGCTCTTGCTATTCACCCATGGCTCGGGAAAGATTATGTACAGGACATCTTCCCCCTGACGGACAAAGTAGCCATTTAGTGTCTTACGATAATGCCTCAAGTTGGGAATTTCATAATGACAGCCGTCTCTGCGAGCTCAGGCCTTTTCATTCTTGACGGCTTGCTCGTATTTCATGTCGTCCTTTGATGGTTCGTACCCCAATCCGAACTTGTTCTTGACAAATGGGACCTCCACGGGTTGCATTCTCCCTTGTTGGTGCTTTTCTAGGCCTAGACCGGGGAAGTAGTTCATGTTCCTCATCATGTGGAGGACTTTGTGGTTGCCAAGGTTCCATGATCCGTTTCCCCCTTGTTCGTCGATGGCATTGATTGAGACGCCAGAGAGGATGGAGTCTTCTAATCCATGCTGAACTTGATGGACGGGTTCGCCATTTCTGTGAATAGTGACGTTTTCTGCCATGACGGTCACTATTTTGTCCCCACTTCTGAACTTGACACACTGATAGAGAGTCGAAGGGACGGCATTAGAACTGTGTATCCATGGTCGGCCCAAGAGCAAGTTGAATGAGGAGGGGACATCGAGCACTTAAAACAGGACGGACATAACCATGCTCCCAAACTCAATGTCTATTTCCACCATACCCATGACTGTGCGGGCAGTGCTATCGTAACCTCGGATTACTTAAGTAGAAGGCTTTAGATCTGAACTCTTAAGCCCCAATATTCTCATGATTCGGCCGGGCATTAGGTTGAGTGTGGAACCACCACCAACCAAGACTCTTGAAATAGGTCTCCCCCTTGCTCTTACATTAAGATAAATAGCCTCATTGTGATCGGACCCAAATGGTAGGAGGTCCATATCAGTAAAAGTGATGACATTGCCAAAATGTATGTGGCCTATCATAGCAGTAAGGTCCTCGGGAGTCGTATCTGGAGAGATTGATGTGTCGTCGAGATTACTGATGACAAAATTTCGATGTTTCTTTGAAGATGCAATGAGGTCCCAAATGCATATATTTGCTTGACTCTTCTTTAGTTGAACTAGTAACGGGTCTTCGGGAATGTCGCAAGTTTGTGATCTTTGAGAAGAGGTGCTTGGTGCAGAAGTAGTGGGGTTGCTTGCTATGACTCGTTTGGATCGAGTTAGCATGTTGACGTTCCCATCTTGCCTCTTTTTCCTATTCTCTAATACTTCCCTCATTACCTCATCATAAGTCACAACGTAGCAATAATTATCAAATTTATTCGTAACATTCGAGCCCTCATTCACAATTGGAATTGACATCACCATCACTAGGAACTATGAATTCCTTCTTGTCGATGAGGTCTTGGATGACGTTGCGGAGAACAAAGCATTCCTCGGTGAGATGGCCACTATATTGGTTGTAGCCACAATACTTATGATGGGCATGGTTGGAATTGATTGCCTTGGGTTGGTACCCTTGTATAGGTGCGATTTTCCCCTTTGCTTTGACAACTTCGAAGGTCTCGGTTTGAGTCATGCCTTAGAGAGGAGTATAGACACGATCATTTTGAGGTCTCTTGCCTTGAGGTGGAGGAACCCTTTTGTAATATCCCTTGTCAGTAGTGACGGCATTGACCAAAGCCTCTTTCATGGAGTTAGAGGCGGCCTTGTATCGGAATCTAGGAGCATTTTTCTTGATCTCTTTGAGCAAATCGTTCATTCGGACCCCCGCCTCATACATTTGAGAGAAATCTGCATAGCAAGCCCAACTTAGGTGGGTGCAGAGATCAATCTTTAGACACTTTAGGAAGATGTCCATTTTCTCCTTGGTGTTAGGCCTCTCGACAATTTCAGCAAGCTTGTCATTCCACCTTCTTGTGAAGTCAATAAATGACTCATTGTCCCTTTGGGTGGTGTTCTCGAGCTCTTTCTTGGTCGGGCGATAAGTGGTGTTGCCTTGGTATTGACACTTGAAGGCAAGCATGGCGGCATCCCAATCAAGATGGACTGTGAGCGGGAGAGTTGTATACCAATATTTTGCCGCCCCCTCGAGAGTAAGAGGGAAGCATTGTTCCATCACTTTGGGAGAGACCTTCTTTGGAACCATCCCCCATATATAAGTCTCGATGTGTGCCATGGGGCAAGAGTTGCCCTTGAATTTGGTGATGTCGAACATATTGAACTTGTCGGGTAGAGAGGCCATCGTGTTCATGAGAATGGATGACTGATAGAGGCTTGTGTCGGAGCCTTTCCCCAAGTTGAGACCGTTGAAACGTTGATCTATGTAAGCCATAATTGAATCAACCATATTGTGATCTTTGTTGTCGGTGCATGTCTCCCCCATTTTCTTGGTATGGGTACTAACATAAGGGCTTTCAAATATACCCTTGGTCTACTCGGACTCTTCATTGTCTTCCTTGCTTTTACCACTTGAAAGCTTGGTGAGCTTGGCCTTCATTTGGTCCATCTCGGCTTCATGAGCCTCCCTTTGATTGTCAAGATGGGATTGCCAAAGATCATCTTTGCTTTGGGACTCTTTGTTGAGAGTAGAGATTTGTTCTTGGAGCATTTGGACCATAGCTGAGAGTTGCTCAAGGGACATGGTGTTGTTTTTGTTGGATTCACCGGCCATTGATGTTGTCGGAGCTGTTGGAGTGATCAATTCACGAACTAGACGGTTTGCTGAATGTCATTAGACTCGGTAAGTACCAATTGGACCTAAATTGCAGAAGAGGCCTTTGTCAGTCTTGAGTAACACTTTCGGTCCATGAAGAGGCTTAGAACACATAGTGGGCACACGACTCAAACCACATAAAGAAAAGACTCTTTTTTTTTATAAGTTGGAGGGACGGAGTCCCTTTTGGGGTTTCTAAGAAAATAGTGGAATCATCACACTAGTATATAGACCTTCTCGCGGTCCCATATACTCATCGGATTCCACCACGTTTGTGATTCCTACATGTGTCGGGATTAAACTAAATTAATGTCATAAAGCATACATGCGGGGACGGTTTTTTTTATTTTCATCCATAATAACCACTTGGGGACGGAGTTTTATTTCATTCATGATAACCACTTGGCATGTATGATTTGAAGACATTAGTTTAGGGAAATCTCGGCACATGAAAACCGACTTGGTCACGGAGTATTAGACCTTAACTAGAATTGTGTTGGCTTGTGCTCGGCTAATGAGAGGCTTAAGGTCACCGCCAGTATGTAGTCATGAACTACGCCACGGGCTGAGGTTTACCACTTCGAGAGAGTCAAGGTCGGGTGGATCTTGAAACTCTCTAGGACGGGCCTCGACGGGTTTGGGGTTATGAACTTGTGCGACTCGATAGTGAGAAATTGATAAGATTATGTGGATGTAGTGTGAGGTCTAACAAGTGACAAAATATTTTTTACTTTTTTAAAAAAAAAACAAAAGAAAAGAAAATAAGCACATAATTTACAACTCTCGAATCACCCGTGTGACCGATAAAACAAAACACGAAAATAAAACAGTCCAAAGGTCCAAATCAGGCTTTGATGCAGTCAACTGTGCCCACACCCCAATCATTCTGATCTGTTCTGAAACTGTCCCTGTTCTGGAAAACCACCCAGAAGCGCGCGCCTTTGGTTTGTGACATGGCATACGCGCGCGGGGCGCAGAGTCTATGGGAGGCGCCCGCTTCTGGGCGAACCTGTCAGACTTTGGACTCAGGGAATTGCCCTGGTCCTGAATGTCTGATGGAACCCCTGCAAAGATGATTAGTGTAGAAAAAAGAAGAAGAATAGGAAGAACATATGGGAGGCGGGCGATTCTGGTCCAAGATGTGGGACACGCGCGCCTTAGGCCAAGAAGGCCAGAGGCGCGCGCTTCCCCCATCAGAGACCAGAATACCCAGAAAAATTTAGACTTTGATCAGAAACACAAGTTTAACCCTTAAATCCTCCCCAGCAGAGTCGCCACTGTAGATACCCCGGGAGAAGCACGGCTTGGCTAGAGCGGTGAATTATCCTAGGATATCTATTTGTGTTTTAAGTTGTTAGAGTCGCCACCTATGTTTTAGAGGAAAATAAAAAAACCTAATGTATAGCCTAAGTTTGATTACGAAAACAGAGATTCTTGTTATGAGGTTTGTGTTGGGTTTCGTAGAAACATGCGCAGCCGAATTAAGCATTTAAAATTTAATGAAACCCAAAGCTCATAGATCCATTCATAGGATTAAGTCAAATACAATAATATGAATACTAGAATACTAACCCTTGATGCCTTTGATTTTTCAACCTTGAATTCGATGGAGGCTTGAAACCTTGATCACGAATATAATAAGAATCACGAACTTTGATGATGATAAGTTTCACCCTCTAGCGGTATCCACACCACGAACGAATATCAAGAACACTTGATCTTGGTTGCTAGACCAAAATTGTTAAACACGTTTTCACAATTAATATGAACTATATGGAATATTATTTGTGTATTATTTTGATCTTCAATCTAGGATATCTTAGAACAAAATAAAACTCTCTCAAACTCTTTGGAGACTTGCACAAAAGCTTGGAACAAGTTCTGGCCGAATTTTGGTGTCTATATACAAGTAAGACCTATTCCAAATAGGAAACTTGTGTTTAAACCCGTCCAAAATTCTTTTCCAAATCAAATTACGAAATCTGTCCCGACATGCATGTGCGGCCGCCCAAAACTATCTGTGCGGTCGCCCAAAACTGTGCGGCCGCCCAGCCCATTTTGTGCGGTCGCACAACATGGTTCAGAAGGCCATATTTTCCATTTTAGTGATTTTTAAGATTCCTTCTCTCGTGTGTGACCCTCTAGGATTATACTAAGTTGGCAATGGGTTCAAACATGAAACCATAAGATATGATTAGGTTCTAGCAAACCGTCATACATGCCCAAATAGTATAACTAGATACAAGTTCGCATTCCTTTAGAATATGTCATAATCCCTTTATCCACGATGTCATTGAACACAAGTCATGGTCAATAAGTCAACTTGTATTGTTCAATACTTTCTCGATTCCGAATATGTTGATAATCCAAATGACATTGATCCAATCAATCCATTTGAGTTTGGCCAAACATTTCACCAACATCATTCCTTCGAGAGGCCCAAGCTTGACATCTCTCTGAAGAGGGACAAATACATTTAGCTTATTATTCTTCCCTACGTGAATCTGATTATGCCAATCATACCCTTTATGGCTACCGTGTTAAGGCAGCGTTTGAATATGTCAAACATAATCTTCATCAAGTTGAAGACTATAATAACTTCATGTCTAAGGATTCAAATGACATAACTAATATGAGATTTATATATGACATTGACCATGACTTAAATTTCATACCGCGGGTCATGCCAGTACCTTGTTCCAAACAAGTACCCATAAATCTAACATGATCATCCCATGATCATTTAGCCTTTATAGTAGTGCTTAACAAGCTCTAGGGACGAAGATTATTATAAGCAAACATGAGCAACAATAATAATCTTATTATCTCTTTATCCTCATGAATAAAATGATAACTTATACAACGTTCAACAAACGTGCCTAGGGCACCAACACCAACAATCTCCCACTTGCCCTAGGCCCAATATCTAGGTATCCAATACCCATGGACCTAACATGACCATCATGTTTATCTTGTGTAAGTTCCTTTGTTAGCGTGTCCGCAACGTTATCATTACTTGGTACTTTGCATTTATTTACGTCTCCCTTATCAACGATTTCTCGAACGATAAGAAAACGCCTAAGTATGTGTTTGGATTTGGGATGTGCTCTTGGTTCCTATGATTGATTCAATAGCACCACTATTGTTACTAATAAGGTCTATTAGATTAGCAATACTAGGAACCATCTCAAGTTCTCCAACGAACTTCTTAATCCAAACAGTTTCCATCGCAGCATCCAATGCAGCAATATACTTAGTTTTAGTCATAGGATTAGTGACTGTAATCTGCTTGGAACCATTCCAACTTACAGTTCCACTATTTGACATATGCACAAAACCTGATTGCGATCTATTATCATCTTTGTTGGTTTGGAAGCATGCATCCGAGATCATCTTCCATACCTTCATAGATAATAAACGAATCTTTAGTTCTTCTAAAGTACTTTAAGAATCGCTCTCATAGCCATCCAGTGAAACTCACTGGTTTCGGATTGATATCTACTCGTCATGTTCTAAGCATTAGATATATCCAGCTTAGTACTTATCATGGTATCATGGATCCAATTGCCGAAGCAAATGGCATCTCATTCACTTTCTCATGCTCATCTTTTGTCATTAGGACATTGAGTCTTGCTTAGAGAAACTCCTTATAACACTGAAAAATGTCCTCTCTTAGAATTTTCCTTGCGGAATCTTCTTATGACTTTGTCAATGTATGTACAT
This sequence comes from Campanula takesimana, assembly GCA_026119855.1. NCBI lineage: Eukaryota > Viridiplantae > Streptophyta > Magnoliopsida > Asterales > Campanulaceae > Campanula > Campanula takesimana. The sequence continues at coordinate 50,508 of JAOWBW010001801.1, read as the reverse complement.
TGGCTTTAAACCATTCAGCTTCCTTGATCTCTCTCTGTAGATCTTAATGCGAAGGACATATGTAGCTTCATCCATATTCTTCATTGCGAAACACTTTCTTAACCAAAATCTTTACAGATTAAAGTGTAGGAATGTCATTTCCAATGAGCAATATGTTATCCACATATTTATATAAGGAATAGCAATATGCTCCCACTAATCTTCTTGTATATACAAGGTTCATCTTTGTTCTTGATAAAAAAAAAAAAAAACCATTTTGATTTATCAAAACGGAGATTCCAACTCCCATAAGCTTGCTTTAATCCATCCAATGGATTTTTGCAACTTTCATACCTTTTAGAATTTTCCTGACTATCAAAACCTTTAGGTTGTATCAAATACATCCTTAAGTGAGTCCCCATTGAGGAACGCTTGTTTTGACATCATTTTGTCAAATTTCATATTCCAAATATGAACATGTGACTATGAAAATTCTAATAAGTTTTTTGCTGCCCATGTAAGTTTTTCTCCAAGAAAAGTCATTCATCTCCTTTGGTTTTTACACCTTAGGTTAGAATGATCAAGTTCCAAACTTGATTATTATACATGGATTGCCTTTTAGATTTTATGACTCCAAGTCATTAATCTAAGTGTGGAGTTGATATTGCATCTTTGATAGGTGGTAAATACTTCATTCTAAATGAACTTTACCTCAATACTTTCTATTTCGAAATATCCAATATTTCTTCTAATAGATTGTATTTTATCATGTGTGCAAGTACTTGTATATCTTGAACGGATTTTCACAACCCCTTGTGAAAACTTGTTCAACTTCCATCATAGGTTAAATACTATTTTCTAGGTCTCGAACCATTCGAGATATGTTTTACTCCCACTGATTCTTTTAGAGATAAACCTTTTATCTAGAAAAGTATCATCATAAGCAACAAACCATTTGTTTCTTATGAGTAAAATTTTATCCTCAAGTTTCCTTAGGATATCCCATGAAAATATATATTTATTAGATTTAAATGTGAGTGTGTCCCAGACAACTCCTTTCCAAAAGGTCTCACCATCTTAAATCTTTATGAAAGACAAATCGAGTTTTCTTTCACCATTTAACCTCTTTTGATGGAACTCAAATTAGTGTAGTTATAGCGGTTTGTAATACATAACCCCAAAATTAATAATGGAAGATCAATTTGACTTTATCATCTAATGAACCATATCCAATAAGGTTCTTACACTTCCACATAGACACATCATTTAGAATGGCATTCTTAGTGAAGTTAATTGTGAAACCATTTCACAATCTTAACAATTACTGTCAAATTCTTGGTTTAATTATTCATCATCATGATCAAATCAGAATCTTTCAACAGTTTTACCAAGTACAACCAAAATTCTCTTTTAGCACTGCTACTTAATGCACCATATACATCGAAATGTATTAGGTCAAGTAAGATGTTAGCCTTTTACTATTCATAGTAAAAGATGTCTTGGTCCAAGTAAATGAGATTTGCATAGATCATGTGATTCCAAATCATATGACTTAAAACTCCGTCCCATGGAATTTTAGATATGCATTTCTCATTTATTTGATCAAAACAATAATGCATAAAGAATTTTAATTATTTATGTTATAGCTTTTATTACTTTGTTCTTCAAGATTTAAGATGTAAGATTTATTTATATGATAACACAATGAAGTAAATCATAATAAATAAAGCATTTTTCTTATTCCAAATAAGAAATAAATATCCTTCATTATCTTATAACAAAATAATATTTCCTACTTCATTAGTAAAGCCACTTTACAAGTGTTCTTATGAATAATGTTGCAACTCTTGCATCATTACCATTCATAGATCAACCTTTACTATAAGTAGTCTTTCAAAATTTACTAATTATTCTGGTATCCAATACCCAATAATTAAATTTAAAAAGATTAATTTATAACATAAATATCCCAAGTGGTAGTCCCACTACCATTCCTTTTGTTGATCGTCCAAAATTTTGACTACAATTCTAAATGGTCAATCCAATTGCCATTTTACCAAATTGCATCAATTAGAGTTATAATTTTAACCGCAATTATTTCCTTTAGGTTTGACAAGTCTGTCTTACCTTTCCTTTGGCATTTGGCCTCCTTTCCATTATGAACCATGAGCATTGGAGAACTTTTCTCCATTGCGTTCATCTCCGTAGTTTTTTCAGCATATCATGCAACTCGGAGAGATTCTTATTCATTCTAAGAATGTTATAGTTCATCACAAAGTGATTATAACTTTTGGACAATGAATCAAGAATGAGATCCGTGGCTTGCTCTAATCCAATTGGACAACCAAGTTTCTCAAGATGCTCTACGTAGCCTTTATCTTAAGCATGTGAGGTTCCACTTATTGCCTTTTACTCCTTTTGCAAGAAGTGAATGCAACAATGGTTTAATACCTCTATTGTTTAGATTGCTCTTTGAAACATGTAACTCAACTCCATGCTTATCTAATAAGCTTCCACAAGTTCCAAACTTTGTTAGAGTTTTGAGCACATAATCGCGAGCATGAGACAACTCACATTCCCCCAGAATCATACTCATGATTCTTGTGATTGTCTATTCCGGCATTGGGTTCTTTAGGAATAGGCCCATCAAGAATTTACAACCCATCTTCTTACCTTAGAACGATTGTTAGGCTCAGGATCCAATCCATGAAGTTTGTACCATTCTCTTGAAGCTTATCCTTATCAAGGATTGATCGCAACGATTTTAAGTTGTCATTATCTACAACTTATGCAAAATTTCCAAAATTTTACAAGTACCAATCTCATTAAAGAGATAAATAATGTATTTTCCAAAAATACTCCCACTAAATTATACAACCTTCTTTATACATCCAATGTATAGTATAATTTAAATGGGTTAAGATCCCGCTTTAATTTAATTTTAAGTACGCTTTGGCGCACCGCTCAAAATCAAATTAATTAGGTAGACAAATCTTGTCAATCATATCTCATATGACTCTCAGTTCTTTTCATGAAAATTCTTTAAGAAATCCAATTTCAAAAAGCATGTTAAATCTCATCTTTGCCTTAAGCCCAAAACTGTTTTGACGCTTAATTAAGTCCAACCATTTTAAACGCATAGGAAACTCTTATTCACTCATCTTGATTATACATGAATAAGATCAATGCACCTCGCTTTGGCGAGCCCACACAAAATTACCCATGTATAAACAAGTGTTTTAATCATGGCATGGCAATAAAGGACTTAAAACTTTCTTGAAGGTTTATTACCATATAGCATACAACACATTTATGAGCACACGAGATAAACATGTTACGCATCAAGTTTAGCCACTAAATTAATCTCCATTAATTTAAGCATAATATTTATGTGTCATTAGTTTCTCTATAATTATGAGGATGAGACTATTTGAACTTTGGTTATTATCTCCAAATCAAGACAACAAGAAGTGCGGCCGAAACTAAGCCATAAGGCATCCACAATTCCGCACTAATTCAAGAAACCAAGAAAGTACTCCATGTGGCCGAAACTAAGCAATAGATGGTCTCGATGAACGTAGGCCAATTGCATCCACAATTCCACATGGATCTCCAATCATTGAATCAAGAACTTTGTTTCTCAATTTTAGCAATTATGAACTCTTCATAATTCTAACTTCGTTTTATCTTTAAAACTTTGATTGCAATCAAGTTTGGGAAACACAATCTCGATGAACGTAGATTAGCCATCCAAACCTTGAATCAATCTCAGAATCAAACGACTAAAACAAATAGGAATTCAAACCAACTAAATCCACCCCGCGACCCAAAAGGAACCCCAGCCCAGACCAGAATGTCCGGCCGGGTCCTTACTTTGGTCCGGTCGGACCTACCTCAAAATTCCAGCTTCTGACCATCACTGTGTGGCCGCCCAAGAAAGACTGTGCGGCCGCCCACATTTTTCTGTGCGGTCGCACAGTAGAATCAGAATGATTTTTAGAGTTCGAAAATTTGTCTCAAAATTGTTTTCCTCGATTATTAAAACTTTGATCCAATCAAAAATTAATAATCAAACAATTCAAAATCCAACATAATTTTTAGTGCGATTCAATAGTGCGATTAAAGTTGTAAAACAATAAACCACATAGAATCATATAACACATAAACATCATATAATCCAATATTCATATCATGCTAGGCATACAAACAATTTATATACACACACCATGATCTAAGTATTGAAATAATCAACATGAACGGGGCTCTGATACCACTGTTGGGTTTTGTAGAAACATGCGCAGCGGAATTAAGCATTTAAAATTTAATGAAACCCAAAGCCCATAGATCCATTCATATGATTAAGTCAAATACAATAATATGAATACTAGAATACTTACCCTTGATGCCTTTGATTTTGCAACTTTGAATTCGATGGAGGCTTGAACCTTGATCACGAACATAGTAAGAATCACGAACTTTGAAGATGATAAGTTTCACCCTCTAGTAGTATCCACACCACGAACGAATATCAAGAACACTTGATCTTGGTTGCTAGACCAAAATTGTGAAACACGTTTTCACAATTAATATGAACAATATGGAATATTATTTATGTATTATTTTGTTATTCAATCTAGGATATCTTAGAACAAAATAAAACTCTCTCAAACTCTTTGGAGACTTGCACAAAAGCTTGGAACAAGTTCTGTCCGAATTTTGGTGTTTATATACAAGTAAGACCTATTCCAAATAGGAAACTTGTATTTAAACCCGTCCAAAATTCTTTTCTAAATCAAATTAGGAAATATGTCCCGACATGCTTGTGCGGCCGCCCAAAACTATCTGTGCGGTCGCCCAAAACTGTGCGGCCGCCCAGCCCATTTTGTGTGGTCGCACAACATGGTTCAGAAGGCCATATTTTCCATTTTAGTCCTTTTTAAGATTCGTTATCTCGTGTGTGACCCTCTAGGATTATACTAAGTTGGCAATGGGTTCAAACATGAAACCATAAGCTATGATTAGGTTCTAGCAAACCGTCATACCTGCCCAAATAATATAACTAGATACAAGTTCACATTCCTTTAGAATATGTCATAATCCCTTTATCCACGATGTCATTGAACACAAGTCATGGTCAATAAGTCAACTTGTATTGTTCAATACTTTATCGATTCCAAATATGTTGATAATCCAAATGACATTGATCCAATCAATCCATTTGAGTTTGGCCAAACATTTCACCAACATCATTCCTTCGAGGGGCCCAAGCTTGACATCTCTCCGAAGAGGGACAAATCCATTTAGCTTATTATTCTTCCCTACGTGAGTCTGTTTGTGAACCCTGTTGACGAATCCGTTAGTGAATCCGCTTAATGAATCCGTTGGTGAATCTATTGAATGAGTCCGTTCGTGAACCCTTTTGACGAATCCGTTAGTGAATCCGCTTGATGAATCCGTTAGTGAATCCATTGAATGAGTTCATTTGTGAACCCTGTTGACGAATCCATTAGTGAATCCGCTAGATGAATCCGTTGGTGAATCCATTGAATGAGTCCGTTTGTGAACCCTGTTGACGAATCCGTTAGTGAATCCGCTTGATGAATCTGTTGGTGAATCTATTGAATGAGTCCGTTTGTGAACCCTGTTGATGAATCCGTTAGTGAATCCGCTTGATGAATCCGTTGGTGAATCCATTGAATGAGTACATTTGTCAACCCTGTTGATGAATCCGTTAGTGAATCCGCTTGATGAATCCGTTAGTGAATCCATTGAATGACTCTGTTTATGAACCATGTTGACGAATACGTAAGTGAATCCGCTTGATGAATCCGTTGGTGAATCCATTTAATGAGTCTGTTTGTGAACCCTGTTGACGAATCCGTTAGTGAATCCGCTTAATGAATCCGTTGGTGAATCCATTGAATGAGTCCATTCGTGAATCCTTTTGACGAATCCGTTAGTGAATCCGCTTGATGAATCCGTTAGTGAATCCATTGAATGAGTCCATTTGTGAACCCTGTTGACGAATCCATTAGTGAATCCGCTAGATGAATCCGTTGGTGAATCCATTGAATGAGTCCGTTTGTGAACCCTGTTGACGAATCCGTTAGTCAATCCGCTTGATGAATCTGTTGGTGAATCTATTGAATGAGTCCGTTTGTGAACCCTGTTGATGAATCCGTTAGTGAATCCGCTTGATGAATCCGTTGGTGAATCCATTGAATGAGTACATTTGTCAACCCTGTTGATGAACCCGTTAGTGAATCCGCTTGATGAATCCGTTAGTGAATCCATTGAATGACTCCGTTTATGAACCATGTTGACGAATACGTTAGTGAATCCGCTTGATAAATCCGTTGGTGAATCCATTTAATGAGTCTGTTTGTGAACCCTGTTGACGAATCCGTTAGTGAATCCGCTTAATGAATCCGTTGGTGAATCCATTGAATGAGTCCATTCGTGAATCCTTTTGACGAATCCGTTAGTAAATCCGCTTGATGAATCCGTTAGTGAATCCATTGAATGAGTCCATTTGTGAACCCTGTTGACGAATCCATTAGTGAATCCGCTAGATGAATCCGTTGGTGAATCCATTGAATGAGTCCGTTTGTGAACCCTGTTGACGAATCCGTTAGTCAATCCGCTTGATGAATATGTTGGTGAATCTATTGAATGAGTCCGTTTGTGAACCCTGTTGATGAATCCGTTAGTGAATCCGCTTGATGAATCCGTTGGTGAATACATTGAATGAGTACATTTATCAACCCTGTTGATGAATCCGTTAGTGAATCCGCTTGATGAATCCGTTAGTGAATCCATTGAATGACTCCGTTTATGAACCATGTTGACGAATACGTTAATGAATCCGCTTGATGAATCCGTTGGTGAATCCATTGAATGAGTCTGTTTGTGAACCCTGTTGACGAATCCGTTGGTGAATCCGCTTAATGAATCCGTTGGTGAATCTATTGAATGAGTCCGTTCGTGAACCCTTTTGACGAATCCGTTAGTGAATTCGCTTGATGAATCCGTTAGTGAATCCATTGAATGAGTCCATTTGTGAACCCTGTTGATGAATCCATTAGTGAATCCGCTAGATGAATCCGTTGGTGAATCCATTGAATGAGTCCGTTTGTGAACCTTGTTGACGAATCCGTTAGTGAATCCGCTTGATGAATCCGTTAGTGAATCCATTGAATGAGTTTGTTTGTGAACCCTGTTGACGAATCCGTTAGTGAATCCGCTTGATGAATCCGATGGTGAATCCATTGAATGAGTCCGTTTGTGAACCCTGTTGACGAATCCATTAGTGAATCCGCTTGATGAATCCGTTAGTGAATCCATTGAATGAGTCCGTTTGTGAACCCATTGGTCGAAGCCGTTAGTGAATCCGCTACGTTGCTTTAAGAAGTGGTGATTTTAGTGGTTCACTATGGACCAAATTGCTGTTTGTGGCTGCCCTTTGATGTTGACTTTATGACTTTTGTGGGGTGCGGGTACAGTTGACTGCGGACCGAAAAAAATGTTTTCCCTTTAGAGAGGAAAATGTCGAGATTGACTTTGACTGAAAGAAAAGACACGCCATACTTTAAGTTTAGTGGGAGTTTCTATCTAATTCTGATTTTGACATGCCTTAGGGGCGGACCAAATTAATGTGTGCCCAGCTGTATTTCCAAGGGCGGAGCTGTTGTGGCTTTGATGAAGAATGTTGATCCTACTGATTTTGGGAGTGCCCAGACTTTGTTCCTGCATGATTTCTTCTTTTGACAAGGGCCGGTTGAGGCATTTCTGAAATGGGAGGCGGGCGCCCCAGCTAGCGGCTGCGGGACGCGCGCGTTTCCCAAGTGGGTGGCGGGAGGCGCGCGCTTCTGGGGAGCAAATTCTGGGGCTTGATATTTGCTGACCAAAAGATCCCCAACAACTATAATATCAGCCTCTGTTCGAGACCAATCTTCCAACAGCTCTTTTCTGCCATCTTTGAACAACTTTTCTTTGCTCAATTTTTCTTGTAATCCACGTTTTCCATGGCCTCCAATTCTTTGTTCTTGATGCCAAGGTTGTTGGTGACTATGAGAAGGACTTGTCAGCCTTCGTGTACTATTTCAAAACTCATCCTAAGAAGGCTTTTGTCAAAGATTTTGGGTTCCGAATTCTCTTCACCCTTTAGACCTTGAAGCCGGATTGGCATTTGTTGAAGGCCACTGCAGCCTTTTGGGATTGTGACAGTCACACCTTTAACTTTTCGGCGCGGCCGTGCCCGCCAGTAATTCACCTTTTGCGTTTTCTTGATTCGTCCTTTTGTGTGTGACCCCATAGGATTATATTAAGTTGGAAATGAGTCAAACCAAGGTCAAACTCATAAGTCATGAGCGGACTCTAGCAAGCCATCATGACTACCCAATTAATACAACTTAAATGACGTTCGTTATCCTCACAATCCTTTTGTCACGCGATATCATATTGAACATAAGTCATGGTCAACGTTAACTTATCTTGTTCAATGCTTTCTCGATCCCAAGTAGATTGATATGAGCAAATGACATTGAACACTTTAATTCACTTGGGTATGGCCACACACTATCATCAATCTCACTCATCGAGAGGCCAAGCAGATATCTCTCTTGAGAGAGGGATAAATCCCATCTTGACTTATCATTCTTCCCTACATGAATCCGATTATGCCAATCGTAGCCTTTATAACCACCCGGTTAGGGGTAGCGTTTGAGTACATCAAATATAATGTTCATCATGTGGAAGACTATGATAATCTCAGGTCTAAGGATAAATGATATAACTATATGAGATTTAATTATGACATCTGACCATGATATAAATCTCATAGCGGGTCATGTGCAGTACGTGTTCACCAACAAGTACCCATAAGCTTAATTTGTATCATATACACATGATCATCATATGATCATCAATTAAACTTATACTAGTTCTTCATAAGTACTAGGGACGGGATTATTATAATAAACATGTAAACATATAATAGTCCAGGGTTGTTATCTCCATAACAAATGAGAACATGATGTAACATAAGGCCTTTCTCAAGGGCCTAAGGCATAATTTCCAACAATCTCCCACTTGAACTAGTCCCAATCAATGCGTATCCAATACCATTGAGCTTAGCTTATGACCATCATAACAGTGTGTGGAGAATCTTATGTAGGAAGATTATCCTTGTTATCATCATTAAGTATTTTGCATAATTTGACATTTCCTATATCAACGATTTCTCGTAAAGATGGAAACGTCTGAGTGTGTGTTTGGATCATGGATGAGCCTTTGGCACCTTAACTTGTACAATAACCATTATTTCACAATAAAGGTCCATAGGATTAGTAGTACTAGAAACTATTTCTAGTTTTACTAATGACATCTATATTCAAACAACTCCCTTAGGTACACTTGTAACTAAATACTCAATTTTATTCGTAGAATAATTTATAGTGTATTTGCTTGGAACTATTCCAACTAATAGCACTTACTTTAAACTTATGTTTATACTGTGATTTAAATTACCCTTAGTTGATGTGGAAGCATGCATCTATGTAACCATTTACTATTTCATCTCTCATGTCAACAACCATCAAGAATGCATCCTTAGTTCTTCTCAAGTACATAAGGATATTCTTGACCACTATCTAGTGACTTTCACTAAGATATGATTAGTTTGTTCTCATCATACTCCAAGTATATGAGTTATCTCGTCTAAGTATATAATATGACATACATGATAAATCCAATTGCCAAAGCATATGGAATATTAATCATGTATTATTGCTCATTAATCTTCCACTAAGACTAAGTCTTGCCAAGAACATTGTCATTAGACAACTTTGTAAGTTCTTCTCCAAGAGTCTTGCATACTGAACAATTCAGTACTTTGTCTTTATAAGCACTTTGACACAAACCAATCAACTTCCTAGATTTATATCAATAGATATTAATTTCAAGGATGTAAGCGGCTTCTTCCTAAGTCTTTTATTAAGAAACTCTTTCAAAATGAATTATATGTCAACCACATAGACAAGATTAGGAATAATAACTACGCTCCCACTAATTTCTTAGCAAACACAAGTCTCATCTTTGATGAATTTCAAACGATTTAAATACTTCATCAAAATGATTGATTCTACTCCAATAAGCTTCCTTCAATCCATTTCATGGATTTCCACAAATAAACATACTTTATTAGAATTTTCTAGACTATCAAAACCTTTAGGTTGTATCCAATACATCCTTAAAGCTAGTTACCGTTAAGGAACGCTGTTTTGATATCCATTTGTCAAATTTCATATTCCAAATATAAAGATATGACAATGAGAATTCTAATATCTTAAAGCATTACTATGAGTGAGAAAGTTTTATCATAGTCGAAATATGAGTCAACCTTTTCCACATTTACTCTTGCTTAATTAGTATGTTCCTTGGTACCCATATATGTTTTCTCCAAGAAAACTCAATTCCATCCTTTGGTTTTTACACCTTAGGTTAGAATGATCAAGTTCCAAACTTGATTATACTACATGGATTGTCTTTTAGATTTTATGACTCCAAGCCATTAATCTAAATACGGAGCGGACTTCGCATTTTGATAGGTGGTAAATATGTCATTCTCAATGAACTTTACCTTAATACATTCTATTTTGTGAAATCCAGCATTTCTTGTTATAGATTGTATCCTATCATATATGCAAGTAACTTGTGTAACTTGAACGAATTTTCACAACTCCTTGTAAATCTTTGTTCAATTTCCATCAAAGGTTCAATGTAATTTTCAGAGTCTCTAACCATTCGAGATATATTTTACTCCCACTGGTTCTTTTAGAGATAAACAATTTATCTAGAAAAGTACCATCATAAGCAACAAACAATTTGTTTCTTATAAGTAAAATAATATCCTCAAGTTTCCTTAAGATATCTCATAAAAATACATTTATTAGATTTAAGTGTGAGCTTGTTCCAAACAAGTCTTTTCACAAAAGTCTCACCATCTTAAATCTACATGAAAGACAAACCGAGTTTTCTTTCATTCCATATCATATATGGTTCCTTTGAAACTATTTTGACGGAACTCAAATTAGTGTAATTATAACGGTTTCCAATGCATAACCCCAAAATAAATAATGGAATATCAATTTGACTTTTATCATCTAATGAACTATATCCAATAAGGTTCAATTCCTCCATTTAGACACATCATTCAAAATGGTGTTCTTGGTGGAGTTAATTGTGAAACAATTTCACAATCTTAAAGATAATTGTGAAATTCTTGGTTCAATTATTCATCATCACGATCGTATTGGATCTTTGAATAGTTTTGCCAAGTTTTACCAAAATCCTCTTTTAGCATTGCCACTTAATGAACCATATACATCGACTTGTATTAGGTTTAATAAGTCACTAGCCATTTTACTACTCTTAGTAAAAGATGTCTTGGTCCAAGTAAATAAGATTTGCATAAATCATATGATTCAAAATCATATGACTTTAAAACTCCATCCCATGGAATTTTAGATATACGTTTCTTATTTATTTGATCAAAAAAATAATGCCTTAAGAATTTTAATAATAGTTTATGTTATAATCTTATTCATTATTTTGTTCTTCAAGATTTAGGATATTAGATTTATTTATATGATTTAACAATACGATAAAGCAAATCATAATAAATAAAGCACTTTCTTATTCTCAATAAAAAATTAATATCATTCATTATCTTATAACAAAATAATATTTTTCTACTTAATAAATAAAGCTACTTCATAAGTGTTCTACGAACAATGTTGCAACTCTTGCATCATTACCATTCGTAGATTAACTTTACTTTTAAGTAGTCTTTCAATTTGCTAATTCTTGCATATTTTACAAATGTGGGATCAAATCTGGTATCCAATACCCAATAATTACAATTAGAAAGATTAATCTTATAACATAAATGTCCGAAGTGGTAGTCTCACTACCATTCACTTTATTTGATCATCCTGAATTTTGATTACAATTTTAAATGGTCAATCCAATTGCCACGTTACCAAATTGTACTATTTAGAGTTATAACTTTAGCCACAATTATTTCCTTTAGGTTTGACAACATTTGTCTTACATTTATCTTTTAATCCTCTTTCTTTTTAGAAATTCATTAAGTCAAAAATCAAATTTTCGACTTAGATCATCATCTTTCCGCACTTTATTTCAGAAATTGAGAGCACAAACTGTACGGCCGAAACTAAGCCAAAAGGGATCCACAATTCCCTACATCATTCAGAAATTTAGAGAACAGTCTATACGGCCGAAACTAAGCCAAAAGGCATCCACCTTTTCGTATGAATCTGTAGTCTTGTTTCTAAATTCCATGTCTCACCAATTTAACTGATTTTAGCAATCAAGAACAATTCATGATTCTGACTTCTGAATTGACATCATTTTTCAGGAAACACGGTTTAGAAAACCAGCCATCTGAAACTAGATTCAATCCCAGATTAATTTTGAAACTGATATTTAATTTCAGGAAACACGGTTTCTAAAACCAACCATCTGAAAATTAAATTCAACTCAAAATATTTATTATAAAAGCGGTAGATTTTTCAATTTCCAAAATTTACTTTAAAGTTGCTTTCCTTGATTCAATTAGGATTTGGTGTTCATGGTGATCGAATCATCATGATTATCAAAACCTAGAATAAAAAATTTATTCATGAATCTAAGATCATCAACAAGTTATTCAAATTAAATTTTGATGATCCTACGGAATATATTAATCAAATTAATATTGCAATTTAGGTAACTTAGGATTATTAAGAAAATATAATTTCCGTTCTTGCTTTAGAACAATTCTTAAGCTCATGATCCAATCAAAGAAATTAATTTCATTCTCTTTTAACTTTGTCATTTCAAGAACAGATTGCAGTAATAAACATGATTAAAGCATAATATAACATTCTACATTAATATGCAAATAAATATACGCCTATATTTCATACCAATCATTTAAGAGATAAATTATTTGTATTTCATAAATACTCCCACTAAATTATATAACCTTCAAATACAACAATTGTATAATATAATTTTAAGTGGCCTAAGATCCATATTTCACTTGATCTTACGTCCGCGAGGGCAAGATGCATAAGACCAAGCTATTTAGGTAGATAACTCCTTATCACTCACATCATATGTGACTCTTAGATCTTTTATGAGATTGTTTTAGACATCCAATGTCAAACATGTTTTAATCTCATCTTGTGCCTTAGGCCCATAACTCTTATGATAGCCTAATTAAGTCAAACCACGTTAAACGCATAGGAACCACTCTTTCACTCATCATGCTCATACACTGATAGAATTAATGCGCCTCGCGATGGTTAGAGCCCGCATAAAAATACCCGGTGTACTCACATGTGTTTTAATAATGGATTGGCACATGACTTAAATTTTTAAGAAGGTTCTTTCATATAGCAACGCGCATAACAAAGGTATAATTAATCTAATTAATTAATTAATGGATACTATGTGAATATAATTATGAATTTTAGATTTTCATAGAGTCCTACTCTTGGTATAATACATATTGGATAATGAATTCTTTCATAGAGTCCAACTCTATTAAGAATACATTACTTCATAGAATCCAATTCCATGAACAATACGTATTCTACAATGCATCTCCAAGTCTGAAAATCACGAATTCAGAAATCTGCACTGCACGCGAACTGCACGAAAAATCTACACGAATTCGTGCATAGCACGCGAACTGCACGAAAATTTTTCACAAAATTCTGGACTGCACGTAATCTGCACGAAAATTCTGCACAAAACGTGTATTGCACGCGAACCGCACGAACGCAATTTATCAAATCTTGATCCTTTAAGAATTCAACTATTTATGATAATCAAATTATCATAAACATCAAACCCTTAGAACAAACAGTTTGTTCTTCAAGATCAAGAATCATCAATTCAATAATCCAATTAAAGAAATTGATGATCCGATAAATAGATTAATCATATTAATCATGCAACTAAAAACCTTGTTCATAATCATACAATATCAAATATATAATCGTTTCACCAAACAATTCACATAAATCCCTTATTCTAAATTTTCATCATGCTAGATCATATAATCAAATTATATATTAAACATGATAATATTAAAATAACCATACATGAACGGGGCTCTGATACCACTGTTGGGTTTTGAAGCACCTTGCGCAGCGGAATAAAGCAATATAAAATCAACAAAACCCTAAGCCCCAAGATCCATTCATGATGATTAAATTAATAGCAGGATGAATTTAGAATGCTAACCATTGTTGTGCATTTAAATTTTTCGGATCTCCAAATCTTCAAGTCTTCAAGCTTTAAGATTTGATCTCCTCGTTCTTCGCGTTCTTCGGATCAGGATCATAGGAAAACGAACTTGAGATGTTAAAGCAAGCATCCTCTATGTGTATCCACACGCGGACGAATATCTAGAACAATTCTAGATCTGGATTGCTGGACCCATTAGAAAACTCTTTTCTATCTTCAAAGGCTATATGAATTTTTGGTGTTCTTGATCTTTGATTCACAATCTTGGATCAAGAATTATGTTTCTCAAACATACTATGTTGCATTAGTTTAATGGCTAATGAAAAGATGTATTTATAGTCCCTAGTCATTAACCCTTAATGACCTAGAAGACCTAAATCCCGTCACCAATTAAACTACCCAATTCTGGCCCCAGGAGCTTTGGCACGGTCGTGCTCACAATTAGGCACGGTCGTGCCAATTGTGTCTAGCCCGACATGCCGCAGATCAATATTAGCACGGTCGAGTCAGTTAACTCGCGCGGCCGTGCAAATCAGTGCGGTCGTGCTCTATAACCGGAGCGGCCGTGCCCACCAGTAATTCACCTTTTGCCTTTTCTTGATTCGTCCTTTTGTGTGTGACCCCATAGGATTATATTAATTTGGCAATGAGTCAAACCAAGGTGAAACTCATAAGTCATGAGTGGACTCTAGCAAGCCATCATGACGACCCAATTAATATAACTTAAACGACGTTCGTTATCCTCATAGAACATATCACAATCCTTTTGTCACGCGATATCATATTGAACATAAGTCATGGTCAACGTCAACTTATCTTGTTCAATGCTTTCTCGATCCCGAGTAGATTGATATGAGCAAATGATATTGAACACTTCAATTCACTTGGGTATGGACATACACTATCATCAATCTCACTCATCCAGAGGCCAAGCAGATATCTCTCTTGAGAGAGGGACAAATCCCATCTTGACTTATCATTCTTCCCTACATGAATCCGATTATGCCAATCGTAGCCTTTATAACCACCCAGTTAGGGGTAGCATTTGAGTACGTCAAACATAATGTTCATCATGTGGAAGACTATGATAAGCTCAGGTCTAAGGATAAATGATATAACTATATGAGATTTAATTATGACAGCTGACCATGATATAAATCTCATAGCGGGTCATATCCAGTACATGTTCACCAACAAGTACCCATAAGCTTAATTTGTATCATATACACACGATCATCATATGATCATCAATTAAACTTATACCAGTTCTTCATAAGTACTAGGGACGGGATTATTATAATAAACATGTAAACATATAATAGTCCAGGGTTGTTATCTCCATAACAAATGAGAACATGATGTAACATAAGGCCTTTCTCAAGGGCCTAGGGCATAATTTCCAACAGGTACCTATAGGAGTTTCCACTGCTTTGGGGGGAAGATTGTTCATTGAGAGCCTTTTCAAACTTGGACCCGGCAGTGACCATGGCTCGGAGGTTGGGGTAGAAGTGATGACTGATCAAAGCTCGTAACTAAGGTTTCAAACATGATTGGAAGATGTCCAATTGTTCATCCTCGGTTGGTGGGTTAGAAATTTCCCCGAGCTTGAAATTACACCTCCTATAAAATTCACCAATCGGTTCATCGCCTTTTTGCATGGTACTTTATAAATATGTGTGGTTTGTCTCCCATTCCAAGTTAGACCGGTACTTAGTGAGGAATGTTTCTTTGATTCGGTCCCATGTGGCTCGGGACTCATCCTTCAAATTGAAAAACCATTTGAGCGCACTTCCTCTTAAGGAGAGTTGGAAATGATCGGCCATTTGCTGCACAGTACACCCCTTTGCCCTCATTGCTAAGGTGTAAGCGTTGACGTGGGTTTGGGGACAAGAGGTTCCATCAAACTTGTCAATATCCAGCATTTTGAATTTGTGAGGTAGGGGGACAATCTTGTCGGGGTCGGTAACTCCTAAAGAGGATTTCCTTCCATTGATCCCTTCAAACTTTTCTTCTATTTGTTTCAATCTTTCTACCAACCATCCCATCTAGGGATCCATGTGTGGGCTCGAGTTGATTGATCCTATGGTTTGGCTTATTGCTGGAACTATGGTCGGAGGCACAGTGGTGGATGGGATCACAAGAGGAGAGCTTTGGGGTAGCGAGTGGGTGTAGACGTACCCATGCGCAGGATTGTTGGTAGGGATATATGGTGGAACTGCATCATAGGCTTGTGTTGTTGGATTGTAAAACGAGTATGGTGCTCCTTGGGACGCAATTGGCAAAGCCGGGGGCGGCAGACCAATGGTGGTTGGTGCTAAGGGCACTCGGCTTATCGGGATCGGGCTGTGCTGGGTAAATCCGAGCGGATATGAAGGGAAACCGCTCGGCGGGACAAAGGGAGCTTGGGTTACAGGTGCATTTTGGTGAATGGTGGCTTGGAATGTGGGGCGTGAGGTCGCCACATTAGGGTAAGTTTGAGGAGGAGGAACTCGGTTGTAGGCATGAGGTTGCATATTTTCGACCTCCTCTTCATCGGTGATTTCCACAAAAGACCCATCTTTTTCAAACACAACTGCTACCCCCTTCTGTCTTAGGGCTTCCACTACCCTTTTCTGTATTTCTTCCTGATGTTTACGGATACTCTCTTCCCAGGCCCTGGCGGTCTCTAATGATTGTACCAATTCTTCCCTAGTGAGACCATTTAGATCTACGGCATTATCACCCCCACTACTGCTTCCTACCGGGCTAGTCATCCTGAGAAGTCTAAGTGAAGCTGCTGACGAACTATCTGACTCGACACTGATCAAACAGTGACCCGGAACTCTTATCCACTTCTTACGAGCTGCGGGGGACAAGGAGGTTTGTTCAGACTCGGGTATCGACTCGGGCTAGTGTTTGGGTAAAAGGCTTAGGCTCATGCAACATGGAAGCTTATTTTCTTGTACTGTTCATCTTTACTTAAAACACATTTTATTCCTAGATGGTTGGAAAAGATTCCTCTTCTTTTTCGCAACTATTCTAAATCCTGGATCAGTGGAGGCCATCACTACGCCTATATACCCCTCGTCTTTCACCTGTATTGCACGCTCCCAAGGACAGACTATCCCGGGCGAGGGTCCTATAAGGCACGCGGCTTCCACCGACCAAAAGAACCAAACCTAGGGTCTAGTGTATCACAAAGTTCCAATGTGTGGGCCATTCTTATCATATTTAAGCCCCGGTTGAGGTCAAGATTGACTTAACGCTTCAACGAAATTCCGGCATGACCTCATTTTTAATGAGGAATCTCAGACCTTCACCTTGGGCTTAAGGATGATTAGGACGGGCCAAGCAATAGAACTCAATGACACGGTGTCAGCCTATCCTTAATACATGACTTCGGTTAATTATGGCTGGCATTAACGCATAAGTCAAGGACCGGGTCAAAGATTACCTTGGTCACACTTGCTTTCACAAGGAGTCGTGACTCAGACGTTAACTTGTCCATCATTAACTTTGGGCACGTGTTAGGGACATGACGACGTGAGCTAGATCAAAAACCAACCAAGGTCACGGTATTTTCGTGTCACGGAAAATGTGTGGTTGACTCTGCTTGGAAGGGGAGGTGGAATGGACCTGTACGGGCGAGAAGGGCACAAGAGCGCCAATCAAGCTGCATTGTGACATCCATCCCGGGTTTTAAGGGTTTTTAAAATGTGCACAAGGTCGAGTGCGCGTTGTGTGAAGTCTTCTATGTTCCCTTTTGAGTCAAAATAGGAATTTTCGGTTCGTTTTAATATTATGAACATGAATAAGAAATGTATGAACAAGTAATGAACAAGTAATTTGCACAAGTAATCAAGCAAAGATATGAACAAGCAAGAATCAAAATTTTGTACATGGAAAGGTTGTGCACAACCGAAAGTTTTTGAAAACCGAAAATTTTGCAAGAAGGATCAAGGCCCTTTGAAAATCAATTTGTACAAGAAGATTGTGCACAAACAAGGGTTTTGAAAACCAAAATCTTTATGGAAAAGGGTTATGCACAATGAGGCTTTGAAAACCCAACTTTATGTCCAAAAATTTGTGCATAGCCATGTTTTAAAGATCCATTTTTGGCTAAGAAAATGAAGGCAAATGTGCACAAGTATAAGCTATAAATTGGAACCTAGACAAGCAGAAGCAAGGGGACCATCAGAATGTTTCTGCCCTGCACAAAATTATTAATTTGAAACATTTTGTGGGCCCAACCAAACCAGCCGTATGGCTAGAGCAGTAGTTCCATTATTTTTTGCAAATTTTCAACTTCTGATCATCAAGCCCCAGTTTATTGTGTTTCTAGAACAGTTTCATTTCCAAAAATCAAAACAGAAATAGAAAATACACACAAGATATGCACAAAGTCAACAAACGGGGACGGGAGTTTGACCCACACAAAAGTGTCCCCAAAGCTTCAAAAACGAAGTTTGCAAACACTTTCTTCCCCAGTGGAGTCGCCACTGTGAGATACCTGGCGGGAAAATGGAAAGAAGTTCCCTTCAAGAATCAAACTCGGGACTTTATGTTCGATGAAACGGAGTCGCCACGTTAATTTAATTTTAAACCCAAATTTAACGAAAAAAGGTTAGAGATTGTGAGTTCGGAGGTCACGTTACGTCTTGGGAAGAACTTTTCATCGTTCACCCAATCCGCCTTAGAAAACCGAGTCTCCCTAGTTTGTTGACCAAAATGTGCAAGTGTGTGTGTGTGTGTGTGTGTGTGTGTTTCCAAAAAATGGGAGAAACTGACCTTTTAACAAAACCAGTTAAAATCACCATTTGGGTGATCAAAGATGAAGACTTTGACATCCAAATGGATGATTCATCCAAGGAAAAGCCTTGTGATATCAAAAATCAACCTTTGGATGGATAAAGATTGAGTCTTTACCATCCAAGGGGACATTATTATGGTTGAATCAAAGTTGAATGGTAAAGATTGAAACTTTACCATCAAACTTGATCCTTTCAACTTAAATCAACATAAATGACATAAATAAAAGGACTCTCTCCATATGTGCAATGGATCACCAAGCCAAATTTAAATACAAGACATAAATGTAAAGACATGAAAGTAAATTTCATAAATGTAAAGACATAAAGTAAATTGCATAAATGTAAAGACATAAAGTAAATATGCATTAAATCATAACAAGCCTTGATCATCCTTGGTTTGTAACCCTTGATCATGCATAAAGCATGAGGTCACCATGAATCAAGTCAAGGCTTGGTTCCAATTTATATCATTGCAAGAAATGTAAAGACATAAGTAAGTAAATGAGCCAAATGAAAATAGAACAAGAGATGAAGAGAAGATGGGGGAGAAGGAGGCCTCACCAATATTTGGTTCTAACCTATCTTCTTCTCTCTTTCACTCAAGTGTGTTTGTGATTGTGTTCTACTCTCAATTCTGCAGAGTTTCAGCTCACAAAATAGTTTCTCCCCCCCCCTGAAATGATCAGCAAGGGCTCAATTTATAGGGACTGAAGGCGCCCAAACCAGCTATACGGCTGGGCCCTTCTAGTACCCAAACCATCTGTATGACTCAACATGGCGAGCTTCTGTATTTTTCTAAGTTTAATTCCAGAACAGTCCTAATGTTCTTGGTTTATCCTAGTGAGGTCCTAGCCTATCAGTTTATCCCTGAATGGTGCTAATAATTCTTCTAAGTTGATCTAAGTTCAGATTGGGGTACTTACAGAGCCCCTCGGCAACATCAATTTAGGAAAGCGGGGTTGTCGATCTAAAAAGCATCCCAATCTGTCTATGATGGGAGGACGACTTAACTGATTTGGTTATATGGATGGACCTAGAGGTATAGGATTCCTACGTTTCCCGTTAGCGGGGAATAAAGCCTTAACGTAGTTCAGGGGTGAGAGATTTTAAGGCTACTCAAACCTAAGGGTAACCGTTAAGGTTGGGTAAGGAACTTGGCATCTTAAACCTAAAGGTAACTGTTAAGGTCGGGCGAGGAACTTGGCGTCTCAAACCTAAGGGTGACCGTTAAGGTCGGGTGAGGAACTTGGCGTCTCAAACCTAAAGGTGACCCTTAAGGTCGGGAAAGGAACTTGGCGTCTCAAACCTAAGGGTGACCGTTAAGGTCGGGCGAGGAACTTGGCGTCTCAAACCTAAGGGTGACCGTTAAGGTCAGGCGAGGAACTTGGCGTCTCAAACCTAAGGCTGACTGTTAAGGTCGGGCGAGGAACTTGGCGTCTCAAACCTAAAAGGGGGACATCTATCATCCTCTCCTAAAGCGTAGGGGAATATCTGTCATTCTCTCCTAAAGTGTAGGGGAATATCTGTCATTCTCTCCTAAAGTGGACTTGACTCTCATTTGGTCAAAATCTGGTACCTTTCTTTTTCTAAGGCAATTGGGCTTACGTCAAAGACTTCCATGCACTTTTTGCACAAATCTTTTTACACTGGCTTACGTCACACGGGGACTGCCGAAAGTTTAATAATTTTCAAAGGGAAACCTACTAATTTTCTAGGTCCAAAAAATCATGTTGCATGAGACAATGGAGGGCAAAAATTCAGGGTATTTATGATTTGGTTGGGATGGGGCTTTTAATGAATGGGATTGTAAAGCCAACTTCTAACAAGAAACCATCAATTTTGTCAGGGGACGAAGCATCCGTACGGTTGTCCTGGGGGGTATACTTTTTGCATTGAATTTTGTTCAAGGTCCGGTCATCTTCTTAAGTGCCTTAACTTGGAGTCCAGAAGCAGTTCTTTTTCTTATTTCAAAATCCTCCTCTTCCATGGAGCCTTTTCTTATGGAGAAACCACCAAAATTGTCCAAGATTGATCAAGAGTGCTTTGAGGGCAACCTCAGGATTAGGATGCGACATCATATGCGGGAGAACAAAGGCGTTTTTCAAGCCAAGTTTGGACTCAAGTCTTTATGGTCTCTCAAGGAGTTCATCCCGGATCTTGAGCTCTTGAGAGCTGTTGCGACTTTCTAGGATATCAGGAGACACGTGTACTGTTTTTCCTACAATGAGATCACGCCGACCTATAAGGATTTCAAGGCTTTGGTGGGGGTGTGGACACGGAGGTCATTGCTCTTCCTTCGATTGACGACACAATGTGTGTTGAAAGGTTGGTTTCCCTTCTCGACATTCCTTTAGAAGAGGCTCAATGTATGGTTCTCAATCCTACTTTTATTGACATTTCGGACCTTCCCAAAATGTTCATGGATCGCACGGATGAGGATTCTTGGAATGCCTTTGGGTTATGTGTTCTTTACTTTTTCTACATGGTTGGCTCCAAAGGCACTTGCCATAGGGTTTTTTTTAGCATCCTCGAGGAGTGCCTTGCGGGGAAAGATATTGTCCTTTTGATCTTGGGAGAGACTTTTCATGGCATGGATCACTTAGCCCTAGGTGATGGCTTTATGCGCAATGGAAGTCATGCTCTTCTTACCATGTGGCTGAGTGAGAGGTTGATGGCTATTCCCGACGCTCCTCTTTCTCACAAGCCATGGTCTTATTCTCTGAGGGGCATTCTTTTGGACTTTGCCCAGGGGGATTGAGAAGCTTATATGGCTCGGCTTCGGACCTCACAGATTTGCTGGTGGGTTCCGCATTGGCGCATTGGCTCGATGAGGGAGTACCAGGGGGTCTCCCATTGTTCGGGTACCGGGATTTCTGGGATCATCTTTCTACATCCCTTCCTTGGTCCGTAGGCAGTTCGGGTTGTTGCAGACTCCTTTGTCGGAGTGGTCGGACATCAACCCAGAGCATTTGAGGCCTTTGTTACTGTTTATGTGGGATCTATCTACCATTTCACTTTTTGCACAACTGTGGACATGTTCCTTCTTTCCGGCTCGGGTACTTTTCAGGGGCGTAGCCAGCACAGTTCTTACCACGGTTTACTTGGATTGCTATGAACAGACTATGGGTCAGACTCATATGCTCATTGGGGAGAGGCGTGAGGCCATTCTTGGAGAGGATTATGACACTAGCAGGGCTTTAAGGGAGGCCGAGGCTGTGGTGAGTGGCCATAATCATATTGGAGATATAGTGGATGACTATCGGGTTCTGGCCGAGAGGAGGATGGCCGTAGTACCTAAAGTTGAAGCACGGATGGGGGATATCCGGGATCGGGCTGCGGCCAACACGGCTTTGAGGGAAGCCGGACTCATTGAGGAGGACGGGAGAATACCCGACCTTGGAAGGAGGGAAATTGAGATTTTTGACACGAAGAAGAAGAAGACCCGGAGGAGTCAAAAGTAGAAATGGACAGGTGAGGAGCATTGACGGCCTTATGTCCTAAGTATCCATCCATTGCCATTACAGACACATTAATTTTACTTAGATGTTTTATTTGTGTTTTCAGCATGTTATTTTGAGTCGAGAGTAGACCGTTCTTGAACTCATCAAAGAAGTGTTTTAATTGTAGTGATAAGGGTTACTTATCTTTTCAAGGCCATGTTTACATTTGTACGAAGCCTTTTGCTCAAAATGGGATTTGAATTTTATTTATTTTTTAGACCGGACCAATAATTGGCTGCCTACGTTCCCCTTTTACAAATAGGACTAAGGGGCTCAGGTCATCGTAGCTCTTTTCTATGAGTCATGGTGAAACCCTGTTTTTTCTCTAGACCACCCAAACGGGTTTTCAATCTAGGTGGGTATATTCTTTTGGCACCCTTTTTTTTTAAACGTAGTAGCGACGGAGCTTATCACCATTGACCGAGTGCATGAAAGGATTACCATCCAAATCTGCGAACCTCATTGCGCCTCCTGAGAAGATCTCTTGTACCACAAAGGGGCCAATCCATACGGGCTCCCATTTTCTATCGGGGTTAGAACTCCCTGGGGGGTTTTTCCTTGAGAACTAAATCTCCTACCCGAATTTCCCGGGGCCGCACCTTCTTATCAAAAGCCCGTGCCATTCTCCCTTGGTAGGCGCGGTTATTCTCCATTGCTTTCAAGTGACGCTCATCTAGCAGGGCCAATTCATCATGTCGACTCCGGAGCCAGTCTACCTCATGAATTTTATTTTCCAATAGGATCCTCAATGACGGAACCTCCAACTCGGCTGGGAGCATGGTCTCCATCCCGTAAGTCAAAGCAAAAGGAGTTTCTTCGGTAGCAGTTCTAAATGAAGTTCGGTAGCCCCAAAGTGCTAGATGTAGCTTTTCAGGCCAATCTTTACCCCGCGTTGCCATTTTTCTGATGATCCTCTCAAGTGTTTTGTTGGCGGCTTCCACTGCGCCGTTGGTTTGGGGCCTATAGGGGGAGGACTTGTGGCGAGTAAACCGAAACTCCTCTAACAGTCTGTCACATTCGCTCTCGAAGTGTGAGCCATTCTCGGTGATGACCTCATCTGGGACTCCATAACGGCACATGATGTTTTCTTTTATAAACTCTGCAACCTTCTTCGAGGTTAAGACCTTGTAAGATTTTGCTTCGACCCATTTTATGAAATAGTCCATGGTTACCAAGACAAATTCATGGCCATTGCTTCCGGGTGGTGTTAGTACCCAACCTGAAAATGAGTTATTAGGCATTCTAGAACTCACAAGGACCTCCCAGGTATTTACGGGCTGCGCAGGACTTATCCAGGATTTTCCGAAAATCCCAGATAAGAAGATATCAATGACTGATCGGATGAGGGATCGAAGATAGGCTTATCTGATCATCCTCCAGACTCCAGGTGGGCATACCTCAAAATTGTGCCAATCTACTGGACCGGCCACTTTCCCGGGCGGCCACTCTTCCCGGGTCAGGTTTTCTTATAAATAGCTGACCTCAGTTCATTATTTCGACACACAATTCATTCTACGAGTTCCACAGTCAAAACTGACGAGGAAACTCTTAGTTTAAGCCTTTTCGTCTCCCTCGAAGCCTCTTCGAATCTTCAAGAAGCTTCAATCATAGTTCTTGCCGATCAAGGTAAGTCTTCTTACTTTCTTATTATGTTCTTGTTATGTTCTTAGGATAGATATATATTATGCATGTTTTCATTATGTTTATGCATCCATATTCATATGTTCTTCATGCGTTCTTCATGTGCTTAGTCTAAATTCATAATATATGCCATGACTAGGGTAGCGATCTTCATGTTTATGTGTTCATTCATATGTATTCATGATGTTCCTATTATTATGCTAGATCTAAGTCTTATACATTCATAATATGTTAGATCTAGGATTGTAATCCTTATTTATGTGCACATGCCATAGCCTATGAAGATCCTAGAGTTTCATCAAACCTTAATACGATCTAGGAACTACTTCTAACCCTAATCTTCCCCCTCTATATGCATGATCCCGCTTCATCTCTTCCCATTCTAATTCATCAATAAACTACACCGACCTGAGCTTCTCATGATGAGAAGAATGTAGGCAATCTTCGGATCCGGTCTCAAACACTAACACACACACACACATTGATCATGATAGAAAGACCGATTCGTCAGGCAATAGGAGTGATAACATGAATATTCTTCTCTTATTGTAATTTGACCCCCTGTAGATACCCCGGGAAACCACGGCTTTTAGGCTAGAGCGCGTGAATTGTCCTAGGATGTCTAACTTCTTTTTAGAGTCGCCACCTATGTTTTGAGGAACATAAGAAAAACCTATTGATAATAGCCTAAGTTTGATTACGAAAACAGAGATTCTTTGTTTTGAGGTTCGGGGGTTAGATTACGAGATAGGAAGTACTGAAACACCCATCTCGCCCAACTAAAGTTGGTCTTGCTTGATCAAAAATCTACATAAATGATAATGTTCTTCTTCTTCTTCTTTAAATCATAAAAGGGGGGCTTTAAAATAGAGATTGGAATGTGGGAGATAACTCCTTAACCAACCTCAATGAGATGAGGTGATCATTAGAGTCATGTCCCAAAATGATTTGGGTGATTGCACATTTGATTAGAGTAAAAGAGAGAGAGGAGATGAAGTAGAAAAGAAAGGAAAAGATGGACTTTTACCTATAATTTGAAGACCTTCAAATATTGCTTGATGGGATCCTTTGGAGAACCTTTAGAAAGTGGTTTTGGTATAGTTTTTGTAAGTTCAATTTTCCGGTCCTTGAAAATGGAGGTAAAGAGAGGTTTTTATAGGTGAAAGAGAGGTGTTTTTGGTGCCAAAACTCAGTCACCAAGAAATTCTTCCCAGGCAAAATCCTGTAAATTGAGCAAGGGAGAGAATCCTGGCCAGAAATCTGTAACTGACGCCCAGAGGCGCGCGCTTCCTGCTTTGGGGGCGGGAGGCGCGCGCGCCTGGATCCTCCTGTCGGAGGCGCGCGACTCAGAGAAGGCAATTTTGACAGAATGGACTAGAAAGTCAGCCCTGTCATTCAGTTTAGTCCCTGGACTTAACGAAGTCAGTCAGGAACTTAACGGAAGTGACAGAAACTAACGAGAAACACTTAAAATGGGGAGAAACACAAGATCAAATGTGCAATCGGGGTGAGCGGTCCAAGGCGGGGTGTCTACAGAGCCCCTCGGACATGTGGATTGGAAAGCAAAACGCGTCGACGAAAGTTAAAAAACACCCGCCGAGGACATCACCAAGAAAAAAAAGCAAAGACTCTATGAAAGCAGGAATCTGAAATTGCGAGAGATAGTGGTGCGCTCCCTGTGTGAGCGGCTTTTGTTGATAGTGTGGGTGGCATGATTCGTTAGGTGAACCTGCCGGCTGAATATCTTGAATGAGGCCGTTAGTGAACCTTTTGAACGAGGCCGTTAGTGAACCTTTAAGGACGAATCTGTTAGTGAAATCCGTTGATGAGGCCGTTAGTGAACCTTTGAATGAGGCCGTTGGTGAACCTTTGAGGACGAATCCGTTAGTGAAATTCGCTGATGAGGCCGTTAGTGAACCCTTGTAGAGGCCGTTAGTGAACCTTTGAGGACGAATCCGTTAGTGAAATTCGTTGATGAGGCCGTTAGTGAACCTTTGAGGACGAATCCGTTAGTGAAATCCGTTGATGAGGCCGTTAGTGAACCTTTGAATGAGGCCGTTGGTGAACCTTTGAGGATGAATCCGTTAGTGAAATTCGTTGATGAGGCCGGTAGTGAACCCTTGTAGAGGCCGTTAGTGAACCTTTGAGGACGAATCCGTTAGTGAAATCCGTTGATGAGGCCGTTAGTGAACCTTTGAATGAGGCCGTTGGTGAACCTTTGAGGACGAATCCGTTAGTGAAATTCGCTGATGAGGCCGTTAGTGAACCCTTGTAGAGGCCGTTAGTGAACCTTTGAGGACGAATCCGTTAGTGAAATTCGTTGATGAGGCCGTTAGTGAACCCTTGTAGAGGCCGTTAGTGAACCTTTGAGGACGAATCCGTTAGTGAAATCCGTTGATGAGGCCGTTAGTGAACCTTTGAATGAGGCCGTTGGTGAACCTTTGAGGATGAATCCGTTAGTGAAATTCGTTGATGAGGCCGGTAGTGAACCCTTGTAGAGGCCGTTAGTGAACCTTTGAGGACGAATCCGTGGGTGAAATTCGTTGATGAGGCCGTTAGTGAACCCTTGTAGAGGCCGTTAGTGAACCTTTGAAGAGGCCGTTAGTGAACCTTTGAGGACGAATCCGTTAGTGAAATCCGTTGATGAGGCCTGTCGCGACCCCGAGCCCCGCGGGTCCGAGATCGAGAGCTGGACGTCGACTTAAAACCAAAACTGTGAAATTCCGAATTTAAAAATTTCATTTGATACCAAAAGGTGATGATCCAAAGTTTTACAAATCCAAGTTTGACAATAACCCAAATACAACTATCATAAACTTCCACAAGTTTATGCTTAACAAAATATAAATGTACAATTCTTAATGACGTCATTGATTGGTACAACTATCCCAAAAGGTTACACATTTATATAATGTAAACCAACCTATAACAACTTTCCCCAAAAGAATGTATCCACACTCGACGTCCTCTTTCTCGTGATCAGCGAGACTAATCCTTAGCACCTGGGGGGGTTAAGGAAAAACAAAGATAAAAAGAAAGGGGGTGAGATAAATCTCAATAAGTTACTAATGAAACTACATGACATGCTATGATGCAATAAGCAATAAAGAATAATAAATATCACATAGCACATAGCAATTATCATATATCATATAGCAATTATCAGATAATGAATAGCAGCGGAAATAAACACATAACAAAGGATAGTAGCCAAGGTTTTCAAACCGATACATCCAAATAAAGGATCGGCGGCTTCACCTTCAAGCCGTCAAAAAAATCGAGCTCGCTGCGCAGCTTCAATAATCAACAATTCACATCTTCATAATAGCATGAAAGCTGAAGAGAAATCCCCCGGTACCGGAACCAATAACCATAAAAGTGTCACAAGGGACAAGAGCCATGCCACAAAGTCATGCTCGGTAGCTAGATACATTCACAAAGGAAGCTAACTTGTCTTTTCCAAGGCCAATCTGGAAAAGGGTATAGAAGGGGGCAAAACAATGGTCAACATTATAATGGACTTGGCTTTGCCATTATAATCTTTCCCATCACCCGATGCAACAAATATGCTAGCTGGGCTTCCAAATAAATGCTAAGTAATAATATTTTAGCATGAATAAACAACTTAAGGTTCCAAAGTAGGGAACCATTCCAAATAAATTACGACAAAGGTAAACCAATCCAAACAACACATCAAGGATGAACCACATTCCCAAAATGATACTCAATCAAATCCCATAACATATTTATTCACAAAAGAATCAATTCCACGTAATAAAATGTCCCACGGTGTTATCTTAAGTTAATTAGAGGAAATAAACCTAAACTAGTTAAGCCCTAAGTCTTAAACCAAGCAAAAGGGCAAAAATCCCAAGCAGGCGGGCGGGCGGGCGCTCGGGTAGGGGCAGGCGCGCGCTCATTTGCCCAGAAGGTCTGGCCGCTGGAAAAAGGGGTGCAGGCGGGCGCCTGGGCAAGGGCAGGCGGGCGCCTGGTCTACGCATTGGCCAAGAACAGAGCTGGGTAATGCCATTTTCGACCAAAACCACAATCCTTCATTTAAGTATCCAAACCAAAGCTTCCCAATACATTTCTAAAGCTCGTAAACAACACCCAACCTAAAGGGAACCTAAATAACACCCTTTAATCATCCAAACCAACACCAAATCCCCACATTCAAGATTTCACCATTTTTACCCAAAAACTCAAATAAATTCAATATAAATTCTATACTCAGCCAAACTTCAAATATAACACATCAAGCATTATATAAACATGATATGAACATTTTAGCATAAAAATGGGGGAAAACTAACTTACTTGAAAATTCTCAAAGATGACGGAATTCAATTCTTTTTTGGTTCTACGCGATCCTATCGACGATCTAAACACATTTCACGTTTTAAGAAATGAGAGATTACAAGAGGAAGAAGAAGATAATGAAGAGAGAAGGGAGAGAAAGAAACTAACACAAATGGAGGAGAGAGAGGGAGTTTGCTGGGAGGAGAAGAAGAGTGAGGGAGAAGAGAAGGAGTAGGGAGGGAGTAAGGGAAATGATTTAAAGAATTTACACTTAGGCCCCCTCCCCTACACTACCCACAAATACTTGCACTCCCTACAACAATTAAGACCCAACAAAACAATACAACACTAACCCAAATAAAATGCTAGGCATAATTATTATGAAACATAAAATGCACACATAATATTTAAATAAATAATAATTTAAATAAATAGATAGATAGGCAAATAAATAAATAATAATTATTTATTACTAATAAAATAGAGCCTAGATTTCGGGTCGTGACAAGGCCGTTAGTGAACCTTTGAAGAGGCCGTTAGTGAACCTTTGAGGATGAATCGTTAGTGAAATCCGTTGATGAGGCCGTTAGTGAACCTTTGAAGAGGCCGTTAGTGAACCTTTGAAGAGGCCGTTAGTGAACCTTTGAGGATGAATCCGTTAGTGAAATCCGTTGATGAGGTATTGCTCTGAAGCCGCGTGCCACTTGGAGTCACACTTGACTTTTTGAATTGTAGGGTGTGGGCACAGTTGACCGTGACCAGAAAAATGTTCCTGCTGGGGATGAAATGTTGAGATTGACTCTTGAGGGTGGTATGGCACCCGTGACAGAACTTAGGGAGTTCGGAATCTTGTGGGGAAACCTTGATACGGTGCATGGTTTCTTGTATGGGAGACTGCTTCTGACCCTGCCTGATGATGGGAAGAGTGCGCGTCCGGGCCTCGTTATGGGACGCGCGCGCCTCGGATGAGTATGTCGGGGGGCGCGCGCCTGGCGCATAAGTTCAGCATATTTAAACAGGCTGTTCACTGTTTTCGGTAAGTTTTCAAAAATAAGAAGAACCCTCCAAATTCCAAGCCCAATTTTCGTAGAGAAATCACCCCAAAACACTTTCTTGCTGCTCTAGGATCAATTCCGTCACAGAAACGATGTCGGATCATCAACAATCACCTCCGTTCGAGATGCCACAGGGCGAGGAGCCCGAAATTGGGGTTGAAGCTATGGACCCGAGCTTCCTCACTTTCCGGCCTCATACCCACATTTCTCACTTCGTGACTTCGGGTTTGGTAAGAATGCCTCACCTTTCTTGTCGATTTCGGATTTCATGAAGTTCCGTTTTCTTTACCCGAAATATTGCTGCAGCAGCTTTATTAATCATTCTTTGCATGCTGTTTGTTATTACTGATTTGTTGTAAGAAACATGTTGGGGTGCCCATTTTCATGTTCACATACTTGCTTGTACATTGTTCTGCCATTGAAATCTCTATGTTGAGTTCATCCGTTTTCTAGCAGTTATGCTGATGAAATTTTTGCTGTTCCTTCTTTCCTTTCAGGAGTGGACCCGTCTGACAGAGATTCGCGGTGGGGATCATGGGCCCATCTCTATATGGAAGAGGTTGCCTGAGAATGTTCGGGCCCGAGTCACAGGGACTCATTTTGGTCTTTTTGTCACTAGCCTCCCAGCTTTGAAGAATGACCCCGATGTGGTCCAGGCATTGAGGGAAAGATGGTGGGACACCACCCATACCTTCCATTTACCCATGGGCGAGGTGACTATGACGCCTACCGATTTCACAGCTTTGACGGGCTTGCCGTTCATGGGGATGCCTGTCCCTTTTGGTTTGAGAGGGGCCGCTCAGACTCCAGACGAGTTACTGGCTTTGGTTGACTGCCGGTTCGAGGTTAAGAATTCTCGATTGACATGGGGGCGAATCCGGGCTTATTTCAGCATCCTGATGGCTGAGGCTCGAGGTGTTACTGCTGATCGGGTCGATGCCGTGGCCCGTTGCTTTATTTGGTACCTGTTATCCCACACTCTGTTTGTCAACGAGGGATCTTCGG
Source organism: Campanula takesimana (assembly GCA_026119855.1). NCBI lineage: Eukaryota > Viridiplantae > Streptophyta > Magnoliopsida > Asterales > Campanulaceae > Campanula > Campanula takesimana. The sequence continues at coordinate 19,920 of JAOWBW010001801.1, read as the reverse complement.
CCTCTTTGGCTCTGCTTGACTTGTTAGTGGACTTGGACCAGATCGGCCAGTATAACTGGGGCGCAGCAGGCTTAGCTGCTTGTTACCACGGCATGGATTTGACCAGCCGCTCGACCACCAGCTCTGTTACGGGCTTCAGCTTGCTGTGGGAGGTATACCACTTACTGTCCCTTTTATATTCTCCTTGCCTTGGTCATAACTGCCTTTTCCGTTGACTGTCATTAACTTTATTTCTGCCTCTTGTCTACATCTTTGGGCTTTTGCTATCCTGAATCTGAGGGATTTCAAGATTGCCAAGGAAGGCCAGCCCCAGTATCCGGATTGCGCACGGTAGGCGTATAAGGAAAGGAATGTGAAGACTGGCACGAACCCCATTAGTCTTACTTCGGCCCGACGGCACTTGGACACCCTAAGGCCTGAGTCTATTGCCTTCTCTTTGTATCCGTGGAGATCAGTTCAGCACTGGTTTGAGCATACTCTTATTCCTACCCGTTCTCGGCTTTTGATTAGTTCGGGTGAGTGCATGGCTCTGTATTTGGGGGACAGAGTGTTCTGGCAGCACGGTACCCAGGTGACAGACTTTTATACTCCTCCTCGTCCTGCAGTTCCAGACGTTCCTCCTTTCTGCCCTCATAATTGGAGGTCGCTTTCAGAGGCTGATCGCGCAGCATAAATGGTAGGGGTTGATGCCGTCCCTTATATTCACTTGGATCAGGATTATGGCTTCTTCAGGGAGAACAACTTGATGCAAGGCTTCATGTTTGCTGATCCGAGGAGATCACAGGCTGCTCCTTCGACCTCCGCTCGGTTTTATACTACCGGTGCCGGGTATTGTTTTGATCCTCCTTTGCCTCCTCCTTATTACACTTATTCCAACTTCGGGGTCTTTGAGGAGCAGAGGGAGATTGTTCCCGAGGATATGTCACCAGAGAGAGAGCCTCCCGCTCAGGCTGCTGTGGTATGTTTTTCTGACCATCTTTGCATTTCTCAGTTCCAGTCTTGTTTTTCTGTCCTTTGTATTGATGTAATTTCCTTTTCCTGTTCTTTGTTGCAATAGGTGCCCGTGGCTGCTTATAGGCACTTGGGTAGGCAGAACAAAGGAATGAGGAGGAGGCTCCGTCAGCTGGAGGAGAAGGTGCTGGAGCTGTGCAGGGATATTGCTGCCATGACTAGAGATGCTGCTGGTGCTGTCTCTGGTGCTGCGAGAGGAGCTGCCCGAGGTGCTCGGGGCATGGGACGAGGCTGCAGGGATGCTGCACTGGACATTGATGAGGCTGTCTCCTCGGCGAGGCAGTCGTTGAGCAGGAGTTTGAGCCACGGAGGTAGCCATAGTAGGAGTCTGAGCCGAGAGGGTAGCCAGGGCCGAGGTGGTGCTAGTTCGTCAGGGAGAGCTGCCAAGAGGACCCGTCCTTATGTTGTGGTTGAGACGTCGGAGTCTGAGGATGATGATGACGATGATGATGATGAGGATGATGATGAGGAGACCGAGAGCGGCAGCAGGGGGTGAGCACAGTGCTGGTGATGACGTGCCCGAGCTGTTGTGGCTGAGAGGATGAGGGATTGAAACACTTTTACTTTTGCCTGTAATAACATTTAACATGTATTTACAATCCTATTTATCTTACTACTCATTTTATGTTCTATTAGCGACTCGATCTTAGATGTCGACTCTTTACAAACAAATGTGTGCCCAAAGGATGCTTGTTGTCGATGCTTGAACTCCTTTTTGTTGCTGGGATTTGATTTTGCTGCAGGTTGGATATGTTGAAGTGCTTGGGTTCTGTTCTGAACTGACAAGGGTTGTTTCTGTCTGAACTGCTGTCAAAGACGAACGCGTCGGGCCTTGCCTGTGGGAGGCGCGCGCATTGTGCAGCCTTAGTCGGAGGCGCGCGCTTCTGGCCTGCTGAATTACAGCCCCTTTCTTTTTCTGATCAGAATGTTCCAACAGCTATAAATTTTGAACCATTTTCGACCAGAATGGTCACACAGCATTCTTTTGCAAACACTTTCTCCTCCTAAACCACGAAATTCTTGTCATAATAGCCCCAATTACTTTCTCCTTTGAAGTTAAGGTTTCCGTCCCCGAGGGTGAGAAGTCCATTCCAATGGTGAACGCCGTTCTAGCTGTGGGGTCCGTCTCGATGGTGGAGAAGCATCCGAGCGTTTTTGATCGTTTAGGAAGGCCCAACGACGATGTCGTTGACCCGTGAGACCGGTGGTTCATGTGCGGGACTATAGACCTCGTCATTTCCCCAAGAAGAAGAAAGGTAAAGGAAATTCCCCCTATGTGTAGAACCTTTGTGCTTGTCGAGGTTGACCTCCTTTGGCAGCTGGTCACCATCTAAATCCACGAGCCGGACTGCACCACCGCTTAGTATCTTTTTGACCACGTACGGACCGATCCATCGGGGTCCCCATTTCCCCAGGGGATTCATGGCGTTAGGAGGATGTTGTCTTAAGACCAAATCTCCCACATTGATGTTTCGAGGCTTCACTTTTTTGTTGAAAGCTCTTGCCATCCTTTGCTGATACGCCCTTGTGCGTTCGAGTGCTCTTAGCCTTTTCTCGTCGAGTAAGGCTAGCTGTTCATATCGACTTTGCATCCAATCGACCTCGTTGACTTGATTCTCGAGGAGGACCCGTAGAGATGGGACTTCAAGTTCGATTGGGAGTACGGCTTCAGAACCATAGACTAATGCATACGGAGTTTCTCCTGTCGCTGACCGTATTGATGTGCGGTAGCCCCACAATGCTAAAGGTAGCTTCTCGGGCCAATCCCTTCCTGTTGAGGCCATTTTCTTGACGATGGTCTCGATGGTCTTATTTGCTGCTTCAACCGCGCCATTTGTTTGGGGACGGTAAGGAGATGATTTGTGCTTGGTAATCTTGTATTCTACCAAAAGTGCATCCATTTCCTTCTCAAAGTGAGAGCCGTTGTCGGAAATGATTTCATAAGGCATGCCGTATCGGCACATGATATTAATCTTTACAAATTCGGCCACTTTCTTGGCGTTGAGGGTCCGATAGGCTTGTGCTTCGACCCACTTTGTGAAGTAGTCGACGGCCACTAAGACGAATGACTGCCCGTTGCTCCCGGCAGGATGGACTTTACCGATGATGTCTATCCCCCAACAAGAGAAAGGCCAAGGTGTGACCATGTTGTAAAGTTGCGAGGGTGGAGCTGCAGATTAGCATGGAATTGGCATTTGGCACACCTTTTGACTTTCTCGATACAGTCTCCTTCCATAGTGCTCCAATAGTAGCCAATGTGGAGTATCTTCTTGACTAGCATAAACCCATTCATGTGGGGTCCACACTCTCCTTCGTGCACTTCACACATTATCTCTTGAGCTTCGGCCTCGTTGGCGCATAAGAGATTGATCCCGTCGTGGTGCCTTTTATAGACTCGGTCCCCAATCAGTACTTACCGAGAGGCTAGCCTTTGCAGAGCCGCTTGAGACTTCTTATTGCTATTCTCGGGATAAGTGCCATCTTTGAGGAAATTCATGATATCCGAATACCAAGGAGAGTTTGTTTGGACCTCGTTGATCTCGATACTCATGCAGTACGCCGGACTGTTCCTTCGAGCAATTTTGAAGGGCTTCACCATTTTCCCTTTGGGCATTTCGACTAATGAAGCTATAGTGGCCAGTGCATCGGCGAAGCGATTCTTATCCCTTGGCAGGTAGTTGAAAGTGATCTCTTGGAATTGTTCAACCAATTCTTCAAGGTGTTGACCATACTGTTGGAGAGTCGGGTCTTGGGTTCGCCATTTACCCGATTGCTGATTGATAAGGAGTAACGAGTCGCCGAATACTTCTAGTTCCGTTACGTTTCTTTCGAGAGCTGCCTCGAGCCCTGCTACGCATGCTTCGTATTCGGCAATGTTTTTGGTAGCTTCGAATTCCATACGGATGGCAATGGGAGTGTAGATGTCTTTTGGATCGACAAGCAATATTCCTATACCAAAACCGTGTTTATTGGCGGCGCCATCGAAAAAAAGTTGCCACTTATTTTCCTCGGTTGCAGTACAAATTAAATGCTCGTCGGGGAACTGTACGTCTTCCCCCTTCACTTCGTCACACGGGAATTCGGCAAGCTGGTCACTGAACACTTTCCCCCTGACGGATTTTTGTGTGACGTAAGTGATATCATAGCCGGCGAGCATGAAGTACCATTTGGCTATTCTTGTTGACATGAAAGGCTTCTCGAAGATGTAGTGGAGCGGGTCCACCTTTGCTACTAGCTTGATCGGAAAAGCTTCCATATAGTGTTTGAGCTTTTGAGTGACCCAAACCAATGCTGCACATGACTTTTCTAAGACAGAGTAGTTCTTTTCGACTCCTTGGAATCGGCGACTGACAAAATAAATGGCATTCTCCTTTGTGGACTCTCGTTTCTCTTGTGCTAACATAGCCCCTAGGGCTTCATCATTGACAGTGAGATAGAGCAAAAGAGGTTTCTCCTTGTGCGGCGGAACTAGAACCGGAGGGCACGTCAAGTAATGATTCACTTGGTCGAAGGCTTCTTGGCACGCGTCGGTCAATTCTAGAGCCACATTCTTCTTGAGTAGCTTGAAGATTGGCTCGCACATGGAAGTGAGTTGGTGCACAAACCGACTGATGTATTGCAGTCTGCCCATAAAACCTTTGATCTCTTTCTGCGTCTTCGGAGGAGGCATGTCAATGATTGCCTTGATTTTGGAGGGGTCTACTTCAATTCCCCTTTCGGTGACCATATAACCAAGGACCTTGCCTCGGATAACCCCGAACGTGCACTTTGCAGGGTTGAGCCTCATCTTGTGTTGACGAAGCCTTTCGAAGAACTTACGGAGATCGATTAAATGTTGACCATCGGTCCCTTTGGAGTGAATGATCATGTCGTCCACATAGACCTCGATTTCTTTGTGAATCATATCGTGGAACAAGTCCGTTACGGCTCTTTAGTAGGAAGCCCCAGCATTTCTTAACCCAAATGGCATGACTGTGTAGCAAAAGGTACCCCACGGTGTTGTGAAAGCTGTCTTATGTTGATCTTCCTCGGCCATGAGAATCTGATTGTACCCAGCGAACCCATCCACGAATGAGAGAACCTCATAGGCAGCAGTGGAGTCGACCAGCATGTCGATGTTAGGGAGTGGAAAATCATCCTTTGGGGAACCTTTGTTCAAATCCCGGAAGTCCACACAAACTCGAACCTTGCCGTTTGCCTTTCTGACTGTCACAATGTTGGCTAACAATGTGTTGGTCCCAAAGGGAAACAAGGGTATGAAAAATAGCTAGAGGGGGGGTGAATAGCTGTTTTAAAATTATTTTCGTACCCTTGAAAAACTCAATTTCAAATGCGCACTTTATCAAGTAAGCGTTATGAAATGCGCCTAAGTGAGTGAGTGAAATGCACAGCGGAATTTAGTAATGAAAATAGGCGCAAAGTGTGATAAAGGGGCGCACACACACTCTAAGTATTTTGGCTCAAAGTGGTTGAAATAAGTAACTAAGGCAAATGAAATAACAACACAACACAATTCAGATCAAACAATCTACAATGAGTAAACAAGCAAATAGTGAGTGAAAATAACTTGAAAGTAAATGACAAGATAATAACACAAGCTATTTGGAGAGGTTCGATCAATGAAAGATCTACGTCCTCTACCAAGATGGTTAGTCTTGGATTTCTAATGGAGATCTTATATACTGAGTGAGTGTTACAAATTATAACTTTTGAGCTTCTACACTAACTCAAGATCTAATATTCTATGAATGAACAAATCCAAAACAATAACGGGTGTATCTCTAAAAGATGGATCTAAATGATCAAACTTAAAGAGGTGCGTGTGTGAATTTAGGATCAAGGCTCTTTAGATCTTTATGATTTAGAGCACAATGAAACTAAAGTGTTATAGCTTAAAGATCTGGGCTAAGGATGAAGGTATGAAGATGTTCTTGAGAAATTCTGGAAATAACGAAGGCAATCTTCAAATCTTCAACAAATGCTTAGAGAGAGAAATTCTTGAAATTCTTAGCAAAACTCAGCAACTTCAAAATGTTGAAGTTATGGGGTATTTATAGTGAACTTCAAAAAACTAGCCGTTGGAAATCCTTGTGGATAAGATGAGCTGTCGCTCGTTGATTGGAGCATGCATATATTATGGCCATTTTGACACTCAACATAAATGTGACCGTTGTGGACACGTGTCAATAGATTAGGCGCATATGCATCTTTTAACCACCGTTGGATCATTGGCGTAATTTGAATTTTCTTCAAGTCTTTGAATCTTCAATAAATCACTGAGCGTTGAATAGACACTTTAAGGCGCGTGAGCCAGAGGAGCGCATGGCGCATTAAAAACATTAGAGGCGCATGAGCTATAATCAAGGTGCATGGTTGCTGCGCGTGATCAAGAGGCGCATATACTTTCATAGGCGCGTATGAGTAGCGCGTGAGCAAAATGGAGCGCATGGCGCATATAGGTGCAGGGCGCATGGTCACTTGGCTCAAACTCAGAATGTGATTTTTCTTGAATCTTGATCTTCTTGCCCTATATCGAAGCCTATTCTATAACAATGGACAACCTAAAAAAATGAAGTATACATACTTATTACATGTGGGTCTAAAGTCCATGAAATAAAACTTAGGTGATGGATCAATCAAATCTAATAAATCCTTTTATATTAAAACTGAGATACATGTGGGCATACCCAACAATCTCCCCCTATTTTATTGATGCCATTACCTACTATATCAAGGACAAACATTATATTTGATAAAAACATGTCCAAATGAATGAAATTGGTAATTCATGTCTCAAGTTAATTCACACACTAGTCCAAGATATAGATTTCTAATCTATTCCAATAAGAAAAAGAATTACATATGGAAAGATAGAAACGACAGTTTAACACATTCAAAATGATATATGATTTTTAGTTTTGAAATGTGTTTAAACCAAGTTTAAACTTAATGCATGAAAGTATGAAACAATTCAATATGATGCATATGAATTTAAACAATATTCATTGTTCTACAAACAAGGAGTTTGAGTGAACAAGGTTTGATAATAAGTGATGCATTGTTCTCATTAAAACTTGGGGTGTAGGAGTTACAAATTACAAGTTTCGAATAGAACAAAAGCAAAAAGGTGCTAAAACAAGTAAGCACAAAATCACTAACACAAAAGAGTTGATTCTATTACAAAAAGGTTCTAATAACTTACAATCAAAAATAGAAACTAAGGGTTGGGAGGCGCATCATCTTCCTTCAATCCTTCAACGATCTCTGAAACAGAGCGCTGAATCTGTTTAGCGAGCTGATGACTACGGTTCGCTAAGACCTGAGTGTCAGTGACACTGGAGTGAGTGGCAGTGATACCGTCTCTGATGTAACTTAAGTGATTCACATTGATGTTTTGGTATTCATCAATGGAGCGCTTAGTGATTTGCTGCTGCTGAGAAATATTTTCTTCCAAGATTTGAATGTGAGCTTCAATGGCATTTTGAGCCGTGATAATGTCAGAAGAAATATGTTCGGCGCGTCTGTCAGAGCTCGAGTGAGCAGCAGTGAAGTGAGTAACAACCAATTCTTTCAACACATCCAACTTTGATACTAACACGTTCATGTTGGATTGAGACGCAGTAGACTGAGGTATGAAAGTAGGCGCAGAAGAGGTGGTTTGCGCCTGATCAGTATGAGGTTGAACCTGAGTCTGCGCCGGAGGAGGAGAAGGAGTAGAAAGTTTGTCCTTAAGAGAATTCATCTCCCCCTTAATGGCAGCGATCTCTTCAGATAGATCAGTGAGTAAGGAAGTAAGAAGCTCAAATTGAGACTTTATTTGAGTCTGTCCTTGCTCTAAATTTGCTTGCCCTTGCTGCAAAGAATGAAGAATGGAAAGTACCTCGCTCAAATCGGGAGCAGATGGAGGAGGCGCAGGGGTAGACAGGGGCGCATCAGCTTGAAGGGGCGCAATAGGAGATGGAGGCGCATGAGGAGGTCAATGAGTAGGAGACTCAAATTCATCTTCAGTTTCAACATCAACAGTTTCAACAACAACTGTTTCCGTTATGATTTGATCTGGTCCAGAAGGAGGTGGAGGCGCAACTAGAGAAGGAGAGCGCTCAGGGATGGTCTCTTGCTCCCCCTGAACTGGTTCCTCTATGTCTGAAACATCATCGCCAAAAAAATCAGAAAGGAGTTGTACCCTTGACACTTTGGTCTGTTGAAATTTGAACAGAGGCGCACGGGGAGTGGGGGCGCGTTGAGTAGGCGTGCGCTGGGTAGGCGCGGGAACAGAAGACCCTTTCTCAATATCAGCACTTGATCCAGCGCCTTTCATGCGCTCTAGCTTCTCTGACTCAGCAGCTTGTTTGGCTTGAAAATCTTCATCTCTTTTTCTTTGAGCTTCAAGTCTGCTGGCTTCCTGCGCTAGCCTTAGATCACGCTCTTCATCAGTTTCAAGTCTGGTACATTTGATAGGCGCACGAGGAGGGTCATCAACCACCCGTTTTCCTTTGATTTTCTCTGCACCTGGCAAGGGATCAGCGCTTTGTCTTGCGCTTGCTGTCACTGCGCTCTTCTTTAATGGTGCGCCTTTAAGAACTGGCGCATCGTCTGATTCTGTGTCTTCATCAACTAAGCCTTCAATAGATTTGATTTGAATTCCCTTGGTGCGCTTTGTAGGCTTCTTTCTGCGCTTTTTGAGGTCCAAGTTCGCTTTTCCAAAAGTTGGAACATCATTGATTTTATATTCAGGATTCTCATTCAAAAATTTAACTAACTCAAGATAAGTTAGAAAAAGTTTTGTGAGAAGAAGGCAGTGTGAGCGAAATCTGGTCTTTCCATCACTCTTGTTCTTCACAAACTTATCAATCTGCTCACGCAATGTCTTGAATAAAATGTGAGGCCAGTGAAGCTTCTCCTTGGCCATGATGGCAGCTGTGTATTCCCATTGTTCCACCGTGAATCGGTTCACGTTCCCGGTTTTGAAAACAATTGAAGTTCCCACCAAGTGCGCGATGTGAGTCAAGAGTTCTCCACCATCTCGAATTTCAGTGTTTTTGATATTATTTTGAAGTGTGGGAATATTCAGAAGTGAAGCAGCCATCCTGTTCTGATCATCAATAGAGTAAGTCATCGGACACCCAATAATGCGATATTCACCCGTAGATGGAAAACCGAGTAAGTGACGAATTACAGAAGAGGAGATATGGACGTCAAAATTTTGAACGCGAGCCTCAATCCTGTAGTGAGTGCGTCCATTAACATCAATTTCCACTAGAATAGCAGTGAAAAGAGCTCATCCACGAGGAGCACAGAATAGAAAGATTGATCCATGGTGAATAAAGGGAGCAGACCAGCAACGCGCAAAGTCTCTATGATTTCTCGCCCAATTACTTCACCAGATAACTCTAACAAATCAAGAGTTTCTTCTAATTTGAAATTTACAAGGTCCTGAAAAACAAGATGATTGATGTTAGAAGTGACATAGGCGCATAGAAACATAAAATGATCAAAGTAACATAGGCGCATAAAGAATAGATAGGCGCATAATTGAATCAGGCGCACAAAATATTAAAGGCGCATAGAGTTACAAGGCGCATATTATGGTTCTATGTGAATACTAAGGAAAAATTTAAAACAACGAAATTTGACTAAGTACGAAGTTAGGCGCATAAGGTTTTAGACGCAGAATGATTTAAGCGCATACACAAGTAGAGGCGCAGAAAGCATTCAGGCGCATAAAAAGTAGGCGCATAAAGAAATATATAGGCGCATATCGTGAAAATTTTGACTTTAGCAAAAACAAAATAACAAGCACTCAAATGAAAGAAATGAAAATCAAAAAGTACAAATTTTCGAAAACAAGATAGAAAATTTTTAGAGACCAAAACATGCAAGAATGACGAAGAACAAGAAGAACGACCCTTGAATGCTCGAAGAACACCAAGAACACGAAAATCATGAAACTTCACCAAAAAAGACAAATAATATATCAAAATGACCGCATGATAACAGGGAATCTAAATATGTAAACAAAAAAATGAACAAATCAATAATGAAAGCATAATGAACAAAGGAAGAACCGAAAAATTTGAAAAGTTTTGAAACCAAAAATTCAGATTTGTAACAAAGAAAGCATTGATCGTTGAAATATTGGATACTACAGATTCGAAATCATGAATAGAACACAACCCAACAAACGATATAGAAAACGGATCATCGAAACAAGAAAAATCAAGGATAAACGAATCCGGGTTTGAAAAATAACGAGGAACAAAAAAATGACGAAAAAGAGAAAAATTCAGAAAATTAAAGAGTTAAGGGTTTAGAATTCATACCATTTCGTCTTGTGTAGATGATGAGGCTTTCTTAGGACCCATAAACTTATAAATATATATCGAAAATGGAGAAGAAAATGAAGATAGAGAGAGAGAGAGACGGGGAGAGAGAGACGAGAGAGAGATAGAGAGATAGAGTTGGTGAGGAGAGAGGTAGGTGATGATGAGTATTTATAGGTTAGGTTAAAAAATTTGCACTGATAAGGAAAAAATGGGTCAAAGATTTAAAAAGATGGGAAGTTGAAAGGATGGCATTAATGAGGGATTTGAAAAAGGCGGCTAATCATGACTGGCGCATTTATGAGGGATTTTGAGATTTGAAGTGCATTAAATGCTGAATGACACAAAGTACGACTGATGTGACATCTTGGCTTTTGAAAAACTGCTCCACTTTCCCTTTTAAGTGTATGAGCAATTTTGACTAATTTTTGCACACACACCAAACACATTTATTTTGGTGTAAGTTTGGGGTGCAAGAAATATATCCCCAGAAAATAAATTTTTCGAAAAACGTAAAACGAGGGAAAAATTTAATTGCACAAGTACCCTTGAGCAATTAATGGAATGTCAAAAGACATAGATTCCTATAATAAATGAACAGAGTAAACATACCTGGTACTTGTATATTTAATACGTTCAATCATTGAAATTAAATTTTGAGAATTGATTGAGCCGCAATAGTTAATGCGCGCATGAAGGGGCGCATTACTTGTCAAGGTGCATTTACTCATCAAGGCGCGCAAAGATGGTTTGAGGGCGCATAAATGTTTGAAGCGCATTGGATGCTAGGCGCGCATGGATTGATAGGCGCGCAGATAGTAAGGCGCACAGATGGCGCATAGTTTCCTTGAAACTTTGAAAAATTGATTTAACATTTGTACCTAATATACTCATAACTCAACAAAACATAAAATCATTAGTATTGACAAAACTATATTGAATTTAGTTGAGTTCAAGCATACCCATTTCACCTCTCAAAAACATGAACCGTTTCGCGTCGAGTGCTTTCGTTAGAATGTCGGCGATTTGATAGTCGGTTCCCACGTGTTCCAAATGTATATTCCCTTTCTCCACGTGGTCTTTGAGGAAGTGATATTTGATGTCGATGTGCTTGGTCTTGGAGTGCATGACAGGATTTTCAGAGACCGCAATTGTTGATGTATTGTCGCAGTAGATGGGACAATTTTCTTCGATGATATCATAGTCCACCAATTGCTGCTTCATCCAAAGTATTTGACAGCAACAACTTCCCGCAGCGATATATTCGGCTTCGGTTGTTGAGACAGATACAGAAGCTTGTTTCTTACTTGCCCATGACACAAGTCGATATCCGAGGAAATGACAAGTGCCACTAGTGCTTTTCCTATCAATTGTGCACGCTGCATAATCCGCATCTGAATAACCTACAAGTTTAAAGTTCGAATCTTTGGTGTACCAAAGTCCAAGGTTAACAGTGCCAGAGAGATATCTTATAATACGTTTCACAGCAATTAAGTGTGCTTCTCTAGGGTCGGATTGATAACGAGCACAAACACAAACACTAAACATAATATCAGGCCTACTAGCAGTAAGATAAAGGAGTGAGCCAATCATACCTCGATAGAGCGTTTGATCAACACGTTTACCTTTCAAATCTTTGTCGAGTTTGTTGCCGGTGGCCATTGGAGTATCGTATGCTTTAGCGTTCTCAAGTCCAAACTTCTTGATTAAGTCCTTTGTGTATTTGGCTTGATTGATAAAAATGCCTTCACTCATTTGCTTGATTTGAAGCCCGAGGAAGAATGTGAGTTCTCCCATCATGCTCATTTCAAACTTGCTCTTCATTAGTTTCTCAAAGCGCTTGCACAACAATTCATTAGTAGAACCAAATATAATATCATCAACATAAATTTGAACAAGTAATTTATGACCATTATGTTTGGCAATGAAAAGAGTTGTATCGATTTTACCGCGAGTGAAGCCTTTTTCGATGAGAAACTTTGATAGTGTATCATACCATGCTCTTGGTGCTTGTTTGAGTCCATACAAAGCTTTCTGGAGTTTGTATACATGATTTGGAAATTGTGAATCTTCAAACCCAGGTGGTTTAGCAACATAGACTTGTTCTTGAAGTTCACCATTTAGAAACGCGCTCTTCACATCCATTTGATATAACTTGAAGTTCTTGTGAGCGGCGTAAGCTAGATATAATCTGATAGCTTCAAGTCTTGCTACGGGCGCAAAAGTTTCATCGTAGTCAATTCCTTCTTCTTGCCTATAGCCTTGTGCAACCAATCTTGCTTTGTTTCTCGTGATGATTCCATTCTCATCCATCTTGTTCCTGAACACCCATTTCGTACCAATCACTCCATGATCATTTGGTCTTGGAACTAGAGTCCAAACTTTACATCGTTCAAATTGATTGAATTCTTCTTGCATTGCAACAACCCAATTAGGATCTTGGAGCGCTTCAGCAGCCTTCTTCGGTTCAATTTGAGAGATAAAATCAGTGTGAGCATCAAAGTTTGTAGCTCTCCTTGTACGAACACCAACTTGTAGATCACCGATGATATTAGCAATTGGGTGACCTCTAACTTCACGAATTTCAGGAGGTAAGTTAGGTTGAGTTGTAGAAACTTGAAGGTCTTTAATTGGTACATCTTCACCAGATTCAAAGTCATTGAAATTTGGGGGTTGAACTGGCTCAGAATTGAAATTAGGGTTTACACCAGATGCAGCAGTAGAAATAGGCGCGTGAGAGGAATCATGAGGCACATCATTTGAGTGAGGCGCAATAGAGGATTCACCAGGCGCATTATACATTGAATTAGGCGCATTTGATCTAGATGGATTTCCTTGTGTTGATAGATTCTGATCTTGAGTGGGCGCAACATAAATAGGAGCACCTGTATCATTTAGCTCAATAGAATCATCAGCAATATTTGGAGCCAAATGTGGCTCAAGGAGAGAATGTTCATCAAATGTAATATGTACAGATTCAACTATCACTAATGTAGTTCTATTAAAAACACGAAAAGCTTTAGAGTGTTTGGCATACCCAACAAAAATACCTTCGTCAGCTTTGGCATCGAATTTACCTCTATGTTCGTTTCCGTTGTAGAGGATATAACATTTGCAACCAAAGATCTTGAAGAATGCAATGTTGGGAGTTCTACCACGCCAAAGTTCATACGGAGTCTTGTTGTGAAGTTTGTTGATGAGGGAATGATTTTGAGTAAAACATGCAGTGTTGATAGCTTCTTCCCAAAAGTACTTGGGCAATTTAGCTTCAGCTATCATCGTCTTTCCCGCTTCAATCAACGTCCTATTCTTTCGTTCAACAACGCCATTTTTTTAGGGACTCCGGCGGTTGAAAAGTTGTGATCTATCCCATGATCTTCACAATATCGAGTAACACCGTTGTTCTTGAATTCTGTTCCATTGTCGGATCGAACACTAACGATGTCATCTTCTTTTTGGGTTTGGAGCAGTCGAAATAAGGTAGTGAGAATATCATAACAATCATCTTTTGTAATCATCATCTCCACCCATGTATATCTTGAATAATCATCCACCACAACTAGAGTATACTTGTTTCTTCTAATACTTGCAGTGGAAACTGGTCCAAATAGATCAATGTGAAGCAGTTGCAAACATCTTGTAGTTGAAGGATTAGACTTGCTTGAAAATGACTGCTTCGGTTGTTTGCCAAGTTGACATGCGGCGCACTTTTTGTCATGATGATCAGCAACCTTGGGAAGTCCTTTGACAAGATTATTCCTGCTGAGTTTAGATAGATACTTGAAGTTCAAGTGACATAAGCGGTTGTGCCACAGCCAACTATTTTCGTTCACACTTTTTGCTACAAAACAAAGATTAGTACTAGAGTTTATACTATGGAAATTAATAATATAAATATTTGTCTTACGATATCCCGTGAGTAAGATAGCTCCAGTTTTGCCATTCTTGATAAGACATTGCGTTGAAGTGAAATGACATTCTAATCCTTTGTCGCAGAATTGAGATATGGATAATAAGTTGTGCTTGAGCCCTTCGACGAGTGAGACTCTTTCAATGCACACTTTGTCTTTCTTGAGCTTTCCATATGCTACAACTTGACCTTTGTTATTATCGCCAAATGTTACGGAGGGACCTCTTTCTTCATGAACATCTTCTAATAAGGATTCATCTCCAGTCATGTGTCTTGAACACCCACTATCGAGAATCCATTCATAATTTCTAGCTTTTGAAGATCCAGCCATGAAACAAAGAACCTGAAATATAGACATTTAAGCAGGTCCCCTTTATTCCTTTTGGGTCCTAGGGTTAGCAACTTTTGACAACCCACTCTTGCTTGACCTTAGGATTTTTACGTCCTTTGGCATTGGGAGTGAATCGCAAAAGGCATTCCACGGCCTTGTGTCCTGAACAATCACAAATGGAACAATGATGAAAGCCACCAATCACGTGAGTTTTCACAAACTCTTTACTTTTCTTGGGGATGGCATTCTTCTTTGGGTCAGATGAACTAGCCTTAACAAAATCTTTCTTTTGAAATTTTGGAGCGCTTTTTCTCAGAGGGCGCATAGGGCTAGGAGGCGCACGGCGATGAGGCGCGTGGCTCTTAGGCGCATAATGAGCACTCGGAGAAGGAGCGCGCCTATTTTCTAGAATGATTTTGCTAGGAGATGGTTCATCTGTAGCTATATCTTTCCCATTAGCTTTCCCGAATTGCTTCGTTGGGTATACATAATGGAATGTTTGTCTCTTGACTTTTTCCTGTCCTTTACCCATTGAATTAGAATGTTTTTCCTTGGGAATTTCAAAAGTTTGCTGGTTGGTAAATTCACTATCTCTTTCAGCACAGACATCACATTTAAAGTTGTCACTAGTTGATGAGAATCCCAAGCCACTTTTATCACCACTGACTTTTTGGGACTCAAATATATTCTCCATAGTGACACGAGAATTGGACCACTCATTTGTAATCTTTTTAAGATCAGTAATTTGAGCAACCAATTCATCGTTTTGAACTTTAAGAAGTGAGTTATGTTCTGTTAGAAAAGTGTTTTTAACAGTAAGAGGAGTCATGCTCTTTATCTGCTCCTTAAGGAGGGTGAGTTCAGATTTAAGTAGAGATTTCTCGGTCTTAAGCTGGGAAATTTCATCACATGATAGTGCTAAAGCTTCCTTCATACTATCAAATCTAGTGATTACCTTTTCAGCCTTCTTGAACAATTTTTCTTGTTCAGCAATCACTTCATCATCATTGATTTTGGAGATTGGAGCAGTTGGTTCAACTTGAGGTCTAATGTATGCTCCTTTTCTCAATTGTTCCTTGCTCCAAGATCACATCGTGAGAATAACAATCCACCATCGTTTTGAGCCGGAGTGAGAAATCCTTGTTCAACGAGCTCGCTGATGGTTGGTCCTTTCTTCTTTTTCACTTCTTGAAAACTTGCAGATTTCTTGATAGGTTTATTCAAGGCATTCATATCGGGAACATCCTTGGAGAAGTCATCATCAGAATCATAAACATCAACTTCATCATCATTTGCCATCAAACAAACGAGTCCATCATCGGAATATTCATCGCTCTCATCGGAGTCTGTTTCAATCCAAGTGTTGTGCTCATTTGCTGGTGCTTCTTCTTCAGCAACCATTCCCTTGTGACGAGTGAACTTGGAGTGAATTTGGGAGTATGGCTGCTCTTCTTCTGCATATATTCAAATTTGGGGATCGGGCAGCTTGATGCAAAATGTCCGAGTTTCCTGCAATTAAAACAAACAAGATCTTCTTTCCTTTTGAATCACTGCTCCTTGAAAACTTTTGAGGAGATTTGCTGGTAGATCCTTGAAATTTGTTGGTTGAGCCGGGTCTTGAGAATTTTCTGAACTTTTGAAATTTCTTCACAAATAAAGCGAAGTCTTCATCATCCATGTCTAATAGCTCAGAAGTGGAAATTTTGGGATCGGAACTTTTCTAATCATGAGTAGGCGCAGGAGCAGGCGCAGGTGCAGGCGCAGCTTCTCTCTGCGCCACCATAGCCATAGATTTTGATTTTCCTTCAGTTTCGCTAATTCGCTGAAGTTTGAGTTCGTAAACTTTGAGATTTGCATAAAGGTTCCTTAATGTCCATACATCTAAAGTTCCAGCATCTTCAAGAGCGCTAGATTTATGTAAGTATCTTGATCCAAAAGCTTGTAGAAAATTTACATTCAAATCTTTGTTGGTAAACTTCATGCCAAGTGAAATACATAGATTGATAATTTCACAGTAGCGTTCATAAGTTTGCCTCAAGTTTTCACCGGGGAGTTGAGAGAAATTGTTGAATCTCTTTTGTACTTCGAATTTCTTGTTCTCCTTGCAAACCGTGTCTCCTTCTATATGCTCTTCAATAGCATCCCATAGCTCATTTGCAGTAGCACAATGCATGACTTGTTGTTTCATAGCCGTGCTTAGAGTGCTTAGAAGAATGTTTCTTGCTTTGCCATCATTTGCAACTCTTCTAATTTCTTCCTCAGTCCATTCTTCCCTTGGTTTCTTGACGGTTGGTTGAACAGCATTTGTGCGTGGATTTGGATTCGCCTTCATCGGAATGTAAGGTCCATAAACGACGGTGTCATGGAGCCTTCATCGATTGAGTTGAGATGAGTCAATATGCTGAATTTCCACACATCAAAATGATCTTCATCAAAGACCGGAACGTGAGTGTAGTTTGCAGTTGCCATAGGTTTTGAGTTTGCCATTAGAATCGGCACCCAAGCTGTTAAGCTTGAAAAACGAAAAATGTTTTATGAAGGTGTTTGCTCTGATACCACTTGTTGGTCCCAAGGGCAACAAGGGTATGAAAAATAGCTAGAGGGGGGGTGAATAGTTGTTTTAAAATTCTTTTTGTACCCTTGAAAAACTCAATTTCAAATGCGCACTTTATCAAGTAAGCGTTATGAAATGCGCCTAAGTGAGTGAGTGAAATGCACAGCGGAATTTAGTAATGAAAATAGGCGCAAAGTGTGATAAAGGGGCGCACACACACTCTAAGTATTTTGGCTCAAAGTGGTTGTGTTAGGATTCATTGTTAGTACACCCACCTTAATTTGATTGATCCATTCTACGTGTCTTTTATGGACTTTAGGACCGCATGTAATGAAGTTCTACTTCAATTTTTAGATAAGTCCATTTCTAGATTTTTCGTTTTCTAGGCTGAGTATAGTTCGGTTTGTATCATTAGCGGTTTAGTGCTTCTAGCCGTCATCTTGAGACCGCCAGCATGGAGCTCTTCAGTTTCATCAAACTGCAGTTTGCATGTTTGATGAAACCGCACAATCAAGATCATTCTTCAAACCGCCCCTATGCTTGGTGAAACCGCAGAGCAGTTATTGAAGAATTAAAGAGATGTCATTTATTCCTTAGACAAACATTCCCTTTTTGACCGTATAAAGATGTTGTTATGTCATGTCAAAATAACTCTAAGTTAACTTGGAGTTTCTGCAAGGAATGTCGGTTTGTCCATCAGTTTGAATTGTTTACCGTTAGTCCTTTCTGCAACAAAGGACAATTGTCAGGTAGTGGTGCAACAACTACCTAGGACTACAAGACAAAACCAAGGACGAAAATGACAGCTCAACCAATGGGATTTCGACAGCACTGTACCCTTCAGATTTGATTCAAATCCTTACCCAATGGTCACAAGGGTGCTCTGCCTATAAATAGCCTTCATTATTCAACAATGATGGTTGCTGAGCTTCAAGAGATTCATTCCCAAGTATTCAAGTTTGCTTTGAAGATTTAAACCCAGATATTCATATCTTCAAACCATCTCCATTGCAAACCCAGCTCTTCATCAAAGCTTCAAGCCTAACAACCATTCATACTTAGCCTATACACCGAAAGAATTCTATTTGCTCAACCATCATTTAGATACTTAAAGCATTTGATTTCTTTACACACACACACCCGATTTATATGATCATATAGATTATATACTTCGAAAACACCGGTTGTTATTATAGCTTAGGTTAGACTTATTGTTTAGAGTTTAGATTCATCTTGTAAAACCTCCTCTAAATTAATACAAGTCTTATAGCTATTAGAAAATCCTAGACTAACCATCTAGGTAGAGGACGTAGTTCATTTAAGAACGAACCTCTTCAATTTGTGTGTTTGATCTTTATTTTCTGTCTTGATATTTATCTTTCTTGTTTGTGGTCTTGAACTTGCTTCCATACACGAAATGACTTGAAAGATGATTGTGTTTTCCTTTAAACTTTAAGGTTAACTATTCTGTTGCATCATAGTGTTTTCTCAACCCGAGTCAAACTTCCCAACTCTTTAACTAACCTATTTGGCTAAACCGCAAACTCCGTTGTGCATTTTATCAGTTCGGTTCTTGTGCCTTAAACCGCAGTTGGCCAAACTGATAAGTACTCGGTTGATTTTAAGGGTATTTTCGAAAAAGTTTCAGACCGCTATTCACCCCCCCCCCTCTAGCGGTTCTATACCCTTGTTGCCCTCTGGACCAACAAGTGGTATTAGAGCTTATCCACCAAACTTGTTTTTACAAGCTTAACCGCTTGGGTGTTGATCCAATGGCAAACACAAACACCCATATGATGCAAACATCCAATTCGAATCACTTACCGATTCTGGATGAAGATAGTTTTTATTTTTGGAAAGATAGGATGATGAAACACATGATTTCATGTGATCGTAGACTGTGGACCGCGGTTACTGATGGACCATATGTTCCTATGAAAGCTAATCCACGTGCAGGAACCGCAGGAGAAGAAGCTGAAGTTAAGAAATTAGAAAGTGAATGGACTGATGCAGACCGCATCAATGTGGATTTTGATGGAAGAGCTATGTCCATGCTAGTGTCAGCTATTGACCTGAGGACTCATTCTAAGGTGCTTCACTGCAAAACCGCAAAGGCTACCTGGGATGCTATAGTTGACTTTCTGGAAGGAGATTCAGATACCAAGAAGAACCGCCTCTATCAACAGAGAAGACTCTTTGACTATTTTGTTAAAGATCCTAAGGAATCTCTTAGACAATGCTATGAGAGGTTTATTGATATTGTTAACGTTTGTTTTTCTCTTGGATATGTCTATTCTAATATAGATTTGAACATGAGATTCATGCAAGCACTTGGTAGCAAATGGCTGATCAACACTACTAACATTGAAGACAACAAGGACTTGGAAGCTCTTGATCTTCGACACTTGTATGCCATGCTGAAGGTTTTTTAATTTAAGCTTGAAGAGGTCCATGAAACTGAAAGCAGATTTAAGACCCTCTCTCTAGCTGCATTCAACAATACCTCATCTCCTGTCTACAATCCAGACCATCATCAAACCGCTCCTCACCTCCACTTGCAACCGCTCCTCCTGACCAAAATGTTCCTAGATATAATTCTCAAACCGCACCTTCTGAATATTACCAGCAGTCTCAACAATCCTATCCTCAATCACATCAACCATATCCTCAATCTTATCAATCTTATCAGCAGTCTCATCAATCCTACACTCCTCCTCAAAGTTCTTATGCTCAGAGTGTAGGATCACAATCCTCAAGTTCTACTCAAGTTGATTTTGATGAAATGGATGAGAAG
>JAOWBW010001800.1:0-192691 GCA_026119855.1 Campanula takesimana | reverse complement strand
TTTTAGAGGCACATGAATTGAGTTTTCTTGTCTTTAAATGTTAGGATAGAAGTATATATAGGTACTCCTAAGTTTTGGAACGAAAGGAGTGAATTCGGAGCTAAAACAGGATTTTTCTTATGTCCGGCGAACACTTTATAAAAAATTGTCGTTTACGTTAAATCTTCCGAGACCATAACTTCTTCGTCCGGACTCCGTTTTGGACGTGTAAACTATCGTTGGAAAGATCTTTTCGAGTACTACGCAATGGTTCTATCAGACACATGGTTCTAGATAAGAATGGTTGTCTTCTCGTTGAGGTTTAAGATCAAGGTGTCGTCTCGGTCTAGGTTCCGTAGTACTATTCTAGTTGACTTAGTTAGGCACCGTGGAATACTTTAGTAATTAAAATTGGTTCCTTGTGAATAATGGTGTTATGTATTTGATCAAGTATTGTTTGGGAACGGTTGGGGCATCTTATGATGTGTTCGTGATTGTTCCAATCGAATTGATTTTCGAGTAAGACTTGGTCTAGGTTTTAGGCGATGTCCTATAGTACCTAGAGGGTTGTTATTGGACACTAACGTGTAGGGTTTAGTCCGGTTGTGATCATGTTCTAATAAGGGTAACCTTTTGGATTCGTTTGGGGTGTTTAGAATTGGTTCGTTATGGACGGAGGTAAAGCGTGAATTGGCAATTGGGTACTTACGGTTTGATTAACCTTAAGGTGTATTCATTCTGATTTCCTACTTTGGAATTCCAGGTGTGATGAGATGTTGAGTTCATAGTCCTAGTATATCTTTATGAGTAAATGTTTAGGGCCATTTTGGTAATAGTCATTGTGCTATTGCGAGCGACCGTTTGGGTTGTGCTCTCTATGATTAACTTGTGGGTATCATATTAGGATGTATTTGGTACGTGCCTTATCTTGGAATCATTATGTTTTAATGGTCAATGTTGTTGGACTCTTTTATGAGAAACTCCTTGTGCTATTGTTGTTGAACTCTTCTTGAGTAATCGTTTGCATCTTTTATGGTGATTAATTGGTATGATTCCCTACTTTGGAATCAAGGGTTGTTTATTGTGCTAGTATTTTATTACTTAGCATTTACTTAAAGTCCAGCTGGTATTTGTGTGTGTTTGGGCGATGCGAAAACATTATGATGGCACAGCCAAGTCCATGTGATGTTGACCATTGTTTTGCCCCATTATTACCCTCCTCCAGATTGGCTTTGGATGTGAGAAGAGCTAGCTCCTTTGTGTGTATTTTAGCTTTACTTGGAGCATGACTTTGTGGCATGTCTCCCATCCCTTGTGAAACTTCATTTGGTTATTGGTTCGGTACCGGGTATCTCTTCAGCTTTTATGCTACTATGAAGATGGTTTGTTGATCGATGGGTTGATCGGTCGCTTCTGACCGGGGGTTTCTCTTCAGCTTTTATGCTACTATGAAGATGGCTTGATGGGTTGATTGATTGATTGGTCGGTTCTGACCGGGGTTCTATTCGGTGGTTATACTGCTATGGTTGCTTGGTTGATCGGTTGAAGCTGCGCAGCGATTGTTCTATCAGTTTGGTGAAACCTTGGCTAAGTATCCTTTGTTACGTGTTTATTTCAGTCTTATGTGCTGCATGATGAGTTAGTCGTTATTTCCAACTGGTATGGGACAGTTGGCGATAGGGAGCTTTCTCATTTGTTGTTACGTGATTTACTTGTTCAGTTATCGTTGATTGCATGATATTATGCCATGTAGGTGCATCTAGTAACTTACTGAGATTTTATCTCACCCCGTTTCTTGTTTCAAATTGTTTTTCCTTAACCCCCCCCCAGGAAAGCAAGTGGTAGCGTTGTGAGGTCCGTTGTAGCGGGAATCTTCTGAGCAGGTTGATCGTATTTGGGATAGTTGCTCTTCGGAGCCTTTATGTATTTTATTGTGGGTTCGTAGTCGTTCAGTGTGTTGTATATACGGTTGTACTTTGGGTATTTTTGTTAATAGTTGTTCTTGCTTCCGCATTTGTTTCTAGTCTCCGAGTTATAATCTCGTTGAGGTGTTGTTTGATGGTATTGGTTTATAGTTGAATTCACGCGCCCGGTTTGGTATATTACATTTTGGAGATGTACATTTTGTAAAGTTTTTATTTATGGATTTGTAAGATTTCCGGGGCGTGACAGTTGGTATCAGAGCAATGGTTTTAGATCTTGAAGGAGAATAAGAACTCTGATATTGAATAGGTTTCAATACTTGGGTGTTACAAGTTGAGTGGCCTAGAAAACTAAGTTTTCTTGAAGGATGATGTTAAGGTAGAAGTTGGTTGAGTTATGAGTCGTGATATTGACGTCGAGTGTTTCTTCTCATGTGGTATATCAAGTATAGGATTGGTGTCAATAGTGTTGGTTCCATTGGGGTTAGTTGGCTTGGGAATCGAGAGTGCGAGTTTTGAAGGCTTGGACGTACCTATCTCGTAAAGTGGGAATGTCTTGTCTATGTTCGTATGTTAGTTCTCATTAAGTGATTTATGTTGATATATTCTCGAGTACGAAATTTCGTGATGGCTACTGATAGAGGTAAGGTGATTTGGTTATGTCACCTATACAGGATATTGACGAGTTAAGTAGTATGGCCTAGCTTTCAATGTGTCTCGAAATTCTTGGGTGCTATCGACAAGGGGTGAATATTTCTATATGAGTATGTTTGACTTTGTTTAGGAGCATACTAGGTATATATATAATGTTCAGGTTCTATATTGAGAATCAGAAAATCTTTATTATAAGGTTGTGCTGGGAATTTAGCTTATTCTGTTGGCAATATTAATTTTGAAGTCTTGGGTATAATTTATATTGGGGGCAATATGTCGCTTGATCGATAGGGAACTTGGGTTAAATTGGGTTGTTGTGGTACAAGGTTGTAATGCTAATATTTAGATCAATATCCATATTGTATCGGTTGGGTTATAGGAGTTGAGGATTCAATGAGGATCTCTTGAGGAAAATTTTGGTCACTTTTAGTACATCTCCGTGAATGCATCGGAATGGATTAGTATGGAGAGGTGTGCGATTTGTTATGGATGATGAGTTGTAGTAGGAGTTATGATCATTAATGGTGATAAGCGTGTTAAGTTAGAAAGGACTAAGTACAATTTGGGAGAGTAATAATTTCTCAATCTATGTTAAAGGCATTTTGAAATTTTGGTTAGATAGTGGTTCTATGGTTCTAAATCCCTTCTTGGTGGCGTTTCCCGAATTGGATCAAGGGTATGTGAAGAAAGCTGAGTATCAATACTTGGGCATAATTAAGGAATATCATGATTTGGTATTGGGTCAGTCGGAACGTTGCTAGCTAATTGGCTTATTATGATGGTAGTACTATTGAGCCTAAGTATCATTAGGTTAATAAATGTATGCGTGAAAGATTAACTTGGCTTAGCTATTGAGGATTTGAGATTTGGTGATTTCCTTAGGTATATGAGCACAGATTATTAACTAAAAAGGGAGTTAGAGGAAATCCCTTGAAGATAAATTTAGATCATTTTCGGACTATTGAGTATTCGTAATTATTTAGGCTTTCAAGGATTGGAGTGTTATGACGGTGATATTATGGCGTAGATTTAAGTGGACATTTTGTATTAAAATTTTGGGTTTATATTACACTACTAGTTTAAGGTGCTACCTAGAGCGAGAGCACTATAATAGGAATCCTTAGAGATATAGCCTTTGGTGAATATTATGGGGATGGAAAAATTTCTTTAGCCTTTCACATTTTAAAAGCTAATTTAGCTCGTGATGGTAATGTTTTGAATTTAAGGGGAATAATACTGAGTATGCGATTTACAAATAGAAGTACCTTTGCGGTGTAGTTAAGGTTATGAATAAGGCGAGCTTGAGATATCTCGAGAATTATGTGTGGAAATAATTTGGATTCTTCGATTTTGAGTACGGATTTTGATTAGTAATGAAGATAATGATGGAATGATTCGGTTCAAGAGGTAGTGTTATCGTAAGCATCATTTAAGGTTACCTTGTAGTGGGTTAGATTGGACAATTGAGGAATTTGAGAAATGGCATAACTATCGTATCCGTAGCTAATTGGTCTTTCGGGTAAGTCTCGTTAAAATTCGGTCGAATTTTCTTTAAGGGAGAGTGAATGTCACGACCCGAAAACTAGCTCTATTTTATTAGTAATAAATAATTATTATTTATTTATTTGTTTAATTATTTATTTAAATTATTATTTAATTAATAATTATGTGTGCATTTTATGTGTTATAATAAATTATGACTAGCATTTTATTTGGGTCATTTGTGCTAGTGTAGAAGTGTTGAGTCTTAGTTGTTAGTGGGGAGTATAAGATTATTGTGTTAGTGTGTAGGGGAGGGGGTCTATGTGTAAATTCTAATTTATCATCCTACTTACTCTCTCTTTTCCCCTCACCTCCCTCACTTTCATCCTCCCTTCCACTCCCATCTCATTTCTCTCTCTCTCTTCCATTGTCAAGAAAGGGTAAGTTTTCTCTCTCACTTCTCTCTACATTTCCATCATCTTCCTCTCATTATTTCTCATTTCTTAAAACATGAATCTTGTTTGGATCGTCTATAGGATCGTAGGAAGCCAAAAATATTCGAGTTCCGGCAACTTTGAGAAAATTCAAGTAAGTTGCTTTTCCCCAATTTTTATGCTAAAATGTTCATATCATGTTTACATAATGCTTGATGTGTTATATTTGAAGTTTGGTTGAGTTTAGAATTTATTTGGAATTTATTTTGGGTTTTGATTAAAAATGGTGTTTTGTTGAGTGTTGAGATTTGATCTTAGTTTTGGTTGATGGATGGTGTTATAAGGTCCCCTTTTTGGTTAGTTGTCGTTTGGGTACTTTGGGGTTCATGTGGGAAGTATTGATTTTGAGAATGTGTGAAATGGGTATGAGAAATGGGAGAACCCAGTTCATCCCTCCCGATTTCCGGCAGACCAGAGGGTTGGGCGACCGCCCAAAATATGGTGGGCGACCGCACATCTATCTGAAAGGTTTTGTTCTTGTTTGATGGCTTTTTGTGCGACCGCACAGACTCGAGTGGGCGGCCGCACAGAACCTCTGAAGGCTTTCATTTATTATTTTGTGTGATTGAAGAATACGTTTTGGTCTAAGTCTTGGGTGTCCTTCTAGTCAACCTTAGTGAACATTGTAGTGCACTCTAGTGATAGAATTGGGTCCCTTGTGATTAAGTTTGTGATGTGAAATTTAGTTTTATGTTCTTTCATAATTTTGGGGTTATTTGGGTTTTAGAGGCACATGAATTGAGTTTTCTTGTCTTTAAATGTTAGGATAGAAGTATATATAGGTACTCCTAAGTTTTGGAACGAAAGGAGTGAAATTCGGAGCTAAAACAGGGATTTTTCTTAATGTCCGGCCGAACACTTTATAAAAAATTGTCCGTTTACGTTCAATCTTCCGGAGACCATAACTTCTTCGTCCGGACTCCGTTTTGGACGTGTAAACTATCCTTGGAAAGCTCTTTTCGAGTACTACGCAATGGTTCTATCGGCCGCATGGTTCTAGATAAGAATGGTTGTCTTCTCGTTGAGGTTTAAGATCAAGGTGTAGTCTCGGTCTAGGTTCCGTAGTACTATTCTAGTTGACTTAGTTAGGCACAGTGGAACACTTTAGTAATTAAAATTGGTTCCTTTGTGAACAATGGTGTTATGTAATTTGATCAAGTATTGTTTGGGAACGTTTGGGCATCTTATGATGTGTTCGTGATTGTTCCAATCGAATTGATTTTCGAGTAAGACTTGGTCTAGGTTTTAAGCGATGTCCTATAGTACCTAGAGGGTTGTTATTGGACACTAAAGTGTAGGGTTTAGTCCGGTCGTGATCATGTTCTAATAAGGGTAACCTTTTGGATTCGTTTGGGGTGTTTAGAATTGGTTCGTTATGGACGGAGGTAAAGCGTGAATTGGCAATTGGGTACTTACGGTTTGATTAACCTTAAGGTGTATTCATTCTGATTTACTACTTTGGAATTCCAGGTGTGATGAGATGGTTGAGTTCATAGTCCTAGTATATCTTTATGAGTAAATGTTTAGGGCCATTTTGGTAATAGTCATTGTGCTATTTGCGAGCGACCGTTTGGGTTGTGCTCTCTATGATTAACTTGTGGGTATCATATTTAGGATGTATTTGGTACGTGCCTTATCTTAGAATCATTATGTTTTAATGGTCAATGTTGTTGGACTCTTTTATGAGAAACTCCTTGTGCTATTGTTGTTGAACTCTTCTTGAGTAATCGTTTGCATCTTTTATGGTGATTAATTGGTATGATTCCCTACTTTGGAATCAAGGTTGTTTATTGTGCTAGTATTTTATTACTTAGCCTTTACTTGAAAGTCCAGCTGGTATTTTGTGTGTGTTTGGGCGATGCGAAACATTATGATGGCACAGCCAAGTCCATTGTGATGTTGACCATTGTTTTGCCCCATTATTACCCTCCTCCAGATTGGCCTTGGATGTGAGAAGAGCTAGCTCCTTTGTGTGCATTTTAGCTTTACTTGGAGCATGACTTTGTGGCATGTCTCCCATCCCTTGTGATACTTCATTTGGTTATTGGTTCCGGTACCGGGTTTCTCTTCAGCTTTTATGCTACTATGAAGATGGTTTGTTGATCGATGGGTTGATCGGTCGCTTCTGACCGGGGGTTTTCTCTTCAGCTTTTATGCTACTATGAAGATGGCTTGATGGGTTGATTTATTGATTGGTCGGTTCTGACCGGGGTTCTATTCGGTGGTTATACTGCTATGGTTGCTTGGTTGATCGGTTGAAGCTGCGCAGCGATTGTTCTATCAGTTTGGTGAAACCTTGGCTAAGTATCCTTTGTTACGTGTTTATTTCAGTCTTATGTGCTGCATGATGAGTTAGTCGTTATTTCCAACTGGTATGGGACAGTTGGCGATAGGGAGCTTTCTCATTTGTTGTTACGTGATTTACTTGTTCAGTTATCGTTGATTGCATGATATTATGCCATGTAGGTGCATCTAGTAACTTACTGAGATTTTATCTCACCCCGTTTCTTGTTTCAAATTGTTTTTCCTTAACCCCCCCCAGGAAAGCAAGTGGTAGCGTTGTGAGGTCCGTTGTAGCGGGAATCTTCTGAGCAGGTTGATCGTATTTGGGATAGTTGCTCTTCGGAGCCTTTATGTATTTTATTGTGGGTTCGTAGTCGTTCAGTGTGTTGTATATACGGTTGTACTTTGGGTATTTTTGTTAATAGTTGTTCTTGCTTCCGCATTTGTTTCTAGTCTCCGAGTTATAATCTCGTTGAGGTGTTGTTTGATGGTATTGGTTTATAGTTGAATTCACGCGCCCGGTTTGGTATATTACATTTTGGAGATGTACATTTTGTAAAGTTTTTATTTATGGATTTGTAAGATTTCCGGGGCGTGACAGTTGGTATCAGAGCAATGGTTTTAGATCTTGAAGGAGAATAAGAACTCTGATATTGAATAGGTTTCAATACTTGGGTGTTACAAGTTGAGTGGCCTAGAAAACTAAGTTTTCTTGAAGGATGATGTTAAGGTAGAAGTTGGTTGAGTTATGAGTCGTGATATTGACGTCGAGTGTTTCTTCTCATGTGGTATATCAAGTATAGGATTGGTGTCAATAGTGTTGGTTCCATTGGGGTTAGTTGGCTTGGGAATCGAGAGTGCGAGTTTTGAAGGCTTGGACGTACCTATCTCGTAAAGTGGGAATGTCTTGTCTATGTTCGTATGTTAGTTCTCATTAAGTGATTTATGTTGATATATTCTCGAGTACGAAATTTCGTGATGGCTACTGATAGAGGTAAGGTGATTTGGTTATGTCACCTATACAGGATATTGACGAGTTAAGTAGTATGGCCTAGCTTTCAATGTGTCTCGAAATTCTTGGGTGCTATCGACAAGGGTGAATATTTCTATATGAGTATGTTTGACTTTGTTTAGGAGCATACTAGGTATATATATAATGTTCAGGTTCTATATTGAGAATCAGAAAATCTTTATTATAAGGTTGTGCTGGGAATTTAGCTTATTCTGTTGGCAATATTAATTTTGAAGTCTTGGGTATAATTTATATTGGGGGCAATATGTCGCTTGATCGATAGGGAACTTGGGTTAAATTGGGTTGTTGTGGTACAAGGTTGTAATGCTAATATTTAGATCAATATCCATATTGTATCGGTTGGGTTATAGGAGTTGAGGATTCAATGAGGATCTCTTGAGGAAAATTTTGGTCACTTTTAGTACATCTCCGTGAATGCATCGGAATGGATTAGTATGGAGAGGTGTGCGATTTGTTATGGATGATGAGTTGTAGTAGGAGTTATGATCATTAATGGTGATAAGCGTGTTAAGTTAGAAAGGACTAAGTACAATTTGGGAGAGTAATAATTTCTCAATCTATGTTAAAGGCATTTTGAAATTTTGGTTAGATAGTGGTTCTATGGTTCTAAATCCCTTCTTGGTGGCGTTTCCCGAATTGGATCAAGGGTATGTGAAGAAAGCTGAGTATCAATACTTGGGCATAATTAAGGAATATCATGATTTGGTATTGGGTCAGTCGGAACGTTGCTAGCTAATTGGCTTATTATGATGGTAGTACTATTGAGCCTAAGTATCATTAGGTTAATAAATGTATGCGTGAAAGATTAACTTGGCTTAGCTATTGAGGATTTGAGATTTGGTGATTTCCTTAGGTATATGAGCACAGATTATTAACTAAAAAGGGAGTTAGAGGAAATCCCTTGAAGATAAAATTTAGATCATTTTCGGACTATTGAGTATTCGTAATTATTTTAGGCTTTCAAGGATTGGAGTGTTATGACGGTGATATTATGGCGTAGATTTAAGTGGACATTTTGTATTAAAATTTTGGGTTTATATTACACTACTAGTTTAAGGTGCTACCTAGAGCGAGAGCACTATAATGGGAATCCTTAGAGATATAGCCTTTGGTGAATATTATGGGGATGGAAAAATTTCTTTAGCCTTTCACATTTTAAAAGCTAATTTAGCTCGTGATGGTAATGTTTTGAATTTAAGGGGAATAATACTGAGTATACGATTTACAAATAGAAGTACCTTTGCGGTGTAGTTAAGGTTATGAATAAGGCGAGCTTGAGATATCTCGAGAATTATGTGTGGAAATAATTTGGATTCTTCGATTTTGAGTACGGATTTTGATTAGTAATGAAGATAATGATGGAATGATTCGGTTCAAGAGGTAGTGTTATCGTAAGCATCATTTAAGGTTACCTTGTAGTGGGTTAGATTGGACAATTGAGGAATTTGAGAAATGGCATAACTATCGTATCCGTAGCTAATTGGTCTTTCGGGTAAGTCTCGTTAAAATTCGGGTCGAATTTTCTTTAAGGGAGAGTGAATGTCACGACCCGAAAACTAGGCTCTATTTTATTAGTAATAAATAATTATTATTTATTTATTTGTTTAATTATTTATTTAAATTATTATTTAATTAATAATTTATGTGTGCATTTTATGTGTTATAATAAATTATGACTAGCATTTTATTTGGGTCATTTGTGCTAGTGTAGAAGTGTTGAGTCTTAGTTGTTAGTGGGGAGTATAAGATTATTGTGTTAGTGTGTAGGGGAGGGGGTCTATGTGTAAATTCTAATTTATCATCCTACTTACTCTCTCTTTTCCCCTCACCTCCCTCACTTTCATCCTCCCTTCCACTCCCATCTCATTTCTCTCTCTCTCTTCCATTGTCAAGAAAGGGTAAGTTTTCTCTCTCACTTCTCTCTACATTTCCATCATCTTCCTCTCATTATTTCTCATTTCTTAAAACATGAATCTTGTTTGGATCGTCTATAGGATCGTAGGAAGCCAAAAATATTCGAGTTCCGGCAACTTTGAGAAAATTCAAGTAAGTTGCTTTTCCCCAATTTTTATGCTAAAATGTTCATATCATGTTTACATAATGCTTGATGTGTTATATTTGAAGTTTGGTTGAGTTTAGAATTTATTTGGAATTTATTTTGGGTTTTGATTAAAAATGGTGGTTTTGTTGAGTGTTGAGATTTGATCTTAGTTTTGGTTGATGGATGGTGTTATTAAGGTCCCCTTTTTGGTTAGTTGTCGTTTGGGTACTTTGGGGTTCATGTGGGAAGTATTGATTTTGAGAATGTGTGAAATGGGTATGAGAAATGGGAGAACCCAGTTCATCCCTCCCGATTTCCGGCAGACCAGAGGGTTGGGCGACCGCCCAAAATATGGTGGGCGACCGCACATCTATCTGAAAGGTTTTGTTCTTGTTTGATGGCTTTTTGTGCGACCGCACAGACTCGAGTGGGCGGCCGCACAGAACCTCTGAAGGCTTTCATTTATTATTTTGTGTGATTGAAGAATACGTTTTGGTCTAAGTCTTGGGTGTCCTTCTAGTCAACCTTAGTGAACATTGTAGTGCACTCTAGTGATAGAATTGGGTCCCTTGTGATTAAGTTTGTGATGTGAAATTTAGTTTTATGTTCTTTCATAATTTTGGGGTTATTTGGGTTTTAGAGGCACATGAATTGAGTTTTCTTGTCTTTAAATGTTAGGATAGAAGTATATATAGGTACTCCTAAGTTTTGGAACGAAAGGAGTGAAATTCGGAGCTAAAACAGGGATTTTTCTTAATGTCCGGCCGAACACTTTATAAAAAATTGTCCGTTTACGTTCAATCTTCCGGAGACCATAACTTCTTCGTCCGGACTCCGTTTTGGACGTGTAAACTATCCTTGGAAAGCTCTTTTCGAGTACTACGCAATGGTTCTATCGGCCGCATGGTTCTAGATAAGAATGGTTGTCTTCTCGTTGAGGTTTAAGATCAAGGTGTAGTCTCGGTCTAGGTTCCGTAGTACTATTCTAGTTGACTTAGTTAGGCACAGTGGAACACTTTAGTAATTAAAATTGGTTCCTTTGTGAACAATGGTGTTATGTAATTTGATCAAGTATTGTTTGGGAACGTTTGGGCATCTTATGATGTGTTCGTGATTGTTCCAATCGAATTGATTTTCGAGTAAGACTTGGTCTAGGTTTTAAGCGATGTCCTATAGTACCTAGAGGGTTGTTATTGGACACTAAAGTGTAGGGTTTAGTCCGGTCGTGATCATGTTCTAATAAGGGTAACCTTTTGGATTCGTTTGGGGTGTTTAGAATTGGTTCGTTATGGACGGAGGTAAAGCGTGAATTGGCAATTGGGTACTTACGGTTTGATTAACCTTAAGGTGTATTCATTCTGATTTACTACTTTGGAATTCCAGGTGTGATGAGATGGTTGAGTTCATAGTCCTAGTATATCTTTATGAGTAAATGTTTAGGGCCATTTTGGTAATAGTCATTGTGCTATTTGCGAGCGACCGTTTGGGTTGTGCTCTCTATGATTAACTTGTGGGTATCATATTTAGGATGTATTTGGTACGTGCCTTATCTTAGAATCATTATGTTTTAATGGTCAATGTTGTTGGACTCTTTTATGAGAAACTCCTTGTGCTATTGTTGTTGAACTCTTCTTGAGTAATCGTTTGCATCTTTTATGGTGATTAATTGGTATGATTCCCTACTTTGGAATCAAGGGTTGTTTATTGTGCTAGTATTTTATTACTTAGCCTTTACTTGAAAGTCCAGCTGGTATTTTGTGTGTGTTTGGGCGATGCGAAACATTATGATGGCACAGCCAAGTCCATTGTGATGTTGACCATTGTTTTGCCCCATTATTACCCTCCTCCAGATTGGCCTTGGATGTGAGAAGAGCTAGCTCCTTTGTGTGCATTTTAGCTTTACTTGGAGCATGACTTTGTGGCATGTCTCCCATCCCTTGTGATACTTCATTTGGTTATTGGTTCCGGTACCGGGTTTCTCTTCAGCTTTTATGCTACTATGAAGATGGTTTGTTGATCGATGGGTTGATCGGTCGCTTCTGACCGGGGGTTTTCTCTTCAGCTTTTATGCTACTATGAAGATGGCTTGATGGGTTGATTTATTGATTGGTCGGTTCTGACCGGGGTTCTATTCGGTGGTTATACTGCTATGGTTGCTTGGTTGATCGGTTGAAGCTGCGCAGCGATTGTTCTATCAGTTTGGTGAAACCTTGGCTAAGTATCCTTTGTTACGTGTTTATTTCAGTCTTATGTGCTGCATGATGAGTTAGTCGTTATTTCCAACTGGTATGGGACAGTTGGCGATAGGGAGCTTTCTCATTTGTTGTTACGTGATTTACTTGTTCAGTTATCGTTGATTGCATGATATTATGCCATGTAGGTGCATCTAGTAACTTACTGAGATTTTATCTCACCCCGTTTCTTGTTTCAAATTGTTTTTCCTTAACCCCCCCCAGGAAAGCAAGTGGTAGCGTTGTGAGGTCCGTTGTAGCGGGAATCTTCTGAGCAGGTTGATCGTATTTGGGATAGTTGCTCTTCGGAGCCTTTATGTATTTTATTGTGGGTTCGTAGTCGTTCAGTGTGTTGTATATACGGTTGTACTTTGGGTATTTTTGTTAATAGTTGTTCTTGCTTCCGCATTTGTTTCTAGTCTCCGAGTTATAATCTCGTTGAGGTGTTGTTTGATGGTATTGGTTTATAGTTGAATTCACGCGCCCGGTTTGGTATATTACATTTTGGAGATGTACATTTTGTAAAGTTTTTATTTATGGATTTGTAAGATTTCCGGGGCGTGACAGTTGGTATCAGAGCAATGGTTTTAGATCTTGAAGGAGAATAAGAACTCTGATATTGAATAGGTTTCAATACTTGGGTGTTACAAGTTGAGTGGCCTAGAAAACTAAGTTTTCTTGAAGGATGATGTTAAGGTAGAAGTTGGTTGAGTTATGAGTCGTGATATTGACGTCGAGTGTTTCTTCTCATGTGGTATATCAAGTATAGGATTGGTGTCAATAGTGTTGGTTCCATTGGGGTTAGTTGGCTTGGGAATCGAGAGTGCGAGTTTTGAAGGCTTGGACGTACCTATCTCGTAAAGTGGGAATGTCTTGTCTATGTTCGTATGTTAGTTCTCATTAAGTGATTTATGTTGATATATTCTCGAGTACGAAATTTCGTGATGGCTACTGATAGAGGTAAGGTGATTTGGTTATGTCACCTATACAGGATATTGACGAGTTAAGTAGTATGGCCTAGCTTTCAATGTGTCTCGAAATTCTTGGGTGCTATCGACAAGGGGTGAATATTTCTATATGAGTATGTTTGACTTTGTTTAGGAGCATACTAGGTATATATATAATGTTCAGGTTCTATATTGAGAATCAGAAAATCTTTATTATAAGGTTGTGCTGGGAATTTAGCTTATTCTGTTGGCAATATTAATTTTGAAGTCTTGGGTATAATTTATATTGGGGGCAATATGTCGCTTGATCGATAGGGAACTTGGGTTAAATTGGGTTGTTGTGGTACAAGGTTGTAATGCTAATATTTAGATCAATATCCATATTGTATCGGTTGGGTTATAGGAGTTGAGGATTCAATGAGGATCTCTTGAGGAAAATTTTGGTCACTTTTAGTACATCTCCGTGAATGCATCGGAATGGATTAGTATGGAGAGGTGTGCGATTTGTTATGGATGATGAGTTGTAGTAGGAGTTATGATCATTAATGGTGATAAGCGTGTTAAGTTAGAAAGGACTAAGTACAATTTGGGAGAGTAATAATTTCTCAATCTATGTTAAAGGCATTTTGAAATTTTGGTTAGATAGTGGTTCTATGGTTCTAAATCCCTTCTTGGTGGCGTTTCCCGAATTGGATCAAGGGTATGTGAAGAAAGTTGAGTATCAATACTTGGGCATAATTAAGGAATATCATGATTTGGTATTGGGTCAGTCGGAACGTTGCTAGCTAATTGGCTTATTATGATGGTAGTACTATTGAGCCTAAGTATCATTAGGTTAATAAATGTATGCGTGAAAGATTAACTTGGCTTAGCTATTGAGGATTTGAGATTTGGTGATTTCCTTAGGTATATGAGCACAGATTATTAACTAAAAAGGGAGTTAGAGGAAATCCCTTGAAGATAAAATTTAGATCATTTTCGGACTATTGAGTATTCGTAATTATTTTAGGCTTTCAAGGATTGGAGTGTTATGACGGTGATATTATGGCGTAGATTTAAGTGGACATTTTGTATTAAAATTTTGGGTTTATATTACACCACTAGTTTAAGGTGCTACCTAGAGCGAGAGCACTATAATGGGAATCCTTAGAGATATAACCTTTGGTGAATATTATGGGGATGGAAAAATTTCTTTAGCCTTTCACATTTTAAAAGCTAATTTGGCTCGTGATGGTAATGTTTTGAATTTAAGGGGAATAATACTGAGTATGCGATTTACAAATAGAAGTACCTTTGCGGTGTAGTTAAGGTTATGAATAAGGCGAGCTTGAGATATCTCGAGAATTATGTGTGGAAATAATTTGGATTCTTCGATTTTGAGTACGGATTTTGATTAGTAATGAAGATAATGATGGAATGATTCGGTTCAAGAGGTAGTGTTATCGTAAGCATCATTTAAGGTTACCTTGTAGTGGGTTAGATTGGACAATTGAGGAATTTGAGAAATGGCATAACTATCGTATCCGTAGCTAATTGGTCTTTCGGGTAAGTCTCGTTAAAATTCGGGTCGAATTTTCTTTAAGGGAGAGTGAATGTCACGACCCGAAAACTAGGCTCTATTTTATTAGTAATAAATAATTATTATTTATTTATTTGTTTAATTATTTATTTAAATTATTATTTAATTAATAATTTATGTGTGCATTTTATGTGTTATAATAAATTATGACTAGCATTTTATTTGGGTCATTTGTGCTAGTGTAGAAGTGTTGAGTCTTAGTTGTTAGTGGGGAGTATAAGATTATTGTGTTAGTGTGTAGGGGAGGGGGTCTATGTGTAAATTCTAATTTATCATCCTACTTACTCTCTCTTTTCCCCTCACCTCCCTCACTTTCATCCTCCCTTCCACTCCCATCTCATTTCTCTCTCTCTCTTCCATTGTCAAGAAAGGGTAAGTTTTCTCTCTCACTTCTCTCTACATTTTCATCATCTTCCTCTCATTATTTCTCATTTCTTAAAACATGAATCTTGTTTGGATCGTCTATAGGATCGTAGGAAGCCAAAAATATTCGAGTTCCGGCAACTTTGAGAAAATTCAAGTAAGTTGCTTTTCCCCAATTTTTATGCTAAAATGTTCATATCATGTTTACATAATGCTTGATGTGTTATATTTGAAGTTTGGTTGAGTTTAGAATTTATTTGGAATTTATTTTGGGTTTTGATTAAAAATGGTGGTTTTGTTGAATGTTGAGATTTGATCTTAGTTTTGGTTGATGGATGGTGTTATTAAGGTCCCCTTTTTGGTTAGTTGTCGTTTGGGTACTTTGGGGTTCATGTGGGAAGTATTGATTTTGAGAATGTGTGAAATGGGTATGAGAAATGGGAGAACCCAGTTCATCCCTCTCGATTTCCGGCAGACCAGAGGGTTGGGCGACCGCCCAAAATATGGTGGGCGACCGCACATCTATCTGAAAGGTTTTGTTCTTGTTTGATGGCTTTTTGTGCGACCGCACAGACTCGAGTGGGCGGCCGCACAGAACCTCTGAAGGCTTTCATTTATTATTTTGTGTGATTGAAGAATACGTTTTGGTCTAAGTCTTGGGTGTCCTTCTAGTCAACCTTAGTGAACATTGTAGTGCACTCTAGTGATAGAATTGGGTCCCTTGTGATTAAGTTTGTGATGTGAAATTTAGTTTTATGTTCTTTCATAATTTTGGGGTTATTTGGGTTTTAGAGGCACATGAATTGAGTTTTCTTGTCTTTAAATGTTAGGATAGAAGTATATATAGGTACTCCTAAGTTTTGGAACGAAATGAGTGAAATTCGGAGCTAAAACAGGGATTTTTCTTAATGTCCGGCCGAACACTTTATAAAATATTGTCCGTTTACGTTAAATCTTCCGGAGACCATAACTTCTTCGTCCGGACTCCGTTTTGGACGTGTAAACTATCGTTGGAAAGATCTTTTCGAGTACTACGCAATGGTTCTATCGGACACATGGTTCTAGATAAGAATGGTTGTCTTCTCGTTGAGGTTTAAGATCAAGGTGTAGTCTCGGTCTAGGTTCCGTAGTACTATTCTAGTTGACTTAGTTAGGCACCGTGGAACACTTTAGTAATTAAAATTGGTTCCTTTGTGAATAATGGTGTTATGTAATTTGATCAAGTATTGTTTGGGAACGTTTGGGCATCTTATGATGTGTTCGTGATTGTTCCAATCGAATTGATTTTCGAGTAAGACTTGGTCTAGGTTTTAGGCGATGTCCTATAGTACCTAGAGGGTTGTTATTGGACACTAAAGTGTAGGGTTTAGTCCGGTTGTGATCATGTTCTAATAAGGGTAACCTTTTGGATTCGTTTGGGGTGTTTAGAATTGGTTCGTTATGGACGGAGGTAAAGCGTGAATTGGCAATTGGGTACTTACGGTTTGATTAACCTTAAGGTGTATTCATTCTGATTTCCTACTTTGGAATTCCAGGTGTGATGAGATGGTTGAGTTCATAGTCCTAGTATATCTTTATGAGTAAATGTTTAGGGCCATTTTGGTAATAGTCATTGTGCTATTTGCGAGCGACCGTTTGGTTTGTGCTCTCTATGATTAACTTGTGGGTATCATATTTAGGATGTATTTGGTACGTGCCTTATCTTGGAATCATTATGTTTTAATGGTCAATGTTGTTGGACTCTTTTATGAGAAACTCCTTGTGCTATTGTTGTTGAACTCTTCTTGAGTAATCGTTTGCATCTTTTATGGTGATTAATTGGTATGATTCCCTACTTTGGAATCAAGGGTTGTTTATTGTGCTAGTATTTTATTACTTAGCATTTACTTGAAAGTCCAGCTGGTATTTTGTGTGTGTTTGGGCGATGCGAAACATTATGATGGCACAGCCAAGTCCATTGTGATGTTGACCATTGTTTTGCCCCATTATTACCCTCCTCCAGATTGGCTTTGGATGTGAGAAGAGCTAGCTCCTTTGTGTGTATTTTAGCTTTACTTGGAGCATGACTTTGTGGCATGTCTCCCATCCCTTGTGACACTTCATTTGGTTATTGGTTCCGGTACCGGGTATCTCTTCAGCTTTTATGCTACTATGAAGATGGTTTGTTGATCGATGGGTTGATCGGTCGCTTCTGACCGGGGGTTTTCTCTTCAGCTTTTATGCTACTATGAAGATGGCTTGATGGGTTGATTGATTGATTGGTCGGTTCTGACCGGGGTTCTATTCGGTGGTTATACTGCTATGGTTGCTTGGTTGATCGGTTGAAGCTGCGCAGCGATTGTTCTATCAGTTTGGTGAAACCTTGGCTAAGTATCCTTTGTTACGTGTTTATTTCAGTCTTATGTGCTGCATGATGAGTTAGTCGTTATTTCCAACTGGTATGGGACAGTTGGCGATAGGGAGCTTTCTCATTTGTTGTTACGTGATTTACTTGTTCAGTTATCGTTGATTGCATGATATTATGCCATGTAGGTGCATCTAGTAACTTACTGAGATTTTATCTCACCCCGTTTCTTGTTTCAAATTGTTTTTCCTTAACCCCCCCCCCCCAGGAAAGCAAGTGGTAGCGTTGTGAGGTCCGTTGTAGCGGGAATCTTCTGAGCAGGTTGATCGTATTTGGGATAGTTGCTCTTCGGAGCCTTTATGTATTTTATTGTGGGTTCGTAGTCGTTCAGTGTGTTGTATATACGGTTGTACTTTGGGTATTTTTGTTAATAGTTGTTCTTGCTTCCGCATTTGTTTCTAGTCTCCGAGTTATAATCTCGTTGAGGTGTTGTTTGATGGTATTGGTTTATAGTTTCACGCGCCCGGTTTGGTATATTACATTTTGGAGATGTACATTTTGTAAAGTTTTTATTTATGGATTTGTAAGATTTCCGGGGCGTGACACATGAGTTCGGACCTCGCAAGCTAAATTGGGTCCATGATTTGCCACCCCCCTGCGCGCGAGAGAGAGCCTCTATGCCATACAAGCTTGAACACTACTAAAGTGCCCAAGCTTTTATACTAGCTTCCTTTCACCTTTCTTTCCATTGTGGGATAAAACATAATATCCCCATTTCAACCCACCAACTTCAAGCCTTTATATCTCATTCATCCCAACACTAAATTGGACAAATGAATACATTATCTCAATGTTCTCACGGAGTAAAAGACAAACCCACAATCAAGTTTGTCATTCGACAAAATATTTCTCAATTAATCAATACACAAAATTAAGGAAAATACTCATTTTCTTCACATTTTTCCAACACAGAATACCGTGATACATGTTACAAGCATGATAAAAAAAAAAAAAAAAAAAAAAAAAAGAGGAAGAGTTGGAAAAAAACAATAATTTGCAAACACTTGTAATACTTTTAAATGTATGCTGTCCTATAGAAAATGGACAAAAACTTGTATAAGAACACCATGACCCGTCTCATAGTAGAGACGGGTCATTGTTGACCCATGACCCGGATCCATGAAAGTGAAAAAAAAAACTTTATTGCTTTTTAAAAATTTTTATATTATGTTTTTTTTTTTCCGGTTTGTCAAAAGTAATAGTTACTATAACTAAATGTAACAAACGTGTTACTTATATACTCCCTCTGTCTTTTTAGTCTGTTCACTTTTGGTCAACGGGAGTAAACTTTGACCAAACATTTAATATCAATCTAACAATCCTAATGAAATTTTAAAAATTATTATTGATAAATTAAATGACTATTTATCAATTACAATTTTTAGAATTACATTAGGATGATTAGATTGACATTAAATGTTTGGTCAAATTTTACTCCCGTTGACCAAAAGTGAACAGACTAAAAAGACAGAGGGAGTATGTAACAGTTTGTATATATAAAAGTAATACTCCCTCCGTCCCAAAACAACTTGCACTTATTTCCCTTTTGGGTGTCCCATTGGTAAGTATCATTACCCAAAATATCATATCATATTTTATTATTATTATTATATTTGATAAACCTTCCAAGTTAACATTAATTACCACCTTAACTAACCTAACCGGACTCTTAAATAACAGTTAAAATCATTTAAAGTTAATTCCAAATTTTCAATTCAAACCCATTTCATATCTGACCCCCTCTCTCTCTCTCTCCTTAACTCCAACATCATCAGTCCAACTCCCACCCCACCCCCAATTTTTAGAAAACCCAGTTTTTTCCCTCTTCTCTCACTTCCAACGCTCCCCCCACCCCCACCCTCACCCTCATACCAGCATACCACCACCATAAACCATCAACCTCTCTCCACCACCACCACCACCACCATCCTAGGCAGTTTCTCTCTCTCCTTCGTCTTGCCGCTAACGTTACCTCCATCGTCATTGTAAGTTACGCATCCCTCTCCCCGTCCCTTTTCTCTCTCACTCTTTCTATCTCTATCGCTCTCCATCACTTCTCTCCCTCCCTCTCTCTCTCTCTCTTTTTCTGAACAGAAATGTGATTGTGTGTGTCCATGTTTTGGGGTTTAGATCTAGAAGTTAGGGTTTCAGATTTGTATTCCCGTCCCCTCTCTTTAGTGTTTGTACATGTATGTGTGCTTGAGTTTTTTCAGATCCAGATATGTGTTGCGTTTATAGATCTGTCGGAACTGTGAGATTTCGTTTGTGTTTGGGTGTGAAGATCTACAATTTGTGTGTCTAAGTTTGATATCTTTGTAATAAATTTGTTTTCTTCATTTTCTGTAACAGTCCGTCCATGGCTATCTAATTTGGATTTCACATCAAGGATATGCGATTCACAGTTCATGATATTTATGTTTAGGTTTTAGAAATTGATTTAAAGGTTGATGTTTTGTTAATTTGTGCATGTTTGCATTTTTTTTTTTCAAAATTTGTTGTTGTTTAAGTGACGTTGGTTGGCAATTTGTTATGGGTTTTTGTGCCTGTGGATGGATTGTGATGGTGGTGGTGGCGGCGTTGGTGATGATGGTGGGTGGTGGCGTCGGCAACGACGGTGGCGATGTTGGGCGGTGTTGACGATGTTGTTGGCGGTAGTGGCGTTGGTGGTGAGGATGGTGGTTGGGGTGGTGGTGTAATGTTAGTAGACAGTTTATTCATGTGGTTTGACTTAATAATTAGGAGTTAATTAATAAAAATATATTTTTAATCATTTTCTAATACACTCAAATTAGTAATATATCTAAATATATATAGTCCCTCCTTAATTCCCGTGCATTTTCAAAATGGTGCAAGTTGTTTTGGGACAGAGGGAGTACATATATACAGAAAAGTAACAGTGTTTTTTTTTATGTTTTCTTCGTTTGCCAAAAATAATACTTATTACAACTAAAATATAACGAACGTGTTACTTATATGTAATAGTATTTATACATAATTGTAACACATATGTATAGAAAAATAATAATTCAACTATTTACACTTTAGAACTAAAACTCTTGTGTTAGTAACATTGTAAAAATAAAAAAGTAACAATTTTTATAAACGAATGTTACATTTTACTTGTATAATAACATTGTAAAACAGTTACGTTTGCTTGTCTAATAGTATATTTATATGTTTTCAAATAATAAGTTACAATGGGTTCAATTTATCATGATAAATGTAAAAGTATTACATTATCTATAGAAATCTGTTACAATTTCATCTACTAAAGTGTTACATTTACTTGTACAAATAATTACATTCATGTATATAAGTTGTTTTTTTCAAATGTTACTTTCTTTTAAAAAATATAATCAAAATACTCAAAAATAAAAAATATTCTGGAAAAGCACTATTACATTTCAGTATAACGATAATTACATTTAGTTATTGTTAGTGTTACACGTATTTATAGTTAGTATTACAGTTGAAAGATGAGTAAAATGAGCTATTGTTTTTTGTAAAACTGGTATTACATTTACTTATAAACAATGTTACTTTATAAGTAACACAGTTGTTACATTTAGTTGTACTAAGTATTACTTTTGGCAAACGAAAAAAACAGTAAAAAAAAAATTAAAAAAATTGGCCAATGAGTCACTGCCACGTGGCAGATTTTGAGTGAAACATGGGTTGGGATCCTACGCTTTGCGGAGAATGTTGTACATGGGTCATGGGTCGACCTGTCTCTTCTATGAGACGGATCTAGGTGTTCTCACAAGAGACCACCTCTAGAAAATGATATCATAATCATATTAACTTCAAACATAACCCTGCTTAAACATTTGCGGATGATATTTCTGAAATCACATTTCCATTGAAATGTCTTACGGACAAAAACTTGAAACGCGTAAGTAAATGCTTCTCCAAGCACAACATGAACACTGCCTGAAAACCTATATTAAGAAAATTCTCACACGGGAAGTATTTTGCCTTGAGAATATAACAAATTAAAGCATTTACGTTAGCAATAAGTGCGCAACAATCATCTCAAGCACTGCAGCAATAAGAAATTTAGACATAATATAAAGGCTCTAAACACAATAAAAAGAATGCAAAAGCTCTCGATGAAGCATGAATATCATGAAATACAAATAAAGATTACTAGACGAAATCGAAAAAGAAATGGAAAAAATATATAAGCGTCTGATCGGCTGAGGAGTATGATCCTCTTCAATCCATTGTTCAAAACAAATACTCCCTCTGTCCCAAAATGATCTTCTCATTTGCCATCTTTCAATGTCCCAAAAAGTTCTTCTCATTTCTATAATTTAGGCTTAAAGGTGCATAAACAAAACATGACTAGTGAAGCAATTGTTCACGTCCTTAAAAAGTTTGAATAGTTAAATAAGAAGATCATTTTGGAACGGAGGGAGTAAAATGTTCAGCAATTGATTCCATTAAAGTTAGGGTATGGAACCGCTGCACCGATGTAAAAGTTGCACAACGTATTGTAAAACGTTTTCTACACAACGTTTTAGTGTACTACAGAACATAAAAACGACCGAAAAGTGTTAGCTCCTGAAAATCGTTTTACATTTGCAAGTACACGTTTTACATTAGGTAGAAAATGTTTTACAAAACGTTGTACAATTTTTACATCGGTGCACCTACCGATG
The DNA here is from genome assembly GCA_026119855.1 of Campanula takesimana. Lineage (NCBI taxonomy): Eukaryota > Viridiplantae > Streptophyta > Magnoliopsida > Asterales > Campanulaceae > Campanula > Campanula takesimana. The sequence continues at coordinate 170,618 of JAOWBW010001800.1, read as the reverse complement.
TAAAAATTGTATTCATTTTAAATCAGAAAAATAAGTCGAAATTCAGAGCCTTTCAAATTTGAACTAGAAAAAAAAATAAAGACACTGAATTAGAAAATAGGCAAAAACATGTGTGAGACGGTCTCACACATGAGATGGGTCTCGTTGAGAGAGTAAATGTGACCCCTATAGGCGGGGCGGGCAAGCCCATTTTTTCTCTCATCGAGATCCGTCTCATGTGTAAGACCGTCTCACACAAGACATCCTCTTGAAAAATGTCTGAATGAATAAGTGTTAAGAGACAAATTAGCACTGAAAAGAAGAAAAAAAAACGACCCCTTGAAAGATTCGATAGCTAGGACAGTCTGACAATTAACAGAATAAATGTGTGAGTCTTAGTGTGATGACACCACATACTACACAAACACACTTGCATCGGAATATAAACACAGCGAAATCAGATTTAAACACTTATCTACATAATAAACTTGTTCTAGATAGTAAAACTTATTAAAACCTTTTATCAATTACAGAATAAAAATGAATTAAGATAAGAACTAAAAACAAACTAAACACTTAAAAACTCAAGTCCGATGACTTGTGTTTTACAAAGTATCTCACACTAAGAATGCACTCTCCTAAGAACAATAGAGTTCTCACAAGCCAGAATGCATAAACAAATACCAATGACGGACTAGTCTATTTGGATGACATAAATTAGTTCATCCGTAAAAGGAGTTTGGAAGTCCTAAGCCGAGTGAAGAATTGGGATCAATCCTTATGAATATCCTCTCTATCTTTTTCATAAATGTAGCTTTCAAATCCTTGAGTGATATCTACAGAATAACAAAAGATATACACAAAATAGACAACCAATTAGTATGTTAGTATATAAAAACATATATTTATAATCTAATCTAAGAAAGTAACAAATCCTCAATTATAAAACTCCAAAAATAAACCCAAATAAAACGTGTGGTATTAATCACACTTTCAATGTCCCCCTGATTTGTTTGCTTTCTGGTAAAAAAAAATGCTTAACCAACGTCAAGTTTGAAACAAAATAACTCTCCTTGCATATGATTATTCAAGAGTAGCAAGAGTAAATTCAGAGAAGCACAACATAATTTAAACAGAAAATTATTACAGGCCATCATAAAAAAATAAACATTAAACCGAACCACCAGATCCATATCATTCCTGATCTTCTCAAGCAACTCCCAGTGAAAATCGTGAGTTATATCTTCAAAAACTTGACTTAAACTTGTACCCCCCACACTTTTTGTCCAAAAAACGTGACTTGGCACCAAGGACTCTATTTTTTATAGAAGATAGTTCAGGAAACTTCATTCTATACTGGAGCACTATCTTCTCAATGAAATTGATCTCTTAATCATAAATCATAGTCGGATCAATTGGTGATGGTGGAGGTATATTCACATCATCATCCACATCAGTCTTATTCATTTGTTGCTCTTCAGCATACTCCATGGGAACATCAATATGGCGAAAAGCAAGAGTAGTCAGAGGTTTAATCCCAAAAGGTTCATCTTTTATCCCAAACTAATCCTTCTCAACTAATTCTACCCATTGGTTTAAACACATGGCTGATATGAGACAAAGAAAAGGTAAATCCCAAGGTAAGTCTTTTTAGTGTATTGGGCCACACACCCAAACACAACCTCACCCATATTTACCCCATTTCCATGCACTACCCTATATATCAATTCAGCATGGGGAAGGGTAACGGTTGAGTTTTTGGAGGAAGGCTTCCAATTGTATGTGGCTAGTTTGAACAAAAAGCCATACATGGGCGGTGCGTGATGTGGATTACAACAGTTTCTTCCATTTTTGTGACCAACCCATGTGTGAGGACAGAAACAAGCTCATCAGAGTCAATGGGTTTAGGAGAGGACGAAGGAGGAGAGGTTTTCAAAAACTTATTGATTTCAGATACTGAGAAGTTGACCTTTGTTAGAGCAATAACAAGACTTGATAAGTAAAGCGAGCAATCACAAGAACACAGATTTACGTGGTTCACCAACTTGGTTACGTCCACGGGGAGGGGAGAGAATATTATTATCAATCTGGAGAAACGATTACAAGATCACACTATTACTGTTGCACGAATTATTGATCACAATAATTCCTAACTGTGCAACTGTAGAATTACAGATCTCTCCGAGCACTCTAATAATTTGTCTATGACAATCTGAGGTGTGATTTTAATCTAAACTACTGGCCTCTATTTATACTAGTAAAGTTTATCTCAAAATCTCTTAGGAACTTGGAAACCTAGTCCAAAACTGACTTGGAAACCTTCCTTCTGCGCTTTGTCCCGGAATTATGAAATCTCTCTGTTGTTTAATCCTTTAACTCGGCGTCCCAAATTCAAAGTCATTAACCCAACAATCTCCACCTTGACTTTGAATCTCCATGACAACAAACCTTTTTCTCCCCCTCGCCTCTTCTGCTATCTAATAGCTGCGAACAATCTGCAAGTCCAAACAATGTTGGAACTTGCTTCCCGTCACGAGTTTTGTGAACATGTCTGCAGGGTTGTTCGCCATCCCTACCTTCACCTTTACCCGTTTCTCATCCCTTAGGAAATGATATCTGACATCAATGTGCTTGGTCCTCTCATGATGAACCCCAAGATTGCTGATCAATCCCTTCAACCATATTCCTTCTTTAGCGGACTCTGTCAATGCCACGTATTCTGCCTCTGTTGTAGACAACGTCACTGTCGTCTGGAATCTAGCCTTCCAACTGAAAATTGACCCACCAAGCGTGAACACATATCCGGTCTTCGATCTTCTCGAGTCAACATCACCCAAATCTGAGAAACCCTTGACTGCACATTTTGTCCCATCTCCACAGATGAGTCTGACGTCGCTAGTGCGCACTGTAGTATACATCAAACTACCAACTGCACTAGCATAGGATACTGGAGCCATATACTCTTTCTCCTCAACCGATTTAGGCCCAAACACGACTGTATGTGCATTCACTGCACTCGGAGTATCTATAGCCTTAGCTGTTGACCTACCAAACCTCTCTGAAACTTTCTTGATGTATCTTTTCTGGGATAAGAACAGTTTCCGTTTGGCTCTGTCTCTATAGATCTCCATACCCTGAATTCTCTTCGCGTTACCCAAACCCTTCATCTCTGCGACCAAGCCTTTCAGCTTCTGAATCCCTGACTTCTTGACTGCTGCTATCACATAGCTGTCAAATCTCTTGTACCACTGCCTAGGCGATTGCTTCAATCTACAAACTTGATCTTCCTTACCAGGAACTTGGAACCCTTCCGACTCTATCATGTATATCTCTCCCTCTATTGCTAGCAACACTCTGATCGAAGTGTCTGACCACTGTTGAGAAGATCCCATTGTATCCCACCTCTTCTTTCTGTGTGAAACCCCTTGCAACAACTTGAGATTTATACTTGAACCCTTCTACCGGTAACATCCCTTCATCTTTCTTGAAGATCCACTTGCAAGTCACAATCTTTCTGCCTTCTGGCCTTGTGGTCAACTTCCAAGTCTGATTCCTGTGAAGAGACTCCATCTCATCACCCATAGCCGCATACCTCTAAGATGACTTTGAACATGTATCTGCTTTATTGAAAGTAAAAGGTTCCGTAAGAACGGGCTCCACTTCCTCAGCAACCAGCAGTGCATAAGACACCAAGTCTTCAAATCCATTCCTGAAATTAGCTCTTCTAGACCCTCCTTGTGCTAACCCATGTTCTTTAGGAACTGAACTTGAACTTTCTGGTGCTTCAGTCTTTGTCTCTGTTGGTGGATCCTGATAAACATCTGACTGTGGGACAACTAACTCTTCAGTATCTTGTTGCTCCACCTGTTTTTCAACATCTGACTGTGGTACAACTAACTCTACAGTATCTTGTTACTCCACCTGTTTATCAACACCGCCAACACTTGAAACAATCATAGATTTACCAGTCCATACCTCATAGGGAACTTTGAGGCCAATACCGGTATGAAGTCCATGATTAATCAAGTAACATGTTGTATTAAGCGCTTCTGCCCAGAAATGTTTAGACAACTCTGCATTGGAGAGCATGCACAACGCTCCCACAATCCATGTCTGATTCATTCGTTCTGCTACACCATTCTGCTGTGGCATGCCTCTGTTGGTGAGATGTTTAGAAACCTCCACCTCTCTGCAAAACGAATCGAACTCAGTACTGCATAACTCCAAACCATTATCTGTCCGGAGCTTCTTGATATTCTTCACTGTCTGGTTCTCCACTACTGTCTTCCAGTCCTTAAAATTCCTTAGGAACCCATTCTTGTGCTCCATGATAACCACCCAAGGCCTCCTCAAGTAATCATCAACCATAGACAAGACATAACTGTGCCCCCTTAGAAATTCTTGACGTGAAGGTCCCCAATTCTCTGAGTGGACGTAATCCAGAACGCCTTTAAGATCCTTGATCTTATGACCATAAAGAAGATCTCTGCTAGTCAACTCATGCATCTCTCGAGTGCTCATGTGACCGAGCCTGATGTGCCACAACTTAGACATATCTCCCTCGTTCACCTCTTCTGATGCAGCCATAGTCGACTCTGCAAGCGTCTTTCCTTGGAGGAAATACAAGGAGCCCCGCTTAAGGCCTTTCAGCATCACTTCTAAACCGTTACAGACACTAACTGCTCCACCTTTACCTTTGAAACTGAACCCTTTACTGTCTAACTGACTAAGAGAAATCAGATTCTTCGTCATAAGCGGAACGTGTCAAACATCGTTCAAAGTGACAACCCTACCATTATAAGTCCTGACCTTGATCGAACCAATACCGACAACCCTGCAGACTGTACTGTTGGCCATGCTTATATCACCGCCAACTATCTGCTTATAACCGGTAAACCATTCTCTCCTAGGACTGATATGGTAAGACGCTCCTGAATCAAGAATCCACGCATTAGATGCGCATGCTGATTCTGATGTTACTAGAGCATAATCCTCATCTGAACTGCAATCTCTGGCTGTTATGGCCTCTGTGTGATTGGTGCCTTGCCTTGCTTCCTTCTGGGACAGTCGAACTTCCAATGCCCATCCTCTTTGCAGAAATTACAGATATCCCCAGGTTTTGGACCCTTCTTGTGTGAAGAATTACCTTGATTGCTCTTCCTTCCACTAGAACCCCTGTTGTTGCTACTGCTAGCAACGAAACCTGATGACTGGGTACCTGCCTCATTCCCACTCGCCTTTCGGCGCAATTCCCTCGTCTTGAGAGAAGTTTTCACTTCCTCTAGAGAGATCCCATCTTTACGATTTATGCACGAATCGACATAATATTCATAAGACATAGGTAAAGATACTAAAAGCTGTAAGGCTGCATCCTCGTCATCAATAACTACTCCTATATTACGCAGTTCAAGTAATGCAGAAGTAAATCTGTCAAGATGATCATTTATGGGCGTACCTTCAGTCATACGACAATCATATAGCTTCTTCTTCAGGTATAACTTGTTGGTCAATGAACGTGTCATGTATATATCTTCCAACTTTAACCAAAGATCGCTTCCGGAGTTTGTTCCTGCAACATTGGTTAGGATCTCATCATCCAACTGTCTAATGATCTTGGCGTGAGCCTTCTAATCTAACTTCTTCAATGCCGCCACCTCCTTCGCTGCTGCTATCTTGTCCTTCTTTGACTGTTCTTCTATACCTTCTGTGGTGAATGCCTTATCCTTGGAATCCTTACGATCCCTGATTGCAATCTCCAACGGTTCCCATAAATCTTTGTCTACCAACAAATCCTTCATCTTGATCTGCCAGAGAGAAAAACTATTCTTCCCATTGAACTTGTCGATCGAATCTGATCCTTGACCCATCTTCTTGTTCTCTGCAGAGGAATCCCTAAATCTCTAACCACGAACCAAAGCTCTGGTGCCACTAAGAGAAATCGCAACAAGAAACTCCAAACGCATACAATCGAAGACAAAACACCAGCAGCTTCTGTTCGGATACAATTTCTGATGCTACGGACATCAAAATCCAATCTCCACCGTTCAGATCGAATATCTATGAGTCCCGAAGCTACTCACCGAAAATCAGCACGATCCAACGGTGAACGAATGCGCTACGCCTTTTTCTTCACCGCTGCGCTGGATAAAAACGGACCAGAAACTGCTACCTTGTTTTTCTTCGATCTTGGATCTCTTCCGTCGATGCTAATTCTCCTTTTCAACCAAGCTCTGATGACACTTGTTAGAGCAATAACAAGACTTGATAAGAAAAGCGAGCAATCACAAGAACACAGATTTACGTGGTTCACCAACTTGGTTACGTCCACGGGGAGGGGAGAGAATATTATTATCAATCTGGAGAAACGATTACAAGATCACACTATTACTGCTGCACGAATTATTGATCACAATAATTCCTAACTGTGCAACTGTAGAATTACAGATCTCTCTGATCACTCTAATAATTTGTCTATGACAATCTGAGGTGTGATTTTAATCTAAACTACTGACCTCTATTTATACTAGTAAAGTTTATCTCAAAATCTCTTAGGAACTTGAAAACCTAGTCCAAAACTGATTTGGAAACCTTCCTTCTATGCTCTGTCCTGGAATTACGAAATCTCTTTGTTGTTTAATCCTTTAACTCGGTCCCAAATTCAAAGGCATTAACCCAACAACCTTGTTATACACTAGCCCACAATCTTGAACCAGATTAGAGGAAAATTCACACACAAGGCTAGGGTAGTACACAGACAGATAGGTGATAGTGAGAGATAGATTTGTGGAGGCCAAGAGTTTGTCAAGATTGACAGTCTCAAAGGTAGAGTCCCTTACCCTCTCAACTATGAATTTCTTCCAAAAAAGAATCTCCCCATATCGTTAGCCTTACAGGTTAAATAGAAATGGTCAAAGGTATTACTTACAGATTTATGAGAAACACTTGATCTAGTGGTACGCCTAGACAAAAGCGCAGAGCTAGATGCATGTGCATAATTTTTCTTTGCAGCTTTCCGATTATGTCAATCACATTCTTTATAGCTACCTAATTAAAAGTAACATTTGAATATGTTAAACATAATGTTTTTGGGGTAAATATATGTCACAAAAAAGTGCCACAAATTTTGCTCTACAAAATGATGTGTCAAAATTTTATTGGTGTTTTTAATTAGAGTGTGCCGGGTCCATTATTGATTTAACCAATAAAATATCGTCACCTCATTTTGTATCTATCATTTTGTGAACTTCTTTTGTGCCCCTAGCATTGTCCATGTTCTTCATGTGGAAGACCGTATAATAACCTCAAGTCTAAGGATTCGGATGATATAACTATTATGAAATTTAATTATGATAATTGACCATGACATAAATCTCATAACAGGTTTATCCAGTACATTGTTCTCCAAAAAGTACCTACAAGTTTAATATGCATCTTATGCACCATAATTATCATATGATTATCTTATTAAACTTATGCTAGTGATTAATCATAGTTACTAAACACGGATATTATTATAATAAACATGAAAAAGATTTAATAATCAAATTAAACATTTAATATTTCTATAAAGTACAAAGTAAATGATAACACTCATCGTTCTAATAACGTGAAGGATCAGTTTTCTGCAACGAAATCAAATTTCAGTTCCAAAAGTTTTTGAGGGTTTGGAAGTGTAGACACCCCGCCTTAGACCTCTTACCCTGATTGCATACATAGTATTTTTTATTTAACTTATTTTTGTTGATTTCTGTTACTTTGGTTATGTTCCTAATTGATTCCGTTAGTTTTGGACTAAACTGCATAACAGGGTTAACTTTAGAGTCTTTTTTGTCATTCTGTCTTTTTCACCTGCGGGCGCCTCCGACATTGCCTACAGGATGCGCGCGCCTCTCGCAGCAGATGTAGGAAGCGCGCGCCTCCCATTATGGCAGTTATGGATTGCAGTCTTTTCCCTCCTTTTTCTTGATTACAAAAACCTCTTTTTACATCCAAGTTCATCACCCCTTTATTTCATAACTCACAATTCCATATTCTTTGACATTTCTTAAAAACATTTTTTTATTTATTATTATTATTTGATTTTCTCTTTATTATTTATTTTTATTTATTTATTTTATTGGTTGAAAAGCCATCTTTTCCTCTCTTTTCTACCTATTTAAACCCCTTTTTTTACCTTAGAAAAAGACCCAAAAACTTTCTCTACATCTACACTATACACATTTCTCTCAAGAATTCTCTAAAGGATTCTCCTAACAAACAACTCAAGCATCAAAACTCTACTCTTTTCAAGTCAAAGTTTGAAGTCCTCTTCTTAAGGTACAGTTTCACCTTTCTTCTCTTATTTTATTCTTCTTAATGTATGCAATCCCCATCAATGGGACATGACCTAAAAATCACTTTATTACATTAAAGTTGGTTAAGGTTATCTCCCTATATTCTAAACTCTAGTTTAATTCATTATTATTCTCTTAATGTAATCTTTAGCATAAATTAATATATAAAATAATTCCCTTTTATTTCTCTTTGCAATTCCCCTTTTCTTTACTATGTAATTGTTAGCACATTTTTAATATCAATAATTGAAGGACATTTAGCATTAGAACACGTATAGTAGCAAGACCGGCTTAAGCCGGGCGGAATGGGTGTTTAAGTATTTCCCATTCCGTCACCTAACCTCCGAACCCTTCTCTCCCGAATCTCTGGTTTAATAACATTAATTAGGCTATTCTTAGGTTTTTCTTATGTTCCGTTAATAACATAGGTGGCGACTCTACAATTAAAATCAAATAGACATCCTAGGATCCTTCCACCGCTCTAGCCAAGTAGTGGGGCTTTCCCGGGGTATCTACAGTGGTGACTCTGCTGGGGACAACATAGAAAGTTAAACTTGCGTTTCTTACTTTTGGTGTTCTTATTGCTGTTTTCTGGGCATTCTGGTGTAAAAGGTGGGAAGTGTGCGCTTTTGGCCTTCTTAGCCTAAGGCGCGCGCCTCCGACCCAATACACCAGTATCGCATGCATCCCATCATGTCCTTCAATTCTATGTTATTTGTGCTAACAATATTTGTAGGGGAAAAGTACTATTTTTTGGGTCAAGGCAATCCCTTGAACCCATCGGTTTGCAGATGTGCCCAGAACTGGGCGCCTTTGCTCGACATCTTCAAAATCGCGCGCCTCCCACTCTAAATTCCAAACGCGCACGCATCCCGTTTTTTTTTTCCAGAAACGAAAAAAAAAGAGGCAGCAAGTCAGCGCCTGTTTTGATTTGTGTGTGTGCGCGTGCTTAGTGTACTAGGTGTGTGTGTGTGTGTGTGTGAGTATTTCTTGTTTATTCTTGCAATAAAATAAAATAAAAAATCCCTCACCATTTTTTTAAAAAAAAAAGGGGAAATGCAATTTAGGCTCCAAAGTTTGTGGGGTGTGTGCCAATAGGGGTCTGATGTATCAATTTTGTCAATTTAGGGTCCAAAGTTACAAAAGTTGTGCAGGTTAGGGTTTTTTAACGATTCTATTAACGGAATCCAGTTAAGTCACAAGTGTTTTGACATGGACTTAACTGGAGTTTGTTTTTATTATTTGCATGAGCATATTGTCATTTCAGATGTAGAAAATTAATAAAAAAATGAAATATTAAATTTTAAAATCTTGTACTTGGCTTGACACCAATACATATGTATGGTAGTGAACTAGAAAGTGCTATGAACAAGCACTAACGTGTATGAGACAGGTTCTTGTTGTGTATGTGCAAACATTGCATATAGTTGCTTGATAACAAGGTGACTTCTTGAGTACTTGAAGCATGTTCCTTGTTGAGCTAGTCCACTACATTTGGATTAGTTCTTCTCCTGTTGTTCAAGTAAATATCTACTTGTACTTTCTTGTGTGAGTCCAGCTGGTTCTCCTTGCTTGTTCGAAAATGTATAGGTTCACGCTTGTCGCGAGAGCTGGGGTTTAAGTGACAATCGGGTCCCTATGTATTTCCGCCCGACCCCTTACTACCAGCCATAGTAAGGGCATAGCTTCCTTAGTTGGAGCAATAAGCCTGACTTAAGTGAATGCTAAACTCCCGTCCCGAACACCTCATGAATAATCATGAGTACTGATATTGAGAATGACACTGGTTACCGGGTCTTCTGATATATACTGAATAATCAGTTCATGTTATTGATCGTGATGTCAAAGTAATACAAGCTTCGACAACAATGGTATTCTTGGGAGGAATAAGGAAGGAAGCAATATCCTTATAACTTGCTTGTTTAGCCTTATGTGCTACTTGATGAGTGGATTATCCTCTCATATACTTGTTACTTGATGATACTTGAGATATGATTATTTGAGTATATACTTGAATTGCATGATAACATGTCATGTAGTTGCATCTAATAGCTTACTGAGATTTATCTCACCCTTTATTTGCTTCCCCCCCAGGAAAGGAAGGATAGTGCGCAGTGAGGCTCGACATAGTTGGGAGGTTGCTTCGCAGGTCGTGATTATTTTGGGGCTTGTGTCCTTTTACACTTGGTGAGGACGATGTATTATGGGTTTTGTAACTCCTTATTTTGGGGTAGACAGTTCTTGTTGTCACTAGACATCTTGTATAGTACTCTTAATGCCAGCTTATGTGCTAGGCATATTTCCGCTGTGTATGTATTAAGTTTGGTTTTGAATTTTCTTGTCTAGAACTCGTGTTGTGAGCTAGTATAGCTCCTTACTCTAGAGTATATATATCATGTCAGTTTGTTAAACAAATGTCATTAAGTTTCTTGTTAAGTTTCTTGTTTCCCGTTAGGCACTCTCATCCAGGTTCGAGGTTCTATTAGGGGATCCCGGGACCTGGGGGCGTGTCATCACACTACATGCACATATTCCTTTGAATTGCTCACAATAGAGTCACACAAGTCCAACCCCAAACCCGTCGAGGCCCGTCCTAGAGAGTTTCAAGCTCCACCCTGTAACGACCCGAAAACCCGCCTCTATTTTCTAGATAATAAAGATTTAATTATTTATTTATTTCTTATTTAATTTTTTAAATTATTATTTAATTAATAATTTATGTGTGCATTTTATGTGTTATAATAAATTGTGCCTAGCATTTTATTTGGGCCATTTGTGCTAGTGTAGAAGTGTTGAGTCTTAATTGTTAGTGGGGAGTTTATTTATAAAGGGTAGTAGTAGGGGAGGGGTCTAAGTGTAAATGTTTCAAATAATCATCTCCCTACTCCCCTCTTCTCCCTCACTCCATCCCTCATTTCCCAGCAAACTCTCTCTCTCTCCTTGGTTTGGGTAAGTTTTCTTCTCTCCCTTCTCTCTTCTTTTTAGTCCTCTTCCTCTCATTGTTTCTCATTTCTCATAAAATGAAACTTGTTTAGATCGTCGATAGGATCGTAGAGGGCTAAGAATATTCGAATTCCGTCAACTTTGAGAAAATTTGGGTAAGTTTACTTTACCCCATTTTTATGCAAAATGTTCATCAATGGTTGTGTGATGTTATTGTTACTATTTATTGCAATCTTGGATGAGTTTTGAATTTATTTCTATTTGTTTGATAATTTTGTGAGAATTTGATGTTGGGTTAGAAATCTTGTATTGGGTGGTGTAAATGTTGTTAGATGAGTCTCTTTTCCACTCATAAGTGACTTTGGTTCGTTTGTATGCTTATTAGAAGTTGGGTTTGAGTAGTGTTAGAAGTGGTGAAGATTTGGGGTTGAAAATGGAGGAAACTCAGAATTTTGGCCGGAATTTGCCCCTCCGGGCAAGGGGGCGCGCGCGCCCTCTCAGGGGAGGTGTGCGCACCCTTATGCCCTTTTGCAAACTAAGCTTCTGATGATCGAGGGCGCGCGCACCATGTTCTAGGGGGCGTGCGCTCCCTCAATTGTTTCAAGGCTCAAAACCTTCTGATCAAAGGAGGCGCGCGCACCCTTTCAAGGGAGGCGTGCGCACCCCTTTCTTTTCCAAAAATATCACCTTCTGTTGTCATGAAGCACGCGCACCCTTTTGTTTGAAGCGCGCGCACCCTCACTTACCTTTTGGCGCATTTTCCTTCTGACTTCAGGAGGCGCGCGCACCCTCTCTCCTGTTGTGAAAATCCTTCTTATTATGTTCAATCCTTGGAAGACCATAACTTCTTCGTCCGGACTCCGTTTTGGACGTGTAAACTATCGTTGGAAAGATCTTTTCGAGTAATACGCAATGGTTCTATTGGCCGTATGGTTCCAGATCAGAATGGTTGTCTTATTATTGAGGTTTAAGATCAAGGTGTAGTCTCGGTCTAGGTTCCGTAGTACTATTCTAGTTGACTTAGTTGGGCACCGTGGAACACTCTAGTGTTTGTTAATGATTCCTTTATGAACAAATGTGTTGTGTTCTTGAGTTAACTAGATCCTTTGTGATTGAATGTGATATGGGAATTGTGTTATCATTGTTGAGATTATTGGAACACTTTAATTGCGTGTTGTTGGTTCATTTCACTTTCTTGGTGACTTCTTGGTATGGTTCCCTACTTTGTGGAATAATTAGTTGTTTATCGTGCTAGTATTTTATTACTTAGCATTTACTTGAAAATCCAGCTGTGTGTTTCGGGCGATGCGAAAGATTATAGTGGCAATGAGCTGAGTCCATTATAATTCTTGACCATTGTTTTGCCCAATTATTACCCTCCTCCAGAATGGCCTTGGATGTGAGATGAGCTAGCTCCTTTGTGAGCATTTTAGCTGTTTGGTTTGGGATATGACTTTGTGTCATATTCCCTTGCTATTATTGGTTATTGGTTCCGGTACCGGGGGTTTTCTCTTCAAGCTTTCATGCTACTACGAAGATGTTGATTGTTGATTATTGAAGCTGCGCAGCGACCTTTATTTGGTTCTATCAGATGGGAAACCTTGGCTCAGTATCCATGTGAATTGTTTATTTCCGCTGCTATTTGTTATCTGTTGTGTGCTATGTGCTATATGAGATTATCTATTGTTAGAAGTTATTATTATTGCCTGTTGCATCTTAGCATGTCATGTAGTTGCATTAGTATCTTACTGAGATTTTATCTCACCCCGTTTCCTTTCAATGTTGTTTTCCTTAACCCCCCCAGGAGGAAATGATTAGGTTTTGCGGATCGAGGAGGACGTCGAGAGGTTTGAGATATTTGGGCAGGTTTTTATTGATCGGTTTGCATTATATAAATGTGTAACCTTCTTGGGGATAGTTGTACCAACAATGACGTCATTAAGATTTGTAATATTTTGTATTTTGGGTGTGAGCTTGTGGAGCTTACACTAGTTGTTTTATGATGTTGTTAAACTTGGATTTTCCAAACCTTGTGTTAAAATCTTTTGGGTATAAAATGGAATTTTTATCTTCAGTAGTTTAGAGTTTGTGGTTGTAAGTCGACGTCCAGCTCGCGAGTTCCCGGCCCTAGGGGTCGGGGTGCGACACACCCGACCTTGACTCTTTCGAAGTGGTAAACCTCAGCCCGTGGCGTAGTTCATGACTACATGTCGGGGGTGACCTTTAAGCCTCTTTTTAGCCGAGCACAAGCCAACACAATTCTAGTTAGGGTCTAACACTCCGTGACCAAGTCAGTTTTCATGTGTCGAGATTTCCCTAAACTAATGTCATCAAATCATACATGCCGCATTCTCGTTAAAAGATCCCCGGAATCTCGCCCGGGCCAAGTCAGTGGGGGGGGCCGACAAAAGAAACAAGTGGTTATTATGGACAAAATAAAACTCCGTCCCCAAGCGGTTATTATGGACGAAATAAAACTCCGTCCCCGCATGTATGCTTTATGACATTAATTTAGTTTAATCCCATCACATGTAGGTATCACAAGAGTGGTGGAATCCGATGAGTATATGGGACCGCGAGAAGGTATATATACTAGTTTGACGATTCCATTATTTTTTCTAGAAACCCCAAAAAGGACTCCGTCCTTCCGACTTTTGTAAATAAATAAAAAAAAATAGTTTTTTTCTTTATGTGGTTGAGTCTTTTATCTTGTTTGTGGGTGAAATTATTTTACTCAAAAGTTATTTGTGGGGCCAACCTAAGATCAACCGTGTTCTTCCAATAGGTCCATTGGCTTCAAATGGCAACAACAATGGTGAGAATATTTCCGTGTCCAACGAAAGGCTTTTCAACATAATAAGAGTCATGGGGGAACAAATGGATGGACTTGTCAAGGATGCCCGCTGTAAGGATGATTGGTGGCAAGCCCGTTTGCTCTTGAGAAAATAATTCACGGGGAAGAAGTTTCCGAACTTAAGGCCCATCTGCAAGAGTTCATCGAAAACAAAGCAAAGGTCAGCAGTAAAGCATGCTCAAATGTCTCTCCCCACAAAAGCCACAAAGGTGCTGCCGACAAGCGAGTTTTTACTCCTCTCCTAAGAATGACCCGAGCTGAAGCACTTGAAGTTTTGGTAGAAAGTGGAAAGGTCAAACCTTTGGAAGGGTACAAGCCGAAGATGATACCAAAGAATCATGCATTTGGTGAATGGTGCAACTACCACAAGCATAGTGGCCACACTACCGAGGGATGCTTCGTTCTCCGAAACATCATCCAAGATTTGATTGACAATGGTGAATTTACCGTGGGTGAAGAGCAACTCATCAAGGAAGAGACTCAGATTTGAAAGGGGGCTTCAACAAGGGATCATGCCACGAGGAGACTACAACGACAAAGACGACGACAACAATCTCCGTTTCTTTTTCTCTACCTAGTAATAGGAAAAAAAAAAGTCAAAAGTCCTCTTATGTGTGCATTATAGTTTTCTCTCGTCCCATGTTAAATTTTGAGTCAATTATCAAATAAAAATCGTTCTTGTCCCCATACACTATTCGAGTAAACTACTTTTCTGCCCCTCGTACTATGGCCCCAACATCAATTTGACACTCGTGCTATTGAAACAACAAATGTATGATGCGTACTATAGTTTTATTAGCAAAATTAACCAATTTACTATTCAGTCGTTAACTTTTTTTAACACAGGTCATTTTTTTAACGAGTATTAATTTATAAATAACTTTTGTTATCTCCATCATCTTCCCAAACCCAACATCCACCCCACCCTTTCCCAGCCCAACACCGCCACCACCGCCCCCATCACCACCGCCACCACCACCCCCATCACCACCGCCACAAGACGGGATCCCCTGTACAGCAGCCGCCGCCAGGACATGAAACTCACCCAAACTGGTTCCAATGCCTGCCTTCACTATAGTAAACCCCTCTAGAGTCCTAGGCGACAACAGCAGGACAGGAATAAGCCAAAAATTCCGGCCAAATGGCCAGAATTCGAACCAAATTCAGCAAAAAATCAAAACCAAATCCCATATGTAAAAATCGAATTCCGACTTCGTTAACCTTTGGATTGTCGTGAAACTTCTGGGCTTTGGTCGCATCCCCTAGGCTCACATGATGACCGTTGGGATCTTCCAAATAATTGCCGGAGAGGGAGAAATGGCTGGCGGCGAAAATCTCCAAAAATTCGCTATATTAAAAATCAAATTCCCGCTTCATTAACCGTTAGATTGTCGTCAAATTTCTGGGGTATGTTCGCATCACTCAGGCGCTCATATTGACCGTTTGGATTAGCAAAATAATCTGCGGTGCCAGAGATATGGCCGACGGCGAAAATCCGGCGAAAAAACTCAAAAATCGCCCCAAGTCCCTTATTTATCCATCGTTTGTCTGTCTATCTGGGTTGGAGTTGCCATTTTTTTATGTTTCTTCCCAAATCTGAAAACCCTAAAATTTGGATTTTAGGTCTTCGTACAGTTTTGTTGTTGCTGTATTTGTTGTGTTGGGTGAATGGCGAATTGAAAATGGTGGAGTTGGTTCGGTAGAGTGGTGACTGGTTGTGATGGTTTGTGAAGATGATGGAGATAACAAAAGTTAGTTTTGTTAACATAAATTAATTCTCATTAAAAAAATAACTTGTGTTAAAAAAAGTTAACAACTGAATAGTAAATTGGTTAATTTTGCTAATAAAACTATAGTACGCATCATACATTTGTTGTTTCAGTAGTACGAGTGTCAAATTGATGTTGGGGTCATAGTACGAGGGGCAGAAAAGCAGATTACTCAACAACAAATGTATGATGCGTACTATAGTTTTATTAGCAAAATTAACCAATTTACTATTCAGTTGTTAACTTTTTCTAACACACGTTATTTTTTCTAACGAGCATTAAATTATTTTAACGAATGTTAAAAATTTATTTTCGTCAGTCTTTTTCCGACGACCATATCTCCCTCTCCGGTAAATATTTTTCAGATCCCAACGGTCAATATGTGCGCCTAGGTGTCGTGAACCTTCTCCAGAAATTTGAAGGCGATCCAACGGTTAATGAATCGGGAAATTGATTTTTTCTGGACCAGACCGGGAAAGTGACGGGATTCGGTTTTGCTTCGATTTTTGGCCTTTTGGCCGGAATTTTCCCAGGTTTTCTTGCTCTTGGCCGGCGCCTAGGTTTAGGGTAGGTGCGGTCATGGCTAGGAAGGGGATTGGTACAGTTTTTTTTGGCGTGGAAGGTGTAAATGGGAGCTCAAATCCTAATTTGCAAAGAAGGGGGTCGATTGGTGTTGGAGATGCTTCTAATCCATCAATGGTGGAGTTGGTTGGGTGGAGTGGTGACTGGTTTGTGGCGGTGGCGATGGGGCGGTGTTGGGTTGCGAAGGGTGGGGTGGATGTTGGGTTTGGGAAGATGATGGAGATAACAAAAGTTAATTTTGTTAACATAAACTATTAACATCCGTTAAAATAAATTAATGCTCGTTAGAAAAATAACGCGTGTTAGAAAAAGTTAACAACTGAATAGTAAATTGGTTAATTTTGTTAATAAAACCATAGTACGCATCATACATTTAGTGTTTCAGCAGTACGAGTGTCAAATTGATGTTGGGGCCATAGTACGAGGGGCAGAAAAGCATATTACTCATTTGTTGTTTCAATAGTACGAGTGTCAAATTGATGTTGGGGCCATAGTACGAGGGGCAGAAAAGGAGTTTACTCTACACTATTCCAAGTTGTTCAATCTAATTCTTGACCAAATGATGAAAAGATGTCTAAGCAAGTTTTAGAATGAAGGCTATCACTTGAACGCCTAGAGGCTAAACATCGTGACGAAGGCGACAACATCCAAGACAAAGCCAAGGCGGTGGAGAAGAATCAAGAAAATTGTTTTTTTTTTAAAAAAAAAAAAAAACTCTCTAGGTTGACTCTTCAAAACAACCTAGGCAAAAGTTAGAGCACAAAAAAAAAAAAACCCTCATTTAAAAGAAGTTCACAAGATCAACATTATTCCAGCAACAAAGGACGAAGCTACATCGACAACCATCACGGCGAATGGAGCATCCACAAGAACTAGGGTGAACTGAGCCTCTACACTGGAGGAACGTAGACAACCTTCGGGTCCGGTCTCATGCAAGAAAGAAGATATGTTTAACCCTAGTGCGTTATGGTGATTGGCCTTCATCTCGAACTTGTCAAGACATCTTTGTACGAGTCATTTGCCAATGAATTAATCACCTCAAGATTGAACAACTTTCCTAGATTTGAAATCATTTCACGTTCCTTGTCAAGTCTAGAGGCTTCTTATCTTTCAGCGATACTCCCAGTTTCTTGCAATCAAATTGGGGCTTTTCTTCTCTTCTCTCTTAATGACTTACTTGCCTTCATAAGTCATTCAATAAATAAAAATACATGTCAATACTAGGGGCTACTTCCCTAGTCGAGTCAATATCACTCATCATTAGTGACAAAAGGTCTCCACCGCAAAATCACATGTCTCTCATCCTCAGCTAGAGTCAATGCACACTTCCTCATCAATTGAGTCAAAAAAAATAAAAAAATGAAGATGCAAAAGATATGCCCACTAGATTGAAAACCCGAAAGGGCGGTCTAGGCAAAAAACAGGTTGCGTCATAAAAAAAAAGTGAGAGAGAGAAGGGAAAGAGAAATGGAGATCCCCAGACTCTAAAGAAGACAACTACACAAGTTCTATATTGAATCTCCTCAACAAGTCAATTCCCCACCGAGTCAACTTCGGAATTGCAAAAGGCTCGACAAGATACGGCACAATCAAAGGTTGTCTTGGGTTAATTGGCATAAGAGAGATTGTTCTTGCGATGTGCATTATTGGGTTCATGAGAAAGAAGGCCCATGGTAACCAAGATTCATCAGAGAACGAGCCCATCATTGAGGGGTACGAAGTTGCACAAATAGTCCCCAGTGAGTCAATTGGTTTGGGCAGCAAATGGCAACAATGTGTGACTCAGTTTTCAAGCTTCTCTAAGCATGTGCCCCTACAGTATTTCGAAAGGCTTCCCGAGAAATGGAGTAGCTCTTGCCATGTCCTTTTATGGTTGTTCCCCCACACGAGGACGAGTCTCTTGCTCGACAAATGATGATGCCCTAGGGGCTATGTGACTCAAGAATGAGAACTTCTTTTGCTTCATTTGATAGTTAATGAGCCCTAGAGGCTACGCTCAAGAAAGATGTGTTAGACTATCCTCAAAGTCTCTCAAAAGGAATGCTGAAAAGCCTTCTTGTCATGTGTGCTCGTTCCTGTTCCCCCAATAAAGGAAAGGCCTTTCTTGCTCTACTTACAATCGATGATGGTACTGTTGGATATTATGCCCTAGGCCCTTGAGAAAGGCCTATGTGTTACATCATAGCTTCATTGTTATAGAGATAGCAAACCCGATTATTATATCTTTTGCATGCTTATTATAATAATCCTCTTCCCTAGTACTTATGAAGGACTAGTATAAGTTTAATCAATGATCATATGATGATCATGTATATGTGATAAAATTAAACTTATGGGTACTTGTTCGAGAACAAATACTGGACTTGACCCACCTATGAGATTTATGTCATGGTCAGATGTCATAATTAACTCTCATATAGTTATATCATTTGATATCCTTAGACCTGAGGTTATCATGGTCTTCCATATGATGAACATTATGTTTGACGTACTCAAACGCTACCCTTAACCGGGTGGTTATAAAGGCTACGATTGGAATAATCAGATTCTTTTAGGGAAGAATGATAAGTCAAGATGGAATTTGTCCCTTTCTCAAGAGAGATATCTGCTTGGCCACTCGTAGAGTGAGATTTATGAAATG
Source organism: Campanula takesimana (assembly GCA_026119855.1). Taxonomy (NCBI): domain Eukaryota; kingdom Viridiplantae; phylum Streptophyta; class Magnoliopsida; order Asterales; family Campanulaceae; genus Campanula; species Campanula takesimana. The sequence goes on along the minus strand of JAOWBW010001800.1, from coordinate 151,517 downwards.
CGTGGCCGCGCTCAAATGAATTGATGTGATCAATGTCATTTGCTCATAGTCAATCTACTCAAGATGGAGAAAGCATTGAACAATATAAGTTGACGTGGACCATGACTTATGTTCAATATGATATCGTGTGACAAAAAGATTGTGATATGTTCTATGAGTATAACGAACTTCGTTTAAGTTATATTAATTGGGTATTCATGATGGCTTGCTAGAGTCCGCTCATGACTTATGGGTTTGACCTTGGTTAGACTCATTGCCAACTTAATATAATCCTATAGGGTCACACACAAAAGAACGAATAAAAGAAAAGGCTAGAATTGGAATTGCGTAAAAGAGCGTAAAATAGGAATTAAGGAAATCTGAGAAAATAAGGTTTCTAGAAGGGTGGTCCGGGCGGACCTCTTGGTTCCCCGGGCGGACCACCCCTCCAGAAAGTCTGGTTTTTTCCTGATTCGGTTTTTGATGGGATTTGGCCTAAATTTCCTAAATGGTTTAGGTCTTTTGAGTTTAAATACACCTCTCTTTACAAGGTATTAACATAACTGATATTGTATCATTATTGGTAGCTTTCATGTGTTTGAGAAACATATTCTTGAGTTTAGATTAAGAATCAAAAAGCTCAAGAACACTAAAATTCATATAGCCTTTGAAGATTAGAAAAACGCGTTTTCTAATGGGTCTAGCAATCCAGATCTAGAATGGTTCTAGATATTCGTTCGCGTGTGGATATACATAGAGGATGTTTGCTTTAGCATCTAAAAGTTCATGTTCCGGTGATCCTGATTCAAAGAACGCGAAGAACGAGAAGATCAAATCTTGAAGAACAAAATAATGAATAAGATTATAACATAAATTATTAAATTCTTAAGGCATTATTAGACCTAATACATGTTGATGTATATGGTCCATTAAGTAGCAATGCTAAAAGATAATTTTGGTACTACTTGGTAAAACTATTCAAAGATTCTGATTCGATCGAGGTGATGAATAATTGAACCAAGAATTTGACAATCATCTTTAAGATTGTGAAATTGTTTCACAATGAACTCCACAAAGAACACCATTTCATAATGATGTATCTACGTGGAGGTATGGAACCTTATTGGATATGGTTCATTAGATGATAAAATCAAATTGATCTTCCACTTTTTAATTTTGGGTTATACATTGGAAACCGCTATAATTAGACTAATTGAGTTCCATCAAAATAGGTTCAAAGAGTCCATATGTGATATGGAATGAAACAAAACCCGGTTTGTCTTTCATGAAGATTTAAGAAAGTGAGACTTTTGTGAAAAGACTTGTTTGGAACAAGTTCACACTTAAATCTAATAAATGTATTTTCATGGAATATCCTAAGGAAACTTGAGGATAATATTTTACTTCTAAGAAACAAATTGTTTGTTGGCAATGGTACTTTTCTAGATAAATTGTTTATCTCTAAAAGAACCAGTGGGAGTAAAATATATCTCGAATGGTTCGAGACCAAGAAAATAACATAGAACCTTAGATGGATGTTGAACAAAATTTCGCAAGGAGTTGTGAAAAACCGTTCAAGTTACACAAGTCACTTGCATATATGATAGGATACAATCTATTACAAGAAATACTGGATTTCTTGTAATAGAAAGTATTAAGGTAAAGTTCATTTAGAATGACATATTTACCACCTATCAAAATGCGAAGTCCGCTCCATATTTAGATTAATGGATTGGAGTCATAAAATCTAAAAGGCAATCCATGTAGTATAATCAAGTTTGGAACTTGATCATTCTAACCTAAGGTGTAAAAACCAAATGATGGAATTGAGTTTTCTTGGAAAAAACTTACATGGGTAGCAAGGAACATACTAATTAAGCAAGACTATATGTGAAAAGGTTGACTCATATTTCGACTATAATAAAACTTTCTCGCTCGTAGTCATGCTTTAAGATATTAGAATTCTCATTGTCATATCTTCATATTTGGAATATGAAATTTGACAAATGGAAAAATTCTAATAAAGTATGTAAGTTGCGGAAATCTATGTGATGGATTGAATCAAGCTTCTTGGAGTTGAAACAATCATTTTGATGAAGTGTTCAAATTGTTTGAAATTCATCAAAGATGAGACTTGTGTTTGCTAAGAAATTAGTGGGAGCATAATCTAATTCCTAGTCTTGTATATGTGGTTGACATATAATTCATTTTGAAAGATTTTCTTAATGAAGGACTTAGGAAGAAGCCGCTTATATCCTTGGAATTAATATCTATTGATATAAATCTAGGAAGTTGATTGGTTTGTGTCAAAGTACTTGTAGAAACAAAGTACTGAATTGTTCAGTATGAAAGACTCTTGGAGAAGAACTTGCAAGGTTGTCTGATGATAATGTTCTTGGCAAGACTTAGTCTTATTGAAATACTAATGAGAAAGAATACATGATTAGGATTCCATATGCTTTGGCAATTGGATCTATCATGTACATCATAGTATGTACTTAAACGGGATAACACGTATACTTGGAGTATGATGAGAACAGACTAATCATATCCTAGTGAAAGTCACTAGATAGTGGTCAAGAATGTCTTTATGTACGTGAGAATAACTAAGGATGCATTCTTAATGATTGTTGACATGAGAGATGATCTAGTAAATGGTTACATAGATGCATACTTCCACATCGACAAGGGTAATTTAAATCGCAGTATAAATATATGTTTAAAGTAAGTGCTATTAGTTGGAAAAGTTCCAATAAAATACACGGTATATTATTCTACAAATAATATTGAGTATTTAGTTACATGAGATGTATCTAAAGGAGTTGTTTGAATATAGATGTTATTAGTAAAACTAGAAATAGTTTCTAGTACTACTAATCCTATGGACCTTTATTATGAATTAATGGTTATTCCACACGCCAAAGGCTCATCTATGATCCAAACACACACTCGGACATTTCCATCTCTACGAGAAATCGTTGACATGGAAGATGTCAGAATATGCAAAATACCTTATGATGATAACAAGGATAATCTTCCTAACTAAGATCCTCCACGTGCTGTTATGATGGTCATAAGCTAAGCTCAATGGTATTTGATACACATTGATTGGGCCTAGTGCAAGTGGGAGATTGTTGGATATTATGCCCTAGGCCCTTGAGAAAGGCCTATGTGTTATATCACAGCTTCATTGTTATAGAGATAGCAACCCGATTATTATATCTTTTGCATGTTTATTATAATAATCCCCATCCCTAGTACTTATGAAGGACTAGTATAAGTTTAATCGATGATCATATGATGATCATGTGTATGTGATACAAATTAAACTTATGGGTACTTGTTGGAGAACAAATACTGGACTTGACCCACCTATGAGATTTATGTCATGGTCAGATGTCATAATTAAATCTTATATAGATATATCATTTGATATCCTTAGACCTGAGGTTATCATGGTCTTCCACGTGATGAACATTATGTTTGACGTACTCAAACGCTACCCCTAACCGGGTGGTTATAAAGGCTACGATTATAATCAGATTCTTGTAGGGAAGAATGATAAGTCAAGATGGAATTTGTCCCTCTCTCAAGAGAGATATCTGTTGGCCACTCGTAGAGTGAGATTGATGAAATGCGTGGCCACGCTCAAATGAATTAATGCGATCAATGTCATTTGCTCATAATCAATCTACTCAAGATCGAGAAAGCATTGAACAATATAAGTTGACGTGGACCATGACTTATGTTCAATATGATATCGTGTGACAAAAGGATTGTGATATGTTCTATTAGGACAACGAACTTCATTTAAGTTATATTAATTAGGTAGTCATGATGGCTTTCTAGAGTACGCTCATGACTTATGGGTTTGATCTTGGTTAGACTCGTTGCCAACTTAATATAATCCTATGGGGTCACACACAAAAGAATGAATAAAAGAAAAGGCTAAAATTGGAATTGCGTAAAAGAGCGTAAAAATCGGAATTAAGGAAATCTGAGAAATAAGGTTTCTAGAAGGGTGGTCCGGCCGGACCTTACAAAGGACCCGGGCAGACCTATGTTGGTCCGGGCGGACCTCTTTGGTGCCCCGGGCAGACCACCCCTCCAGAAAGTCTGGTTTTTTCCTGATTTGGTTTTTGACGGGATATGGACTAAATTTCCTAGGTTTAGGACTTTTGAGTTTAAATACACCTCTCTTTATAAGGTATTAACCTAACTGATATTGTATCATTATTAGTAGCCTCCATGTGTTTGAGAAACATATTCTTGAGTTTAGATTGAGAATAAAAAAGCTCAAGAACACCAAAATTCATATAGCCTTTGATGATTAGAAAAACGTGTTTTCTAATGGGTCTAGCAATCCAGATCTAGAATGGTTCTAGATATTCGTTCGCATGTGGATACACAAAGAGGATGTTTACTTTAACATCTAAAAGTTCGTGTTCCTATGATCCTGATTCAAAGAACGAGAAGATCAAATCTTGAAGCTTGAAGACTTGAAGATTTGAAGATCCGAAAAATCTTAAATGCTCAACATGGTTAGTATTCTAAATTCATCTTGTTATTAATTTAATCATCATGAATGGATCTTGGGGCTTAGGGTTTTGTTGATTGTTATCGCTTTCTTCCGCTGCGCATGTTGCCTCAAAACCCAACAGGCACTCTAGGGGCTAGACTCAAGTTTGAAAGTCTCCCTCAGCAAAATGCAATTCACTTCACCTCCCCCAACGGTGGCCCTGGCAAAGTCATGTGCAACATTGGAAGCATCCTCAATTATTTTGGCACCAAAGGTCTCAAGGGGCTTCGCAATCTATAAATATTTTGGGCTACGGCATTACAATAATCCAAGCAAAGGGAAATATTGGGGCTTCGCAATTCGACAATCTTTTTGGGGAATGATACCCGAGCAATTCAATATGGGGAATAGTCTTCATGGAACCAAACAAGCTTCAAGGGACTCTTGGTACTTCACATCAAAGGTTTTCTGGTTTGAAAGAAGGGCTCCGATGTTATGAATTAAATTGGTAATTCTTGTTAGGACTTACGACGAGATTATGAAGGAAGTCTTAGAGAAAAGGAAAAAGATTCAATATGCTAAACTCTATCAAAATAGGGTTATAGCGGGAAATGCCAATATGTTAACTCCACAAACAGCGTTACGGCCAATCCTAATGTTTCTGCAATTCAGCACCCCCTTCTCCAAGATCAAAAGGAAAAAGTGTGGGTCAGACAAGATTGCGCCCAAAGCACTAGTTGCATCTGAAGATCCATCATTAGTTCAACCAAGAAGATTCAAGCAAACATACCCATTTGGGACCTTATCACGCCAAGACCTTATCAACACCACAAGACATTACTGCATTTGGGTACCGGCCACAACGAGGCCATTTCTCTCCCCAGTAAGAGTAAGATGGGGATCTCTATCATCCGCTCTCAAAATAGTGCCGAGACGATTCCAAGATAATTTGGGGCTTTACATCGACAGGTATTCACAACCCACTATCTTGAAGCTCGCATACAACGAGTACATGACAGTTGGGACTTAGCAATCTCTCGAAGCTTGGTATCAATAATCTTCTCTTAGGGGCTTGCCCACGTTAACAACAAAAGGCGATTTATTTGAATGGGCCAAAAGCTGATTTATCTTGGGGCTTCACGAGTCACTCAAAGTTTGGCATCAAAGGCGTTCTAGGGGATTTACAATCAGCAACCACTTATCTCGGCATCAAAAGTCTTTTAAAGCCCCATAATCGACAAATCTCTTGGGGCTAGACATCAATCTTCGTTGGACACAACGGAGACAACGACAGAAATCAAGCAAGAAGAGCCAGACTTCGACCGAATATGACTTGATCTTGGGTTGGCTTCACAAACACACAATGGTTAAAATGGTTCACCCACGAACTAAAAAACAAAAAAAATCTTTTTCTCACATGTGTGCATATTCTTTTCCTTCTAAAAAAAATCGACAAAAAGATTTTTCTTTACTTGCGTAAAAGTATGTGCTTCATTTCGCTTTACTCCTAGCTTCTTCCCCAGCGTTCTCCACTACCCTTGAACTACGCTGGTCTGATTCTCTTCAAGAGATACGTAGGCATCCTTTTGGCACGACCAACCCATTATCCAGAATGTCATCTCACCGACACTCCATCAAAGTACAAGCGACTCATCTTCATCAAAAGTATCGACATCCTTCATCAAAGCCACGGCATCAGAAATCCATCCCGAATCAAGCGGCCATGGTAAGTGAAGGTATAAACATCATTCACGCTTTCTACAAATCACATCACACTACAATCACAATTTTCTCTCTCAATTTCTATTTCACATCTCACACAAGCACATATATCTGCAAAGCAGCATAACAGGTACAAGCACACAGCTCCACGGTGAACCACTAAAATACCACCTCATCAGCAATGTCTACTCAACAAACTCACATTCATTTCCAGTCCTCTATACGGACTTTAAAGCGGCAAACGGGTTCTCGGATCCAGTCAGTCCTCTATACGGACTTTAAAGCGGCAGACGGGTTCTCGGATCCATCCAGTCCTCTATACGGACTTTAAATCGGCAGACGGGTTCTCGGATCCAGCCAGTCCTCTATACAGACTTTAAATCGGCAGACGGGTTCTCGGATCCAACCAGTCCTCTATACGGACTTTAAAGCGGCAGACGGGTTCTCGGATCCAACCAGTCCTCTATACGGACTTTAAAGCGGCAGACGGGTTCTCAGATCCAGCCAGTCCTCTATACGGACTTTAAGCCTTGGCCACGGTAGGCTATTTCATACTACCATACTCCCTCTATCAGCAAAAGTCGCTCACACAGGGAGTGCATTTCTATCCCTTGTAATTTTAATAATTCCTGTTTTTTATCGAGTCTTTATTTTTCCTCGTCGATGTCCTCGGCGGTTGTCTTTTTTTCATCGACGCGTTTTTCTTTGCAATCCACATCACCGAGGGGCTCTGTAGACACCCCGCCTTGGACCTCTCACTCCGATTCCATACATAGTATTTTTTTTTAACTTATTTTTGTTGATTTCTGTTACTTCGGTTAAGTTCCTAATTGATTCCGTTAGTTTTGGACTAAACTGCATAACAGAGTTAACTTTAGAGTCTTTTCTGTCATTCTGTCCTTTTCACCTACGGGCGCCTCCGGCATGGCCTACGGGATGCGTGCGCCTCTCGCGGCCGAAGCAGGAAGCGCGCGCCTCCTATTATGGTAGTTACGGATTGCAGTATTTTCCCTCCCTTTTCTTGATCACAAAAACCTCTTTTTACAGCCAAGTTCATCCCCCCTTTATTTCATAACTCCAAATCCCATATTCTTAGCCATTTCTTAAAAACAATTTTTTTTATTATTATTATTTGTTTTTCTCTTTATTATTTATTTATATTTATTTTTTATTGGTTGAAAAGCCATATTTTCCTCTCTTTTCTACCTATTTAAACCCCTCTTTTTTACCTTAAAAAAAGACCCAAAAACTTTCTCTACATCTACACTATACACTTTTCTCTTAAGAATTCTCTAAAGGATTCTCCTAACAAACAACTCAAGCATCAAAACTCTACTCTTTTCAAGTCAAAGTTTGAAGTCCTCTTCTTAAGGTACAACTTCACATTTCTTCTCTTATTTTATTCTTCTTAATGTATGCAATCCCCATCAATGGGACATGACCTAAAAATCACTTTATTACATTAAAGTTGGTTAAGGTTATCTCCCTACATTCTAAACTCTAGTTTAATTCATTATTATTCTCTTAATGTAATCTTTAGTATAAATTAATATATAAAATAATTCCCTTTTATTTCCCTTTGCAATTCCCTTTTTCTTTGCTACGTAATTGTTAGCACATTTTTAATGTCAATAATTGAAGGACATTTAGCATTAGAACACCAATAGTAGCAAGACCGGCTTAAGCCGGGCGGAATGAGTGTTTAAGTACTTCCCATTCCATCACCTAACCCCGAACCCTTCTCTCCCGAATCTTTGATTTTATAACATTAATTAGGCTATTCTTAGGTTTTTCTTATGTTCCTTTAATAACATAGGTGACGACTCTAAAATTAAAATCAAATAGACATCCTAAGATCCTTCCACCGCTCTAGTCAAGTAGTGGGCTCTTCCGGAGTATCTACAGGAAGGTCTATGAGATACATGAATTTTCGATCCAAGATGTTGATAGTTTTTTTTTTTTTTTTTTTTTTTAATAAATAAATATCAGAAATCTTGATACTGTTGAGTATGGTGAAACTCTTACATGATTTTTTTTTTTTTTTTTGCTTTGTTTGGCTATTTCTAGTCTAAGATCTTGATTTTTTTTTTTATATAACATCAAATTTTATAGGATTAATTCTTAAAAGCCCCGAAATAAAATGTAATTTTTAATAATGACCTTAGATTTTTTTTTATAACAACTGCACAAGTTAAAATTTTATTGCTCAAAATCCCTTAATACAATTATCATAGATTTTTTGGACTCCATCCATATGTATCAGAGTGCCTGATAGACGTGTCTCACTACATACATGAGTATCAGAATGTCAGATATAGACGTGTCTCAAAGCGACATGGAATTTAAAGAATAAAAAAAAAATATAGTCCTTACAAAAAACAAACATTTGATTGGAGGGCTTTTTGGAAGATGACTCAATTTTATATTATTGACTTTGGTGAAATTTTATGTGATATAATCCCACCGTCCCACCCGAAATAGGATTTTGGTAAACTTGACTTTATTTTGACCAAGTCTTTTGAAGAAAATATAATAATTCAAATAAAAATTTAAAAATTGTTATTGTATCACAATTAATAATATTCTCAATAATAATTTTTAAATTTATATTAAGATAATTATTTCTTATTTAAATTACATGGTCAAAGTATAAAAAAACTACCAAAATCCTATTTCGGACGGGATAGAGGGAGTATATGATATGATTTTTTATTTGTTTGACTAGTTTTAAGGAATTCAGACACCTGATCAATGATTTTGGTTAGAAGGTAATTCAGTAGAAGATTTGTAAGAACTAGCATTGGTCATCCAGTTGTATTAGCAACAAGGTTTTAAAAATCGTTAGGCGACCACTAGGCGCCGGAGACGGGCGGAACGGCTAGAGTGCCTATGCGAGGTTTAGATGGTGCCGAGAATTTATGCATAATTTATAACATCGTGATGGAACAGAGTTGAAAATATCACAAGAACATTCAAATCATTGGACAAAAAAAGTACTCCCTCCGTCCCAAAATAATCTTCCTACTTTTTTCGCTGTTATTGCGAAGGAACTTCGAGTAATAATTACAGGTTGATTTAATTGTCCTAATAAAATCTAAAACTTTTTATTGATATTAATGTTGATGGTGTATCAGTAACAAGTTTCAGATTTTCATTTAGACAATTAAATCAACCTAAAATTATTGCTCAAAGTTCTTTCGCAATAATAGCGAAAAAACTATGAAAATTATTTTGGGAAGGAGGTAGTATTATTTAGCAAGAGGAGATATAACAACCTAAAAAACATAAGGGGCATTGACCGAAAGTTCTAAGAAAGTATCATAATGCTCTAGAAGTTCCTCCCTCATGTTGTATTATTCATAATGTACAATTCTGTAATCTATTGCATCACATAATACTGCAATAACTAGATATAATATTGCACAGAGGCAACATCAGTGATCGGCAGCAGTGAGAGACCAGAGGTGGTGGAAACCGGCAATATTGATGATATTGTATCATAATTTTGAATTACTACATATTGCATGCAATATAATATATTATTGCATAGAAAATTTTCGGGCATTATAATTTAATGAGGAACTTGAAGGGAAGTGATTTATCCCAAAAGAAAACTTATGGGTCATATTCCCAAAATATAATGATTCATAAGCGTACAATTCATAGAAAGGCCGCATAACAATTATTTAGTGTGTTTTTTTTTTAATATATACTAATAATACACGATGATGTTTAAGGGCCAAATGTTTTTTTAAAAGATTAAAACAACAAGGTAGATCTCGGCAGTAGGAGTCGCCCAACCCGATTAGTCGGCGCCTATGGCGATTAGGCATGGTAGACACCCTATGCAAGCGCCTTTTCGAACATAGACTACCAGAATTAAAATGAGTCTTATAGTTAACTATCGAGGCATCCACGTCAATGAAAAGTCGAGAAGGGTCTTCTATGAGTTTTTTTTATAAAAGTCCAATACTTATGAAATGCATTAAATTAAAGATCCATAGGGTCGAAAGCCGAAAAAAAAAACTTTTTCCTCAATCTTCTAACTTAAAGTTATATAAAAATGACTCTTTTCTAAATAATATGAACAAATAATTTGTTATATCATAATTTTTTAGCACGAGTAAATAACTTTTAGAATGTTAAAACTAATAATTTACAATCTACTTACAACTTTCAAGTTAATTTTTAGTGTTAAATAAAATTTTCTAGTTTATATGTTAAACTTCTCGGTTAAATAATTAAAATCCTAATTTTATTACTTATAGTGTCCTAGTGAATGTGTGTCCAATACAAATGCTCTATGAACTGATTTATTAAAATAAATATGATTTTTTTAATATGTAGTATTTGATTGATTTAAAAGTGCAAAGTTATCATTCGTTAAGTATTTAGTCCGTCCAAAAATAAAATAGTGATCATTTAATATTTTAATTATTAATCTTCCAAAAATTGTTGAAAATTGTTAATATTGCGACGACGAAAATTATTTTTTAGCTATCAAAAATATCTGAAATTAATAAAAAAATAAAAATTACCTTATTATTTTCAAGATTATTATTATTATTTCATTATATCATCAAATATCAATTGATATAAATAAAAATGCAACCCGGGCCTCCAAATACACCCGGAACCCAGAAACAATGATTGGATTGGAAAACCTAATCCTATTAATGTTCCGAATAAGTATGTATAGTGAAAACTCAAAGGGAAAACTCATAGCGAAACTTTGTAATCCGTTGGATTATAATAAATCTTTGTGGACCCCACTGCTAAAAACTCATCCAACGGATTAGAGTGTTTCACTATGAGTTTTTCCTTTTAGTTTTCACCATGTGTATCATTGTTTCTTTATTAACCTCGGACTCAACAAGGCGGCTAAATCGAGAATTACATCCAAACCCCCAACACTAAAATCCGGAATTTCTCCCTCCTCGTTCAACTTGCGGAAGCTGTTAATCAAAGGTGAATCTCCATTCTTCTTATCCTATTTACCAGCATCTGATTTTATCCATATTCTTCCCCCAAATTAGTATCGGCTTTTTATTATCAACAATTTTGCAATTTTGTTCCGATTAGTTGCGTCCTTTTAAGATCTATGCATATTGTTTCTCTCTCGAAATTTGTAATTTGAAATTTGGTCAATATATGAATTTCGAACTGCTCCACCAAGGAGTTAGCTCCACCTAATGGTGGAGATCAATGCCACCTCATTTTTCCTACACCCAACGGTTCAGATAGAGTCAAATTCGGTGGGACCACAAAAGTGGGAGCTATCTTGACCGCCCCTGATTTGTGTGTGTATGTGGCCTGATCGAGCAAAAAAAGTGATTGATGTGCCGGATCCAAGGTTGGATATCTGGAACGCCTTGCTATAAACCTGAAAAAGACGAACGCACGTGAGCTTAGCCGGGGCTTGACCGGCGAAGGCCCTCGGGCGTGAGAATAAGTTAGATGCTCTAGGAAGATAAATCTTGGACCATGAGAAAGAGAAAAGGGAGAGAGAATTCACCTGAAATTAGGGTTTGAGACCCTTATTTATAGAGGAAAGACGGCTTGCTCCCCAAGTTCTAGATAAGGTGAGGTCACCCTTATCTCTAATGATGTCATTAGCTTATCCTTATCCATATTAGGTTAAAGGAGTCTTGTGGTCCCTAATGGGCCCGGTAACATGTAGAGACGAGATGGGCTTTTTACTATAAAGGATCCATGATGCCCACTAGGTTTGAACCGGGCAAGCCCAATAACCGCTCACGGGTTATTCTTTTCAGTGGCCCCCTGCGTCTGAGTCGAACAAAGTGAGAGTCGGAAGCATTGAAAAGTCAAGGGCTTGCTTGGTGATCGAACTTGTTTATATACAATGTTTCTTCTTTTACTAGATTTGCTTTAAGAGTTAGCTCATCTAAGGTGGGGAACCGGGATTGTTTAAGACAAAGCTTAACTTGCTCAAGACGAGGACGAGGATGCTTGCTCAAGACAAGACTTAGCTCGTAAAAACGGGGTGTATTGCTTGCTAGCAAGACTTAACCAAGATTACTTGCTAGGGCAAGGCTTAGCTCGTGAAAACGAGGTGTATTGCTTGCTCGGGCAATACTTAACCAAATATTGCTTGTTCAAGACAAGACTTAACCATGCCGAGACGAAGTGTGCCTAGGTCTGTCCCAAGGCTTTGATGATTTATCAAGAAGAGGACCGGAGTGCTTGGGTCTGTCCCAAGGCTTTGGCTCGTTCAAGACGAGGACTGGTGTGCTGCCTGGTCTAGCAATTTAGCTCGGCCTGTGACTTGTGGGGGTGCTCGTTTGTTAATGACGAGACCTGGGTATGATGGGATGTTTCTGATGGTGGGTGTGTTTATGCCTGTCTCCGCTTCAGAGTAAACAGCCCCGACTTGATCTCTTCTGAAAAAGAACTGAACTGGAAAGTTGATTTTGGGTGTTAGTAAGATGGTTGCTTACGTAGATCACGGATGGATTTGCTCGCTCTACTATAGTGCTTGGCATTCTGGCTGTCTATTGCTTGTATATGAGCAGAATTCTCTGGTCAATCACAACTATTTAATGACGCCCGATCTCAGCTTTTGTTTAATACTCAGATTTTCTTGGCGGGCTGGTAACATGCCTGTCTTCTTTGGTTGCAAACTATATAGTACACGTGTGTTTTCAATCTCGGTCTCGGTTCAATTGTTGAAGGCTAACAGCGACAGCCTTGCTTAGCCATAATTACCTTCTTCTTTATTCATGCGAGCTACATCCAGCTGCTCGTGACTCACTGCTTGGGAGTTCAAAGTGTGCTGCATGCCTGTTCAAAGACTCAGGCTCGTTTACCAACAAGAAAAAATAGAATCATGTTAAATCAACAACTGTGTATTACAATGTTGTGATTTAAGGCAGACGATGGATTATTTGAAATAATTCTAGCGTATGTGTGCTCGCCTACGAAAGTTGTAGCACTTGAATCAGGATTTGTGCTAGATGTAAATGGAAAAACCAATGCATCAGTCAAGATTAATGTCAGTTGTTATCTTCTTTACTAGGTACAAGGTACATAATATAATAGTACTAGGTGCAGGGTACATAATATAATAGATAAAATATCAAATGTACATGCATTTTGCACCATTCTGTATGAAAGTTTCCGTACGATCTGTTGACATCTTGAGTTATAGTTGATTTCACTAAACAAGAATGTTATCACTCCCACTATCATTGCCTTGGATGCGTAGTCTTTTGGTGGGCCGAATTGATTTCTAACAAAAATCAGGCATCATATGTAGAGGATGCTTAATGAAAGTCTGATGCATTGTTTGTGATTTACTTTTATTTGCAAGGCATGTATAACAATGTACTAGTTTAAGACGAGGAATTTACAAATATTACAGATAGTTAGAACGCGTGCACCTGATGACTAGGTTGTCAAGGTGGTTCGAGTTGTCTCATCGACGCGAGGACATTTAAGGTCCTTAGTGCTCGAGATCAGTAATCACAATTGTATATGTTTGCTCGCAGTTTGTTTGGGGGCAGGGCCTCTACATCATGGATTTCACTCCTGCCAAACCTTACTTGTGTTGCCTCTGTAAATCACAAAATGTCTTTTCTTGTGCCATATCTATAAAGCACAAACTAAAAACAAGGAAAACGATGTAGCTCAGGTCGGTTAATGTAAAATAAACAAATAGTTGTAGAAGCCGATCTTTAAATATTAAAATCTCCCTCTTAGTTTTGGTATGTTTTGGTAGGAGAGTGGTCGTCGGCTGTGAAGTGGCTCAGGTTACTTTCTGACTTAGCGAGCTGTCTCGCAGCTTGTTACCCGGAGGTCATGCTATGCGGGTTGACGGTTTGCTGCATCTGGTGTTTGTCGAATGCTCGCTTGATCATGACGAGCTTATGTTCCTCGATAAGAAATGCAAGAAGTTATATTAGCAATTGCTAAATAAATTCCAGCTTAATTGAAGACATTAGAGAAATGTCGATTTATGACTAGCTTTCAAGAATGATCAATACGCAATTATAATTCTCGGGATAGCAGACACCACCCAATAACAAATGACTTTGCTAAGAATTTAGGAAAGAGTACACCTGGGTACGATGGAACGTTTCCTATGGTAGCAATGTTTATACCTTTGTCAAATTTAATCTCTTCTGAGAAGGATCTGAACTAGCGAGTTGGTTTAGAGTGCTCGTAAGTTGTTTGCTTACATAGACCGCAAATGGGAATGGCTAGGACTACTGCAGTACTTCGTATTTCTGGGCTTGCTATTATTTGTCTAGAAACAAAATTCTCTGGTCGATCGCAATCGCAGCTATCTAATGTTCTCACGTGTGCTCGTCCATTTGTGATCAAAAGGCATTATTGACTTTCTTACGTTGCTGGCACTACGTATTGCGTCGCTTCATACTTGCTACCAGTTCGAAGAACATCCCCCACGAAGAGCACTTGATGAAAATGTCCGCTGCCATGACTGTCGATGCAGTACTAGACCTGCTAGTTGGTTTTTTCACTATCCTGTAAATCTGTACAATAGTTCGCACTCAGATACATTCTGCTTGGCCCTGCCATAGTATTCAAAGACCTGCCCGCTCTATACCAGCTCGTTTTTTCTGAGTAAGGTTCAAACTCATGGAAGGATGAGCTGGTTTTCATGATTGCAGCATCACGAGATGGGATACGTTGTCGCTATCGAGGCCCGTGGACAGTAAAGGCCGCTGTTAATACTAAAGCTTGATATACATTGTGGGTGCCCTCTCTATCACCTTAAGGTTTTAGAGGAGTTGGTTACTTAACATGGTATCAGAGCTCTTGGTTTGGCAAGGTCAAGGGTTCAAATCTTCCCGCTTGCATTTCTCCTAAAAATAATATAAATGGGTACGTATTGGCCCAATATATCACTGCACCCCCATTATATCCACGTATGCACGTGAGGGGAGTGTTAATACTAAAGCTTGATATACATTGTGGGTGCCCTCTCTATCACCTTAAGGTTTTAGAGGAGTTGGTTACTTAACAGCCGCCATGGCTACCGATGTCTTTGCTCGTCACGCGGGCTGCTTAGCCTTTCTCCTTTTTGTTCACATACACATGCTAGAAATCATTAGGGACTCTTGGTAGGATGTCCGGTTAGCAGGTGTGTTTGACCAGCGACTTGCGGGTATGCTCGTATTTGTCCACTATATTGCTGCTTCAATTGTTGCTTCTTTTGTTCGCTGTGTAGCACTTAGAAAGAAATTAAATAGTTTTGACAAACCAATTTGACTATGCTTGATTGTTCTTGGGTGTATCCTACATGCCTGCTAGTTTGGTTATGGTCATATAATGTCACAATTAACCAGTTTCACACATGGAGATTATAAGCAATATACATAAATCATAATATAAATATTATTACTCCCTTGTAAATGTCTAAGATGCACATGCTCGTGGACTCTTCTGATGTTTAACTATCAAACAAGCAGACGAGTAGTACCCACATATGGTGGTGGGCTCTTTACACAAAAGCATATATGAAAACAATTCCTGTGAGATGTAGGCCGAAAGTATGGCATGTACGCTTCCTTGATCAATGAATTTTCGTGTATGTATGAGTGCTCAGACGTAATATTTAAGCAAATCCATGCTTATCAGGAGGCAATTTAAACGCATACGATTATCGCAATCATGTAATCTGTGAGCAAAATGCCATAAAATCTCTGTTTATAATAGACGTACTATGGTCTTGGTTGTAAATGTATAGATGGGCATGCTGTATCAATACAATCATATAATCATAGTATGATTCAGACCTTTTATGCAAATATCGTGAACAAATTATTGACATATGTAATTCACACATATTGACCATAAATATGAAAAGAATACACCTGATTTGTGCACCTAATGGCTTGGAAGGAGGCTATCCGCACAGCTTGTGCTTGATCCCATAAATTAACCATGCCGGTGGTAAAGCTTTTATGACCAGTTCGTCATCATGAAATCGCCAAGCCATTTAAAGTGTCCTTCCAGGAGGTGCGCATAGTTGGGTTATTAAATCAAAATAAACCCTAGGACTTGGATATCTCTCTGAGCCACCCGCTTCATGTGTGCTTAGCATAGTCTCGCCTTAACAAGGCATATTTAATCTAGCAGCTATGCTCGCTATAATGGGAGAAGAATGGTAATGTACATATGGCTGTGAGCCACTTAGATTGCTAGCCCAATTCGACAAATTGCTCAGCTAAGGAGTTTCCGACACTCGGCTTTGATTGCTCGTGCTATGCGAACCATGAATTTTGATTTTATGGCTTGCATTCTGCAGAGTTTCGTGCTTGCCGATGGAGTCCATATGCTCGTCAGTGGTTCCTCAACAACAAACACGATAATCATGTTAAATTAACAACTGCCACGGCATTAAAATTAATTTTGAGAACATGATGACTATTTTTTCACTCCTGATGTAAAAGATGCAAACCAATGCTAATTAGCATCTATCAATGATGCATATACATTTTGTGGAGCGGTGATGTATATCTATGTCAGGCCATGAAATATTTGTATCTACTAAGTAGTGAGGTGAGATCATTTAGTTGCACAATACAATGTTTGAATGTACTGGTTCTCAAAAATATGTTATGCTTCCCAGCATATCAAATGTAATGGACTAATCAGATTCAAGATTCAATTAATGACCTAATTGCCATGCTAGATCATGTAGTACTAGAAACAAATAGCATAATCTGGAAAAAGAACTCCTGGTAATGGAGGATCCGCTTCGCTCAATCAAGATTTTTTTTATAAATTGTTCTTTGTGAACAATTTCGGTGGGGTATTATTCCTCAGCAACTTTTGTTCTTGTGGATCTGCATCAGATCTGTATTTCCGTTGAAGGACAGAGGCTGTCCGTCGTTAGCCTATCGTCGTTTCCCACTATTTCGTTGTTGTCGGGGCCAACGACGGAACTGCTGTTTGTGGTGGTCAGCCAACGCCGGACAACAGAAATATTATTGGGACTGATAATGATGATTTTTACACCGTTGGTTTCGTCTGGATCAGGCGCTGCTGTCGGCGGTGCCTGTTAGTTTCGCCGGAGTGTCGCCGGTGACGGAAAAGGTTGCCGGAGCTGACGGAGGTGACGAGTGTCACATTTTTGGGCAGATAATAGCATTTTTCATGTTGGTTGACTCGTTTTGGAGAGGGGATCTTGTTTATTCGGTGATGGTCAAGTAGATCTGGCCGGAATCTTGCCGGCACCTGCTATACACCTGTGGCGGAGCTTGGAGGCGCAATTAAATGCAGAAGACGATGATTCTAGTGGGGATGGCTTCGTCTCCTTGCCAAGAGTCCAGATCTGGTGTCTCTCTGGTAATTTTACTGCTGAAGTTGGACCGTAAGGACGGAGATCGTCAGGTTAGCAAGGAATCGTTCCCGGCAATGGAACCAATTGATCGAGCAAAAAAAGTGATCGATGTGCCGGATCCAAGGTTGGATATCTGGAACGCCTTGCTATAAACCTGAAAAAGACGAACGCACGTGAGCTTAGCCGGGGCTTGATCGGCGAAGGCCCTCGGGCGTGAGAATAAGTTAGATGCTCTAGGAAGATAAATCTTGGACCATGAGAAAGAGCAAAGGGAGAGAGAATTCACCTGAAATTAGGGTTTGAGACCCTTATTTATAGAGGAAAGACGGCTTGCTCCCCAAGTTCTAGATAAGGTGAGGTCACCCTTATCTCTAATGATGTCATTAGCTTATCCTTATCCATATTAGGTTAAAGGAGTCTTGTGGTCCCTAATGGGCCCGGTAACATGTAGAGACGAGATGGGCTTTTTACTATAAAGGATCCATGATGCCCACTAGGTTTGAACCGGGCAAGCCCAATAACCGCTCACGGGTTATTCTTTTCATGGCCTTCATCTTAGCCATTGGGTGGAGAGGTGTAGCAAATTGGGTGGAGCGGTTCCGGGTCCTCAATATATCTACTTGATTGTACGATTGCGATCTGTTAAATCCATTTATTTTGACCTTTTGTTACTCTTTTTGTCTAAATCGAATTTTAGGGTTTCCTTGATTGCTTCTTCAATTCGTAAAATTCGTAAAGAGAAAACCCTAAGTTTGTCCTAATTTGTAGGATTCTTATTAAACATCTCTCCAGGGTTTTAATGTTTTCTCAGTTGCAATAGAAGTTGAGAATGTTTTTTTTTGGCTGGTAAGTTCTGATTTTTCCTTGTTTCTTTGTGTCTTTTTTTTTTTTTTTTTTAGGTAGGGTTTGGAGCTGAATCCAGGTCTGTTTTTAAGAAGGATTCACCATGGCGGCTCTAAAGGAGCTTTTGCCACCTGCAAAATCGACCGGTGCTACTTTTTATGATCATTCTAGCGATCCATGGTTCAAGCAAAGGTACAGTGCTGCAACAGAGGAGGAAAAGGCTGAGGCTATTAAGCACAATCATATTCCTCTTTATAATACACCAGAGAGGTTTAAGTATAGGCCATCAAAGCCGCAAGATTTTGGTGATAGTGGTGCCTTTCCAGAGATTCACTATGCACAGTACCCACTTGATATGGGTGGGTAGGAAGAAGGATGCAAATTCTGGGCCAAAGACTTTACCTGTTACTGTTGATAACCGTGGTAATTTAACTTTTGATGCAATTGTGAAACAGAAAGAGAATGCTTCGAAAATTGTTTATTCGCATCATAGGGATCTTGTCCCCAAAATATTAAAAGATGAGGAAGAGGTATCCGACGAAGAGGAGGATGAGGTACGGAAAGAGATCGATGAGACTACTCAACAGACAAAGGCAGCGCTTAAGAAGATTGTTAACGTGAGGTTGAGTGCTGCACAGCCCAAGAATGTTCCTACTCAATCATCTGCTTCGAAGTTTATCAAGTACAAGCCTTCACAGTAGTCAGCAGCGTTTAATTCAGGTGCCAAGGAGAGGATCATTGCTATGGTGGAGATGCCTGTGGATCCATTAGAGCCACCAAAGTTCAAGCACAAGAGAGTTCCAAAGGCTTCAGGGTCTCCACCTGTCCCAGTCATGCACTCTCCTCCTCGACCCGTTACTGTGAAGGACCAACAGGATTGGAAAATCCCACCTTGTATTTCCAACTGGAAGAACCTGAAAGGTTATACTATCCCTTTGGATAAGCGTCTAGCAGCAGATGGTAGAGGACTTCAGGAGGTTCAAATTAACGACAATTTTGCAAAGCTCTCAGAGGCACTATATGTTGCTGAACAAAAGGCTAGGGAGGCTGTTGCAATGCGTTCAAAGGTTCAGAAGGAGATGATGATGAAAGAGAAGGAATAAAAGGAACAAGAATTGCGTGCGTTGGCTCAAAAGGCAAGGTCAGAGAGAACCGGTGCTGCACCTTCAGCTGGTGTTTCTTTGGGCCCCACAGACAATAGCATGATGGACATTGATGATTCTAGAGGGGATTATGAACGTGTCAAAGATAGGAGCCTTGTGAGGGAGACAAAGGAGAAAGAAAAGCTGATGCAGCGTGAAAAAATTCGTGAGGAGCGTCGCAGGGAGAGGGAGAGAGAGCGAAGGTTGGAGGCTAAGGATGCTGCAATGGGTAAGAAAAGTAAAATTACCCGAGATAGGGATAGAG
Organism: Campanula takesimana; assembly: GCA_026119855.1. Classification (NCBI taxonomy): domain Eukaryota; kingdom Viridiplantae; phylum Streptophyta; class Magnoliopsida; order Asterales; family Campanulaceae; genus Campanula; species Campanula takesimana. Next base: position 131,718 of record JAOWBW010001800.1, on the reverse strand, counting down.
ATATTAGTGAGAAAGTTGCTCTGGGAATGGCTTCAGCTGGAGGAGGGCGTGGAGGTGAAGTTATGTATTACCAGAGGCTCTTTAATCAAGAAAAGGGAATGGATTCTGGCTTTGCAACCGATGACCAGTACAATGTGTATGATAAAGGCCTGTTTACTGCACAGCCGACTCTTTCAACCTTATACAGGCCAAAGAAAGACACTGACAGTGAGATGTATGGAGGGGCGGATGAGCAGCTGGAGAAGATCAGGAAGACGGAACGTTTCAAACCCGACAAAGCTTTTGCAGGAACCAACGAGAACATTGGTCATCACAGGGATGGACCTGTTGAATTTGATAAGCTTGAGGCTGAAGAAGCGGATCCATTTGGTTTGGACCAGTTTTTGACAGAGGTTAAGAAAGGTAAGAAAGCAATGGATAAAGTGGGAAGCGGAGGGACGATGAAAGCAAGTGCCGGCTCATCCATGCGAGATGGTTACGACGGGGGATCTGGTAGGTCCCGTATCGGCTTTGAGAGGGGGCGTTAGGCAGATCCTTATCTTCACCATCTTGCTTTACTTGTTTGCTTATGGGTTCTCTATGTTGGCATGAAGTTTACTTTTGAAACACTTGGGATACTTAATTTGATAAGTTGAGCATGTGTTTTGTATTTTGAACATGGTTCCATTGTTATGGACTTTTCTCCAATTTTTATATTTGCAGACTGGTCTCAATTATGTTGGTCATGAATGTGCAATTCTTCTTTTGTGTACATATGCATTGCAGTTGTAGTAATTTATTTATCTGGGTTGCTGTATACTAGTTGGAATGGTATAAGTTAAGCCTCTTTGATGTTTATGCGAGTATGGTTTACTATTTTAAGTGCAGTACTTAAATTGAATTTGAGACTGCTGCAGCGCGAGTTTTGCTGCTCTTCGATGACCATCATTAGGCCAGGGTCATCTTATTAAGTCACTGCTAAGTTAGTATTCGACGGTCGAGATTAAAAGGGTGTTCGGTAGGGTCCACAAATACCGAGTTAATCTCTAGTCGCATATTCCCAAGTTCATGTGGAATGATGTCCCGATGCTAGTAAAATGCTCGTTGAAGCAGTTCTTGGTCATTTTATTCATCAAGAAGATTCCCCTGATAGGCTTTGGAGATGCCTTGTCTAATAACAACAAACTCTACAACCATTTAACTAAATTTTCAATCCTAAATTGTACATAACCAAATCATATCCAACACGAGCCAGGTAGGGACACCAAATTGAGTTTCATCCATGGCCAATGAAGCAGAAAACAAGTGGGAAGGTCAAGTCAGTATCAAAATCCATGGTTACAAACCAGAACAAATATGGCCACTCTTGGAAGACTTCTTCAACCTCCACAAAGTGCTGTCAACAATGGACACATGTTATGGGGTTGAAGGCATATCAGGTCAACCTGGTTGCATCTGTTATTGTGCAGCCACCTCGAGTTCTCTCGTTACCGGAGAGATTGAGGTAAAATGGGCGTTGGAAAAGCTGGTGGCGATTTATCCAAATGAATATTGCTTTAGGTACCTGTTTGTGGATAATAATTGCGGGTTTGACTCGTTTATGGCAACTATGAAGCTATTGCCTCTAGCTAGGCCTGTAGAAGAAGGTTGCGAAATGATTTTCTCGTTTGTTGTTAGTCCGGTTGGAGGGTGGCGGCTTGAGGATCTTACTGAGTTTTACAACTCTTCTCTTCATGAAATGGCAAAGGAGATAGAAGAAGTTCTTGGAGCTGCCAAATAAAAGATGTGGTGAGCATAAAGTTGTGAACATAATCTTAACTATAAATAATTGTTGTTTCATATTTTGTCACCGATCAGAGTGGCGCAGCGGAAGGGTGGTGGGCCCATAACCCACAGGTCCCTGGATCAAAACCAGGCTCTGATAAAGAGTTGCTTCCACTTGCCCAAATATTTTTTTTTCTTTTTTGCAATCTTGTATGATAATTTAATAATACAATTACCATCATACTAACTTGTTAATGTCAGCATTATCTTATATAAATTTGGATTATTTTACATGTGTACTCCCTTCGTTTCATGTGAATTGAGACTTATTTTCCTTTTTGTCCGTTTCACTTCAATTGAGACTGCCCAAAATGACAAACTTTTTAATATTTTATATTCACACAACCCCACCCATTTAACCCCACTAATTCTCCCTCTTCATTTTCCACCACTCATTTTATCCAACCAACACTACTATTTACCTCACTCATTCTCTCTCTTCATTTTCCACCACACATTCACTACTTTCTCTTAATTATTGTGCCCATTTTTTTTTGTCTCAATTCATATGAAACGGAGGGAGTATATTTTAAGTCATCTTACTTGGAACTGTCAAAAATATGAATATGTAGGTTTCTTTATTTTTATTTTATAAAAATACTATTTCTATCATATTTTTAAGAAGAAAACAGGATCAAAATTAACTTGTTGATGATTGTTTAACGAGTCGCGTTTTAAGTTGTTTCTTGACAAGAACTCAGTGTAGGCTCATATTCCATTCGGGCTCTATAGTTTCTTAGTGTCATTTTGTAATTTAAATTGGTTGATCTTCGTGCTTTTCAAAATTAGAGTACCTAACAAACTCACTTTTTCACATGAGTACAAATTAAGTGAGATTTGAAATACGCTTTGTGGGATAAACGTAATTTGGCCTCAATTTCATAAGGTATAGAAGTGATTACATTTATGACGCTATTTAGCCTTGTGAATAGCCACTCAATATTGAGTGTGTTAAAATGAGAAGATAGTTTCACGGAGCTACAGTACCCTCAGATGCTGAAGTATAACTTTGCTAATCTAGGTGATGGAGAATATGCAACCGATATCAGTATTATACTTCTTCCGTCCGTCCCAAAATGATCTTCTCATTTAGCTATTTCTTTTTGTCCTAAAAAAGCTTTTCACATGTCTACAAATTAGGTTTAAAATTGCATAAATAAAATATGACTAGTGAAGCAAGTGTGTGTATCTTTAAAAAGTTGTCTTTCCTTTCACAAGCTTGCTCTTTTGACGCGAAGTTTGGTAAAGAAGACCCCGATCCAGTACGCGAGATTATTTTGGGATGGAGGGAATATAAACTGTGTTTTTATCTTATACTACCTGGGTCAACAATTCAAATTCGTAATTTAGTTGTCTTCAAACATCCACCAAGATGCAGTGATGTGCCGTTATGGCTGTTTAAAGTTCAAAAATTTCCAACAATAGTACTCCCTCCGTCCCACCAGTCTGAGTTGAATATGCACAATTACTGTTGAGCACAATAATTAAGGAATGAATATATATATATATATATATATATATATATATATATAACAAAATGAAGAATTTTTTGCCAAAAAACAACAAATTATGTCCCAGATGGCCAGATGCACAAATCCAACAGATCTTGAAAGACTAATGGTCCAACTCAGTGATGAAGGAAGTTCATCACTGCTTGTGTCAGACTGATTGGAAGAGTTATCGTCAATATCTGTTGATAATTCAAGATCATCTATGTTTGTAATATTTCTTCTGTTTCTTTTATCTTTAAATTATGACAAATTTGTTGTATTTGTCTTTTTGCTGGACAATTTCTAGCAATGTGACCAGGTTTTTTGCATAAAAAACATTTTATATCTTTATTATATGGTCTAAAGGGTTTTTTTTTATAATTTTTTTTATATTTATTATTGTTATATCTTTTCTTAAAATGTGCTTTTTTGTTTTTATTGTAATAAGCATGAGGATTGTTTTGGTAGTTTTTATTTACTTTTCTATATTTTCTCCTGTATGTACTGTTTTTGTAATATGAGCTTTTATATTGGTTGTAATTTTTCTTTTTATATGGAGATTTTAGTTTATCAAAACCAAATTGTTCACACCAGTGTCCTAGTTCTTTTCTTGTTTGAGTAGTTTCTTTCTTCATTTTGTGATGTAGTTTTTGGTCTTGACATAGTCTTAATCCTGTAATGTTTACACAGGTGATTAAGTCACCATAGGTAAGATCATCATAGGATATTTGGCCGTATTTTTGTTCTATCGTATCCTTTACTTTTTCTGAAAATAGGCCTGGTAGTCCTGTAATAAATTTTTCTTTCCAATGGTAGTTATTTGGGTCAGCAATATTAAAGACTCTTTTAAGAATTTTTTTTTATACCATTTAAATTGTTCCTATTTTCCGCATTTTAGGTTTTGTAATATTTCAGAATTTCTTTCAGTGTATAAATCTATATCTCCTATAAAGTGAGTTGTAATGTTAAATATTAAGTATATTAACTGTGCCGGAGTCTGATTTTCATTTTCATCTAATATTGAGTGTCCATCTTGGTTTTGTTTTAATAGCATCTAAAATTTGTGTTTTTATTGATTGTCCTAGTAATTTATCCCACCAAGTCCTTAATTGGCCTGTGAATCCTAATATAATATTTTCAACTGCTTGGCGTTCTGTAATATTTGTAGATTTATAAATGTTTCCTATAATTATCATCTCTTTTGTAATATTTATAATTTTCAATTCACTTAATCCATCAATGTTCCATTCATAAATATTTTTTTGCATTGTATGATTTTGTTGGATTTTTTAATATTTCTAAGTCTTCAGGATCTTTTTTGTAATTATAAAAATCTCGTCGCATAGTCTGAATTGTATGAAATTTTTCTCCTTCTGATTCTGTTGTTGAATTATATTCATTATCAGAAGAGATATCTGATTCTGAGGTTTTGTCATTATAGTCTGTTAGCATTCGGATATTTGTACTCGTACTGGTTTCTTCTTTGACTTGTAAATGGGTCTTTATTTTATTCATCAAGTCATTTAGAGGATCTTGTAGTTTTGGTTTGATTTCTGTTATTGTTATAGGATTTTTAGGAGGTGGTATTTGTTTATTAAATGTTTTGTCTTTATTTTTCCTATTTGAGGTATCCATATTATACAATTCTGAGTATTCTGTAAATCTTGTAGATTTAAAACGGTTATTATTTTTTGTATTAACTGGCGTCGGTCCAATTTCGACGTCAACTTCAAGATTATCCATTTCATGTCTTACTAAGGATATTCCATTTGTAACGTTATCAATTTTGTCTTCAACTCTATCTAATTGTTGTCCTATGGTATATAGGGATAAATATGTCCAATTATTTTGTAAATGTAAATCTGTTTGTTTTTTTATCTTCGTTGTTTAATTGATTGGAATTGTCAATGGGGTATGCCCCATATTGGATTTTGTTCTTACAAAAATAAGTGAGTTCTAAAGGGGGTTTTTCGTTTTCGTATGCTTCGTGGGTTGGTAAAAGATCTGGTCCTACTTTGTACCACTTTCGTATTTTCTTTTCTATTGTTGTTATTTTATATAAGTATTCATTATTTAAAAATCCAAAAAATGGTATATGTTCTTCTTGTGATTTGCAAAATTCGTAATATGTTTATTTTATTAATTTTTGTTCTCTTTTGTTATATGTTTGAAAAAATAAGTCTCTATTTTCTTCATTCTGTTTACTAGTAAAATCTTTTCTTAAAATATTTTTATTCAAAATAAAATTGTTTTTTTTTATCATATTTAGAGTAAATTCACTATCTTCGTAAGGTTGAACATTGACTCCTTCTCTGTTTATTCCAATATTGTTTGTTTGTTGTTGTTGGAATTCCATGTTAGTTTCATTTTCAAAAACAGTTTCATTTTGTGAAGAACTATCTTCGTATTTAGTAGTTTGTGGGAATTCATATCTTCCTGATGTGGATCTTCTAGATGGTATTTGAACATTAAATTTTTTGTTTCGACTTAATGATTGTGTTCTTTTGAATTTTAGATCTACCGATCCTTCTTCATATTGTATAATTTGTTCTATATCAGTTGTTTGATTTTGTTCTTTTCTTGGGACAGTTTTAGAGGGATATGTCCATTTTTCGGGTAGAGTTATTTCATTCCATTTAATTGTTTTTGGGATATTTCTATTAGCTTTTGTTTTGTCTATTTCCCAAAAAATGGTTTCTCCTATTTTGTTCCTATTAAAGGCATTGGGACAAAGTCCCGTATTCATGACTTTAAAATATAGTCTATAAAATATTTCGTATATGTGAGACCCTTTTTTATATGATAATTATGGGTTAGAATGTCTAAGGTTAAGATATCCATTATATGAGGATCAGTTAAAGAAATTGTAAAATTTGGATAACTATTAAAATGAATTGGTCCATTTGTTAAACTGGTTTCAATAGCTCCTAATAACGAATCTGTGTAATTTAGATGTCTAGGATCTCTTAAAGCTATTTGTATGCTTGTGTTTAAACCTTCCATGGTTAAGGGTTTAATAGCAATTTGTACAAGTCCGATATGTAAAAATTTGTAGCCATGGGATATATATTTTTTTATTGAAGATTTTGAAAATAGACTCATAGTTTGATTATTGAAAAATAAAGGGACAATAGTTTCTTTTGTTTTAGTGGCTAATCTTGACCTTATGTCAAAAATTCCTTTGTCTTTATAAATTTCTGAATTTGAAATTAGAGGTGGTTTCCAATTAGTCAAAGACTGAGTATTCCAAGAAAATTCTTTTGATAAAATATTTTGATCATTTTCATTGTTATCATGGTTATCATTCTCAATATGTATGTTATAATCGTTCATAGGATCTTGACTTCTAGGAGGCCTTCTATTCGTAAAATTACCTAACCAACTCATTTATTATTATTTGTCTTGCTCGGATACACTTCCTTACCATCCGGATGCACGACTTACACTCCTATTGCGTGACTTAGACCTAGGTGACACACCGACTCGGGACTACTAAACAAGTTGAGTTAATTAATTAATTTTGTTGAATATTAGGCTCTGATACCAAAATCAGAGACTCGATTTTAAACATAAATTTTAAAGATGATAATAACAATAAATAACAATTAGAAAATTATCAAAATATAAATGTCAAAATCGCATGAATAGTGAATAGTAAAATTGACTTTGCTACAGTAACATTGACTTATGAAAATCTTGAGGCAAAAGATTATAATTAGAAAACTTACTTGTTTATTGCAATTTGTTGATAAGTACAAGATGGTTGAATTGAGTACAAGATGGTTGATCAGAGTAGAGGACTTGAATATTTGGAGAGAATTTTTAAAACTGATAAAAATTTAGCCTGCCTATACATTGATCGAGCTATCGTTTATATACTACTAGACTTCAAAGATTATACAATCTAATTTTCTTGTAATTTTGTTTTGCAGTGCTGACAGAAGGCATCTCCTTTTGAATTTTGTGGTTGGTGGGCCAGGGCGGCTGAGACAAGATAAGCTTTTGTGGATGGTGGTTGCTGAAAAAGTATCTCCTTTTTGAATTTCGTGGCTAGTGGACCAGGGCGGCTAAGATGAGATTAGATACTTTGTCTTCTTTGTTGATGTGACTTTTACAGATCCAAATCTAGGTCGTCTGGATGTGTGAAGAAGTCATCATTGGGTTGTGTCTCTCATTCGTTCATAGATGATGAACTTCCTTCATCACTGAGTTGGACCATTAGTCTTTCAAGATCTGTTGGATTTGTACATCTGGCCATCTGGGACATAATTTGTTGTTTTTTGGCAAGAAATTCTTCATTTTGTTGTGATTGTTTTAGGGGAATTGTTTTGCAGTATTCTGGTTTTGTAATGAAATACTTTGATACTGCATCAGTATTGCAATGAGTAATATCTGTTTTGTCCCACCACATTATTTTGTATTTGCGAATCAAAGTGGGTAAAATGGTTTTTTGTACACACTCACACTTTTGTGCTTTGTCTGAATGAACACAGTCACACATTTGTTCTTCCTTTAGATCAAATTCTGTCATAAAAATCCATGGGACTTGGAAATTGTGACAAAACAAGGCCCAAATGGGAGTTTGAGTAATCTGCTCTGGATATGATACTTTTATTGACCATTGTTCAAAAGCTGTTTGTACGTTTGTTGGGACGATTGATTTGTCGAGTCCAAATTATTTCCACCATTGATGGAACCAATATGGAGTTGGATAGGAAAAATTTGGACAAAAGATAAAAGAAATATGAGAGAGAAAAAGATTTATTTTGTCTGAAAAAAGCTCTTGACCAAGCCAAGATATAATTATAATAATTAAATCTGGCTGAATTGTTTGAGAACATTAAATCTCTGGAGTCATTAGGTTTTTGACCCCAATCAGATAAAGAAAGAAATTTTAATATCTTGACTTTGCAATAACGAATTTTGTTGTTGTCAATATGGTCTGTTGAATATTGAAAAGTGGCTGATTTTGTTTGTGTCAAAATATTTTCATAGTAAAATTGATTTTTCATAAAATTATCTGGAATGTAATTGTGTAATGTTGGCAAAATAAATTGTGAAATTTGATAAGGGTGCCAATTGTCAATCATTTCATAAATCTCTGGTTCAAGGACACAAATAAAATCAATATGAGTTTTGTAAAAATAATTTGTAGGTGGTGTTTGTTTTGGGTGTGGATTAGGAATGATTTGTCGATTGGTATTTGTTTGAGAAGGTAGGAGGTTTTCTATTTTGAGGGCTGATTTGTAAGTAGTCAATTTTTGTGAGGAAGAAGATGGGGTTCCTTTTGTAGTTGGAGGAGAAAAAGGTTTTGCATCTGGGGATAGGGTAGCAAACCTATTTTCTAATTTTGGTTCAAAATTTGGTGTTATGTCAGGAATGAAAATGGGGAGCTTTGTAAGAGGTCTGATTTGTATATTTGTTTGTTCTTTCTTGGCCTTGATTTTGATTGAGGAACCTGTAATCATTCTGAACAAAGAGATATTTAGTATGTGTATTTTAATAAGTTAGGTTTGGATAATAATCATTTAATCTAGTAAATGTAAATATTCTTGAATATTTAAATGGTAATCATTGTAAATACAATTTGCAATTCGTTTAAAGGTTGAGATTTCATTTTTGATAAGGATTGAAAAAAGTGACGAAGATTTGTTTTCTAAGATTTGTTGTAAATCATAAATATGAAATCTAAGGAGTGTAGTTTTGTGAAGAGGGATTCTGTTGTGAAAGTTTTTGCATTCGTTTAGCAGTACTGATGATTTTTGTAGCAAATAGTTTATATAATTGGAATTGTTTAAATGAATACGATTTCCATTAATAAAAAGATCCCAAGTTTGTTCTTGTTCTAATTGAGAAATGAGTAATGTTTCTTCATTTAGTTTTTCCATTTCCTGCAATAATAATTAATTTTCTTGAATTCAGTCTAAATATTTTTACAAACATATGAAATATATGAAAATACATATTTAGAGAAAATTATGAAGTTTCAACATTCGACGTTGAAGGGTCTTTGCTTGTTTGAGGAATCCTTCTGCAATTCTTTTCTGATGGTAAAATATGCCAGCATAATCTAGATATTCCTCAAGATCAAGAATGAGGAACCTTACATACATGTAATGTATTCTGACTTCATAATTAGTATAAATATGAGGAAGGTTAGTAGATTGAAGACTTCTTAATTATCGAGCTAAGTGGTTCAAATATTCGATGTTATTATAATGTTGATTGGTCCATCTTCTTCTTACTTCTTGCGCATTGTTAATTAGATTATTTATCTGACCATAATTTGCCATTTCCTTGAAAGAACTCTCTAGTTAAGAAATCAGGGATTGAATTGTTTTTTCCTGCAATATGAATGATATCAAAATCAAATGGTGCTAAAAGGGCTTGCCATCTGGCAAAGATTTGTTTTGCAGCTAAATTTTTTACATCTTTTTGTAAAACATCTTTTGCTGCCTTACAATCTACTTTGACTGTAAATTTTTGATTAAGTAAATCATCTTGAAATTTTGTTATATATAAAACTATAGAAAGAATTTTATTTTTTTATTGTAGAATAATTTGATTGTGTTGTGTTCCATATTCCAGAATAATATCTAATTATGTGAACTTTCCCATCTATGTGTTGGGTTAATATGCCACCATATCCTATGTCAGAGGCATCTGTTGATACTGTTTTAGGGGCTTTAGGATCACATATAGTTAGGCATAGCAATCTTTTAACATGTATTTTAATTTGTTTAACAACATTAGTATGTTCTTTTGTCCATGGTTTTGGATTCTTTTTTAATCTATCAAAAAGAGGTTTACAGATTTGTCTTAGTTTAGGAAAGAAGTCTGCTATGTAATTTAATGATCCTAAGAATCTTTGTAATTGATTTTTGTCTTTTATTTCATCTGGAAATTTATCAGCAAAATCTATAGATCTTTGAATTGGGATTAAGGTATTGTTAGTTATTTCGTGTCCTAAAAACCTAATCTTCGTTTGATATAATTTTATTTTTGTTTTTGATAAGACTAACCCATTTCTTATCATTGTTTTGTAAAATATGTTTCAATGTTTTTCATGTTGTTCAAGAGTTTTACTAAATACTAAAACATCATCTATATAGACAATAATAAAAGTGTATGGATTAAATATTTCATTCATTATTTTTTGGAATTCACTTGGTGCATTTTTTAATCCAAAAGGCATAACATTTCACTCGTATTGCCCAAAGGGTATTGTAAAAGCCGTCTTATATTTGTCTTCTTCTGCTATTTGTATTTGCCAAAATCCAGATTTCATATCAATTTTTTGAGAATATAAAAGCATCATGTAATCTTTTTAATAAATCTTGTTTATTAGGTATTTGATACCTGATCCATTTCAGCACAGTATTTAATGGTTTGTAATTAATGACTAATCTTGGGGCCCCTCGTTCTATCTCTGCATTTTTAGACACATAGAATGCTGAGCATGACCAAGGAGATTTACTTTTCCTAATTAATTTTTTGTTAAGTAAATCTTTAATTTCTTTTTCATAATATTCTAATAGTTCTTGATTCATTTGAATAGGCCTTGCCTTTGTGGGAATTGTTTTTTCATTAAAATCTTTTTCATAGGGCAATGTTATTACATGTTTTTTCCGTTCCCAAAAGGCTGTGGGTAAATCAGAAGATAAGTATTTTTCAAATTTTTCTAATTTTGTTGATATTGTGTTTTTATATTCTTGAAGTTGTAGCTTTTCTTCAATTTTGATATTTAATAATTCTTCTTTTAGAAATTTCATTTGATTTTGTAAAATATTTAATTTAGAGACTCCTGTTTTTTTGTAAATCACTATTAGATACAAGATATAAAAAATCAAATATAATTTGTTGTCCTAATATTCTTGTTTCTACTCCTCTTTGTGAGACTGAAAAGGGATATAACATTTGTAAAAAAAGGTTTCCTAATATAACTTTTGTGTTTAAGTTTTTTACAAGCATTAAACTTGTTTTAAAACAAATATTATCATTGCAAACATGTGCTTCGGGTATTTTGTATTTTACTTGTAATTTTTAAGAATTGGCAGCTGAAAGACTTTGTTTTATTTTTATAAAGTATTTTGTTGGTATTATTCCTTGTTCAACACAGTTTAGGTCTGCTTCGGAATCTAACATAGCTAGACCTTTGTATTCGAAATCTTTTATCTTCATATGTATATTTACATACCATTTCTGGTATCTTACATGGGTCAGTGTATGAGTGGTAAAGAGGTTTTGAGTGTGATAGTAACCTATAGCAGCATTTTGCTTTCGATTACTAGCTAGTATACTCCCTTCATCCCAAAACAAACTTTACATGAAATATTAGGAACGGGAATTAAGAAAAAATGTTGAAAGTAAAATCAGTCAAGTAAAACTTTTAGATTTTGAGTGGCATTGACAAACTATGTTCCTCTATGAGTAAACTGCATTTTTGCCATTCGTACTATTGAGTTTTTTTCATATTTACATCTGTACTACCGAAATAATAAAAGTAACCTGCGTACTATTGATAAATTAGCAAAACTAACCAAAATCGTTAATGGGTGTCAATGGACGTTAATGGACGTTAAAAATTCAACAGATATGACTATTAATATTTTCAATTTGCCCCCCTTAACTAGAAAACTTTTTTTTAACAATTAACTACAAATTTAATATTTATTTTTTGACTTTTTAAAATTTTTTTTTTTTAACGTTATATTTAAAAAATTTATAATACAATTATATTAACTTTATATATGTACCCTTGACGGAGCTGCAAACGACGGTGTCGACCCAAAACCCCCAACCGGTTCCGAAGACGGCATCGGCGACACCAGGTCCAAAGATTGCCCACAATTCAGGAAAATCCATGGATGCCTTGAACAGATTTTCTTGATTGTTAATCAGGCAATCGAGATTGTTCGATCTATGATCTCTACCCACGATGAACAATGAAATTAGTAAAGTGACCCAAAGATCTGGATCATTGTCTCCCAAATCTCACGCTCTTTCTCTTTCTCTCTCTCTCTCTCTCTCACAAACAAACAATGAGGAATGACCACCACCTTCCCTGCCATTCCTCTTCCCCCTCGTTCCCCTTCCCCTTCTTCGTCTTCCCTCTTAATCCCTCTTCTTTCTCCACTCTCTTCTCTATTTCTCAAAAAAAATAAAAAAATCCCTTCTCGTCATCTCCATGAACTCCGGTAAAAATTCAGAAGCCCACCTTTGTCAACCCCCTCTTCCCCTTCTCTCTTTCTCAAAAACTTTCCCTTCCCTCTTTAATCTCCTAATCGCCACCCCACCTTCGTCAACCCCCTTTCCAGAAACCCTAATTTCAGAATCCCTAAATTCTTCCCTCTTCAATGAAACCCAAATTCAGAATTCCAAAATCAAGCGAAATCAAAGAAAGAGGGGTAACCGGAGGTGTGAGGGGGAGGGGAGGGAGGCATGAGGCGGGGGACGGGAGGAGTAGCCGGAGAGGGGGGAGGGTATGGGTGACCGGAAGAGAGAGAGAGAGAAAGTAGAGGGAGGAAGACGCGTCTGTGTTGAGGCATGGGAGGGTGGGGTTTTGTTAAGGGTTACAGGGGTAGTTTCGGCATTTCAGAAAAATAGCTTGTTAAGTTTTTAACGTCTATTAAATTTTTTACGATTTTGGTTAGTTTTGCTAATTAATCAATAGTACGCAGTTTTTTGTTTTTTTTGTTTAGATAGTACGGAGGTTAAAGTGATATTCTTGACATAGTACGGATGTCAGAAATGTGGTTTACTCGTTCCTCTATTCAGTCATCACAGAAACAAACAGAACCCGATTCTTGAAGATCAACCTACGCGTAGATTTTATAATTTTTTTTATATTTTTTTTCATCACCATCAAAGTCTTTTTATTTTATTGAAGTGTAAGGATTAAAAAATGTTTATAACATTCATTCATTCATTCAATTAATGATTTCTGTGGAAAATCCTTACTATTAACAAATCCAAGTTTATGGCTGACTGGTAACAGGAAATGCATTGAAGGATCACCAAAGGTCCTTGCTGTAGATTAAAGTTCTGATTAATCATCACCCACCAACATCATGTAAAATCACTAAGAAATATCTCCCTATATTTTAAAAGAGGTCATCCAATGAACAGTGAATGCTGATACCGGAAAAGTGGGGAAGTCATCGGAGGAAAGACAAGTGAACAAACAAAGGGTTAACTAACTCAATATCTCAAGGAATCCACCAAGAAATATGAGCTAAAATCACCACCCAAAGGAACCCAAACCTAAGGGATAAGATAGAACAAGAAGAAATCCATCTTCTTAAACAAGTCACAAAGACTCAATAATTTTATATAACTCAACTTACTATGTCATTACAATTTCACTACAAGGGTATTTATAATACTCTTGGAACATCCCTCCAAGTTAGGATAAACTAGATATTAATTATTAGGATACAAGATAACATAGAAACACGAAAAGCCAAAAGGCTTGGTCAAATTCGGATTACTATGTCCTTATGACTGCTGTTCACTAGAAAAATCATAATTTATTCTAAAAAAATCCAAATGAAGAACCATAAAGTGCGTTAGAAACTAGACTCGTATATTTTTCCAACAATATATTCTTCATCTGCTGGAACCTTATAGATAATTACCATATTACCCTTGAATCAGACCTAAAATTCTGGTCTCTTTATTATTTTGAAAGACACCATTCAAACCAATCTTTTTTGATAGTTTTTGTACCGCTAACCTACTCCACCAATAATGAATATGAAGACCAAATTGACGGGTTGTTTCCCGGATCATTAAGCATCGCAAGTTTGTCCAATTCAATTAAGGTGACATGGTGTGGGTTCACCTAAGAAAAGGTCGGTTTCCTCCTGGAAGATACGCAAAGTTTCAACCTAGAGCTGATGGCCCATTCAAAGTGTTGAAAAGAATTGGTCAGAATGCCTACAAGATTGAGTTGCCTATTGACTATGGGGTTTCAGATATATTTAATGTTTCAGACCTTTCTTCATTTTATGGAGACGATGGGAATCTAGACTCGAGGATGAGTCTTTTTCAACCAGGGGAGCATGATACAGGAAGTTCAGTCAAGGATTTTGAAGAGCAACAGTCCACAGATTTAGGTCAAGTTCTACATCAAAACTGTGTTGATCAAGAAGGTGGAAAATTATGTGTGACATATGTCTGGAAAGCTATGGATGTCTAGTTTCTACTGCTCTTTTCAGTTCATCGTTTCATGCATTCTACACAAAGTTATGGTCAGTTATCTGGTACTGCGCATGGAGACTGATTCATCACAATCTGCTGCAGCCTGATGGTTTTCTTTGTCTTTTGATCTTTCTATCTTATCTTATCCCTAAATAATTATTAGTAATTCATTCCCTTTAGAATTTAATAAATTTTCCTATCTTGGAAGGATGTTCCAAGAGAACTATAAGTACCCCCTAAGTCTATGATGTAAGGCAGACTAAATTTTGAGTATTTCCTAATAAAAGTGTGCCTTGTGCCCTTTATTTTGTTCTGTATCTCCGTGGGTTTTTCCTATTGAGTGGTGAACGTTAATGCTATGTACCTCGTAGGTGGATTCCTTGGAGTAGTGAGTGCTTGGCTTTGTATCTCCGAGTGGAGTGGTGAGCATTATCAAATTTTCTACCTTAGTTAGCAGCAGTTCCTTTTCTTCTGCGATTGTCCGGCATCAAATGCGCCATAAAATTTGACCAAAATTTCGTTGGCAGTATTGTAATATCTTCTTTAGATTGTGGCAAAGCTAAAGAGGAGAAGTTACAACTGGACCCTTTAAACAAACCCTATCATATTCTCCACCCTCTTCATTTTTCTCTCTCTAAAAAAAACATACATACTCTCAGTCTCTCTCACACACATGACCTTTCTCTCTCTAACTCTCGTCACCAACCACCACCGTCGACTACCACCAGTAATCACCGCCGACCACTACCAGTCACCACCACCGGCCACATTCTTAGCACCAGCCACCACCATTATCTCTCCCTTTCTGCAAAGCGAAACAGGAAAAAAACATCAAGCTTAGACCCACCACGAGATTGAGATTTGGGTTCAACAATATCCAGATCTTTGTTTGTAAAGTCAGATCTGGGTTCCGATTTGAAAACATACCCATACACTCACCGGATCTGGACAAACACGCACATAAAAAGACACACACACAAGCACTGAAACACACTGAAGAGAGTTGGAAGAGAGAGATGGGAAGAATAAAATCTAATTTCTAGATCTAAACCAAAACCAAGATTCTCACAAACAAGAGCAAAACCCTAAAAAGAGAGGGAAAGGGCGGAAAGAGACAACCTATAGAGGCGGAAACAGCAGAGGGCCTAGGTGGTGGATGGTGGCGTGTGGTTGACTGGAGCGACGAAGGCGGTAGCGGGAGAGTTAGTGAAGTGATAATGAAATGGGGAAAAAGAAGAAGAGGGAAGAAAGACAAAAGAAACGACGGTGGCAGAGGGGGAGTGCGGTGACGGAGGCGGAAGATAAAAATGGTGGTGGAGAGCTGTTGACCTGTGGTGGTTTCTATGTTGACCTGTGGTGGTTTCTAGAGATAGAAGAATGAGGCCACCATTGATGATGTCTTCGTCAATCTTTGGAGTATGACACATGTGAATATTATGAGACCACATATTGAAATGTAGAAAGGAGTGGTAGTAGCGTGGCAAAGGATTCTTTTTCTGATTTTTTTTTTAAGGGATTGATGAAATGCAACGAGAATTGAAAAATAGATTTATTGGAAACAAAAAAATAAAGTAGTTTTTCGAAGAGAAAAAAATCATGTGGAGTAGTGTACTTTATATGAGGTAAACTGTTTAAATATCAATGATTTTATGGATGATGTTGTTCAAATATATGTATAGGACATAGAATTGCTTAATCCCAATCATAGTTATCACTTAGGATCCCCAATTTTTATTAGAACATTCTTAGGTACCCTTAGGATTCTTTGTGACCAGTACAGGTGTTTTTACAACTGTTCAATACAAGACAAACCAGCTAGAGGACAACAGAAAACATTTCAGCAGATTAGCATCCAAGTTGCCGATCAAAGTCACTCAGTTCAAGTTGCCGACAATTCATCAATCAGCAAGAACAGTCTGAAGTTCGCTGTTAATCCACTCAAGATATTCTTCGATTGAATATCTCCAGGTTTCATCGTTCTACTTTTTAAGTTGACTTTACCATTTGCCGGTTGTACTTTCAGTGCTTACTTTCTGATAAGTGCTATCTGTCTCTGTCATGTCTTTCTGCACCGTCTGACACCGAGCTACTTTTAGCTCTACTTTGTCCCTAGTTTGCTTTTTGCAGGTAACTGGTTGAGACAAAGGAGTCTTTACCCATCAGACTTTTCCAAGCATGCGTGTAGGTTGGTGAAAATAGTGCATTGAAGAGAGTTGATTGTTTAGATCATTTATTGAAGCTCAAACATTATGTTCAGATAATCATTAGAACATTTATTAGGACATACACTTGTGTACAAACTCATCAACATTGTCAGTATTCCCGAACTAGATTATTCTAAGGAATACGTTGCTTGAGTTATTCACACACCCACCTGAGTGAGATAAGTTCTCTTGGACTTGCAGCTCAAAAACACTTGGTCAGTATTTGTATCACGATCCATTAGTGATCTCTAGAGTTTAGTCTTTATATCCGGCAAAGCCGTGCTTATAATAGACTAGGGATATCTAATAGTGCTCTTAACCCAAATCCAAGTTCTGACCAAACTTGGTAGATGACGTAGCAGTATTTACACTGTGAACCTCTCCAAATCATTGTGTCCCCTGTTGCTTACTTTGTCCTTGCCGATTGGAACTCTATCACCGGCAAATCATAATTGTTCTTACTGATTCATTGTCATTTTCATTTACCAATCTCTTGAAACTGCATTGAACTTTGTGAAATCACTTTGTGTTAAACCAAGCTCTCAAAACCTTTTCATACTTTTTTTGTGTGAGTTAAACTAAGTCATATCTTCTCCGCTGCACTTACTGATAATAGTTTGCAAACTGATTAGTGACTTTACATTTATAAAGTGTTTCTTTGAAAAAGTTTTAATTATGCTATGCACCCCCCTGTAGCCTATTTTCCTACCAATTGGGCCTAACAATTGGTATCAGAGCTTAGAATTTTTAAAGAAATTTCCAAGCTTCGCAGCTTGTTTGCCGATACCATGGCAGGAAAAATCATGCAGTCATTCAATATCACCACCATCCCATTGTTGAATGTCAACGAGTTTGGTGTCTGGAAATCTCATATGATAAAGTATATGAACTCAATTGATGACCGTTTGATGAAGGTTATAGAAGGTGGTCCAATCATTCCGTTAAAAGTTTCAACCACCTACTGGCCTATTCCCTCCATGCCGCTGACACAACATGCTGACCGTGACACCGAACAAGAAACCCATGTTCAGATCGAAGAAACTCTGGTTGAAAAACCAAGAGAGGAATGGACTGAGGATGACAAACTTTCAGCTGCCCTAGATGGAAAAGCATGCCACATTATCTCTTGTGGTTTGGATGACAAGCAATACAAACTCATTGAATTGTGCTCCACGGCTCAAGAATGCTGGAACAAGCTCCTTGCATACTTTGAAGGTGATGAGCAGGTGAAGGACAACAGACTCTACTATTGCATTGCTGAGTTTGAATCCTTCAAGAAACAAGATGGTGAATCACTAAGGAGTGCCTACGACAAATTTTGCAAGGTAAGTAATTTATGTGCTTCATTAGGTAAGGTTTATACTATGAAAGACCTAAATATTCGTCTTCTAAGTTCTCGATAAAAAATTCAAAAACTTGTCTCTATCAGCTCAGTCACAGATATCCTTCCCTTCAAACAAATTCCCTCCTATAGATCCCCATCAAACACCCTGCAGTTCCAAAACCCTTGAAGCAACCTCAGAACAACCTATGGAAGAAGACGAATTTGCCGCCTTCGCTAGGAACTACAAAAGGTTCAAAGACTTCAAAAGAATGCAGAAAGGAAGCTATCAGCAACAAAAACAATTTACACCATCATTTCAAAAACCAGCAAGCTACAACAAACCCTCTACAAGTGCTACCGATGGAAAGAACAACAAAGGTTGTCACGACCCGAAAACCCGTCTCTATTTTCTAATAATAAATATTTAATTATTTATTTATTTCTTAATTAATTAATTGAATTATTTATTTATTGGGATAATTATGTGTGCATTTTATGTTTCATAATAAATTATGTATAGCATTTTATTTGGGTCATTTATGCTAGTGTAGTATTATTTGGTCTTAGTTGTTAGTAGGAAGTATTAGAGTTGGGTAGTTTAGAGGAGGGGGTCTAAGTGTAAGTTTTTGAAAAATAACTCATCTCCCTACTCCCACCCTACTCTTTCTTCTCCCTCACCCTCTCCCTCATTTCATTTCCCAGTGTATTTCTCTCTCTCTCTCTCCAAGAAAGGTAAAAATTTCTCTCTCCCTTCTCTCTTCATTCTACCTATCTTCCTCCCATTATTTCTCATTACTCATTTTATGAAATGTGTTTAGATCGTCGATAGGATCGCGTAGAACCAAAAATATTTGAATTCCGTCATCTTTGAGAAAATCCAGGTAAGTTACTTTTCCCCCATTTATGCTAAAAATGTTCATCCTATGCTTAGATGATACTATGATTTCCATTTATTGCTTCTTTGGTTGATTTTGAGATGATTTGTATTTTACTCCATTTTGTGAAGTTTTGATGTTTGAATCATCCATTGAATTGAGTAGTCTAAATGATGTTTTATGAGTTGTTTTAGGTATATAGGGTGTTTGGGTACCTTAGTATACCTATTGGAAGCCTTGGGTTTGAGTTATGTTGTTTGGGTAAGAAAAAAATGGAAGAACCCAGTTGGTTCTTGCTGTTTTCCGGCAACCAGGGTGCGTGGGCGACCGCCCATGGGTGGTTCCGGCGACCGCCTGTGAATACGTGTGTTTGAAATTGAGATATTCATAGTAACATTAAAATTATGAGAGTCGCCACGCCGTTTTAATTATAGCCAAAACATTGAAAAAGGCATTTTTAGTGGGTTCGGGGGTCAAATTACAACAAGAGAAGAATATTCACGTTATCACTCCTATTGCCCGAATTGATCGGTCTTTCTATCATGATGCGGTGTATGTAGTGTGTTGGTGATTTAGACCGGATCCGAAGATTGCCTATGTTCCTCTCAATGTGAGAAGCTCAGGTCAGCGTAGTTCGCACATAATTAGAATGTGGAGAGAGAATAGGGATCATGCATAATGAAGAGGGAGGATAAAGAAACATGCAGGGTGATCACATCCTAGAATAATGACTATGCCATCAATGAGATCTCAATGAACATTCATCACATTCATCATGGGATGATTATTGATCATGGGAGTAATTACCTAAAGTTTAGGGTTTAGAAATAGTTCCTAGATCATCCCTGGGTTGATGAACCCTAGATCATCATTGGCTATGAAATAACATGCAAACATGAAGATCGCAACCCTAAATATGGCATAAATAAGGTTTTAATCTATGAACATAATGGACATATGAAGAACATATTATGAATATATGAATGAACATGCAAAGCATATGAAGAAACTATGAATAAACATGTAAGAACATGAATATTAAATATCTACATTAAGAATGATGCAAGAACATGAAGAAAGAGTTAGAAAAACTTACCTATGTTGGCAAGAAATAAACCTTTATCTCCTTGAGTGTTTGAATGCTTAATTAGGAAGAAAATTGTGTTTAAGAACTCTAGAATTCGGACTTAGAGCTCTCAAAATCGGGCCCCCTAACCAATGGGATGGAATTGGTTTATATAGTAAACTGAGGGGAAGATCTGACGGTCAGGATCATCCGGGACAAGGTTGGCCGCCTGGCCATGATTGAAGCCGGTGCAAGAGTGGCCGCGTGGCCAAGGTTAAGGCGTGGCAAGGTTGGCCGCGTGGCCAATTCGGCTGGATGGCTTGATTCATAAGCTAGGGTTTCTACATGGTTTTAAGGAAACCATAAGTTACCTAATTTGATAGATTTTGTCATAAATGAGGTATTTCGGGAATCCGGGACAAGTCTTTGCAAGATTTCTAATTTCTATAAAGTCCTTGTATTTTTGGGAAAGCCCTAATAAACTCATTTTCAGGTCGGGTACTAACACCGCCCATGAGATCAGTTGATCCGGAGAATTTGAGTAAAAGTGAGTGGGCGACCGCCCACTTTTGGGTTGGGCGACCGCCCATAAAGTCAGTTGGTTTGGGGTTTGGGTTTTGGGCGACCGCCCAGACTGGCTATGGGCGACCGCCCATACCAGCTGTTCTGAGTATCTTTGTTTTTGAATTGTTTTAAGGTCCAAGCCCGATCTAGGCTCGAAGTATCACCCTAGTTGACTTAAATTAATGTTGTGGAACACTTTAGTGTTCGAGGATGATCCCTTTTGTTGGAACATCTTTTTAATGTATTGTTGGATTGATGCACCGTTTTGGTGATTTGTTTGGAACGGTTCCCTACTTTGGAATCATTAGTTGTTTACCGTGCTAGTATTTTATTAGTTAGCCTTTACTTGAAGTCCAGCTGGTATTTGTGTGTGTTTCGGGCGATGCGAGACATTATGATGGCACAAGCCAAGTCCATTATGATGTTGACCATTGTTTTGCCCCATTATTTCCCTCCTCCAGATTGGCCTTGGATGTGAGATGAGCTAGCCCCTTTGTGAGAATTTTAGCTATTGGTTTTTGGCTTTGACTGTGTGTCACTGCCCCTTATTATTATTGGTTCCGGTACCGGGGGTTTTCTCTTCAGCTTTCATGCTACTATGAAGATGTTGATTGTTGATTATTGAAGCTTCGCAGCAACCTTTATTTGGTTATATCAGTTGGGAAACCTCGGCTAATATCCTTTGTTAATTGTTTATTTCCGCTGCTATCTGTTAATTGATAAATGCTATGTGCTAAGTGATATTTGTTATTGTTTATTGCTTATTGTATCATATCATGTCATGTAGTTACATTAGTGACTTATTGAGATTTATCTCACCCCCTTTCTTTTATCTTTGTTTTTCCTTAACCCCCCCCCCCCAGGAGGAAAGGATTAGACTCACTGATCACGAGGAGGACGTCGCGAGGGTTGAGCTTTTGGGGCAAGTTATTATTGGTGGGTTTACATTACATAAATGTGTAACCTTTTTGGGAATAGTTGTACCAAACTTGACGTCATTAGAATTTGTATATTTTATTATTTTGGGTGTAAGCTTATGGAGCTTACACTAGTTTATATTTAGTTGTTCAAGTTGGATTTCAAAACTTTGTGTCATTATCTTTTGGTATAAAAGGAAATTTTTATCTCCATTATTTTAGAGTTTATTGTTTAAGTCGACGTCCGGCTCGCGTACTCCGGGCCCGCGGGGTCGGGGTCGCGACAGTTGGTATCAGAGCTATGGTTTAGTTCTAAGTATAAGTCTAGGTGGACTAGTATGACCTAGGAGGGTAGTTGTGTTCGGAGTGAGTAACGGTTGATGTTTTATGCTGGTAATTATTCACAATGGCTAGAAGGAGAACGGGTGAAAGTTCTAGTGGGGCTCAGAATCAGAATGATCTTCGGGAAGAGAACCGTGCTATGTACCAAGGCATGTTTGAGGCTGCCATGAAGGCAATTCATGACCAAGGACCGAGAGTAGAGCAAGCACCACCACCCCGATATGGTTTGGAGCAATTCTTGAAACTGAAACCGGCAGAGTTCGATGGTGAGCCCGATGTGAAGAAGGCCGAACTATGGGTTGAGTCTATGGAGAAAATTTATGATGTGTTTGGGTGCACAGACGAGGATAGGGTCCGGTTCGCGGCTTATAAGCTTGTGGGTGCCGCCGAGCATTGGTGGAAAGGAGTTAAAGTGAGTTGGGATGACACTCATACAGTGTATGCATGGGAATTGTTTGTGCGGAAGTTCAAAGAGCATTTTATTCCGGTAGTGGATCAAAACCGAAAGGAGATCGAGCTTCTCAACTTGGAGCAAGGTTTGTTGTCTATTGCTCAATACTCGGCTAAGTTCACAGAATTAGCCCGATATTGTGACTATCTTGTGAGGACCGAAGAACAGAAAGCTATGAGATTCATCCGGGGATTGAAGACTTCTATCCGTACTCAGCTTATAGCCCAAAGGATTCAAACTTATCAGGATGCGGTGGATCGAGCCTACTTGATCGAGCAAGATATAGGGGAGCATAAGAAGAAGGTCGAGGTAACTAACACTAGCAAGCAAGGAGGGCAGAGCAAGCCACAATCCCGTTCAGATAACCGAGGTAATTTTGGGGGACAATCTCACTCCTGAGGGCAACCGATCCCAAGGAACCCGGGCACTACTGCCGGGAACCAAGGGGACCATCATAGGAGACTTTGTTCTTATTGCCAAAAGGAAGGCTACTCAGAGGACCGGTGTTGGAAGAAACAGGGCAAGTGTATCAATTGTGGTCAAACGGGGAATTTTGCAAGGGATTGTAATAGAGGCAGGGGTCAACCGACTGGGTTAGGAGCTGGTGCTCCACAGGGTCAGAAAAGGGATGCTACGGGAAAGTCCAAGGTCCAAGGAAAAGTGTTTGCAATGAATCAGCATCAGGCAGATGATCCCTCAGTGATTGGAGGTATTGTTTCTATATCTAATGTGAGCGCGCGTACGTTAGTAGATCCAGGATCATCTCATTCTTACATTTCTGTGCAATTTGCTTCTTTACTAAATGCTGCATCTGAGTCTTTGCCCTATGTGTTAGAGGTGTCAACTCCTATGGGAGAGTATTTGGTGACCGATAGAGTATTTCGTGATTGTGACGTGCTTATATGTGGTCGTGTCATGTGTGCGGACTTGGTAGTCCTTCCGATTCAAGATTTTGATGTCATTTTGGGTATGGATTGGCTGAGCAAATATCATGCTTCAGTCGATTGTCGTAGAAAGGTCGTTAATTTCTCTATCCCTGATGTGCCTAAATTTGTTTTTGAGGCTATGCCTTTGGGTATAAATATTCGTATGATTTCCTATGTGAAAGCTAGAAAATTATTGCACCGTGGTTGTGAGGGGTACTTGGCTAGTGTGTTTGATACTAGGAAAGAATTCCCTAGTTTGGAGAGTGTTCGGGTAGTTAGAGAATTTCCCGATGTTTTCTCTTCTGAATATGATATGCCTCCCGATCCTGAGATAGAGTTTTGTATAGATCTTTTACCGGGTACAGCTCCGATTTCAAAGGCACCGTATAGGTTGGCTCCCGCAGAGTTGAAGGAATTAAAGGTTCAGTTGCAAGAGTTGCTTGATCGAGGGTTTATCCGCCCTAGTGTTTCCACGTGGGGAGCACCGGTTTTGTTTGTGCGGAACAAAGACGGTTCTTTGAGATTGTGTATTGATTACCGGAAGTTGAATCAAGTTACAGTGAAGAAAAAGTATCCTCTACCTCACATTGATGATTTATTTGATCAGCTTCAAGGGTCCGTGGTGTTTTCTAAACTTGATTTGAGGAGTGGGTACCATCAGTTGAAGATTCGATCTGAGGATATTCCGAAGACTGCCTTTCGCACTCGTTATGGTCATTACGAGTTCTTGGTTATGCCGTTTGGGTGACTAACGCACCGGCTGTATTTATGGATTTGATGAACCGGGTTTTCCATCTTTATCTTGACTCGTTCGTGGTGGTTTTCATCGAAGACATTCTTGTTTACTCTAAATCCCGAGAGGAGCACAAGCAACACTTGAGGACAGTTTTATCCATTCTTGCGAGGGAACAGTTGTTTGCGAAGTTTAGTAAATGCGAATTTTGGCTAGAGAAGGTTTCATTTCTGGGTCATGTTATTTCTAAAGATGGGATTTCTGTGGATCCTTCAAAGATAGAAGCCATAGTGGATTGGAAGAGACCCGAGCCAGTGACCGAGATCAGAAGTTTTCTGGGTTTAGCCGGGTATTACAGAAGGTTTATAGAAGGGTTTTCGAGGATTGCTACTCCGATGACTCAGTTGACCCGGAAGGATGTACCGTTTGTGTGGAGTGAGAAATGTCAAAGTAGCTTTGATGAATTAAAGAAGAGATTAACTACGGCTCCTATTCTTGCGTTACCAAATGGAAATGACAACTTAGTGATTTACAGTGATGCTTCGAAAGAGGGTTTGGGCTGTGTTTTGATGCATAATGGGAAAGTAATTGCTTATGCTTCGAGAAAGTTGACCCCTAGTGAACAGACTTACCCTACTCATGATATGGAGTTGGCTGCGATAGTCTTTGCGTTGCATAAGTGGAAGCATTACCTATATGGAGCAAAGTTTGAGATTTTTACCGATCACAAGAGTTTGAAATACCTCTTCTCTCAAAAGGAATTGAATAACCGACAGCGTCGATGGATGGAACTTTTAAAGGACTATGATTGTACGATTTCTTACCATCCGGGGAAGGCGAATGTGGTAGCCGATGCAATTAGTAGAAAGTCTTATGTGGCTTCGATGATGGTTCGAGAGTGGAAAATGCTTGAGGATGTTCGAGATTGGTGTCCTCGTGAATCGAGACATGGGGCTATTTTTGCGAATATTAGGGTATCTCCGACCCTAATTCAGAGGATAAAGGAAGCTCAGAAGGAAGATCCCGAGTTAGTGAAAGTGATGGGTAAAATGAAGGAAAAGAACTTCGAGGATTTTTCTATGAGTTCGAATGGGGTGTTGACTTTCCGGGGTCACTTGTGCGTACCTGATGTTGGTGGAATAAAGAGGCAAGTTTTAGATGAGGGTCACAAATCGAAATATACTATTCATCTGGGTAGTACGAAGATGTATCAAAATTTGAAACAACACTTTTGGTGGAACAACATGAAGAGGGAAATAGCCAAGTATGTTTCAAAGTGTTTAACTTGTCAGCAGGTCAAAGCCGAGCATCAGAGACCCGCAGGACTACTTCAGCCGTTAGAGATTCCGGAGTGGAAATGGGAGCATGTGACTATGGATTTCGTTACGGGACTACCTCGTACCCGTAGGAAGTATGACAGTGTTTGGGTAATCGTGGATAGACTGACCAAGAGCGCACATTTCTTACCGATTGATATCAGATACTCGATGGAGAAACTTGCGACCCTTTATATTGATGAGATTGTGAGATTGCATGGGGTCCCGGTTAGCATTGTGTCGGATCGTGATCCCAGGTTTACATCCCGATTTTGGCAAGCGTTGCAGAAGGCTTTGGGTACCGATTTGAGGTTTAGCACCGCATTTCATCCTCAGACTGACGGTCAGTCTGAAAGAACCATTCAGATTCTCGAGGATATGTTACGGGCTTGCACAGTTTCCAGATTCATGGGATAGCCATCTACCGCTTGTAGAGTTCGCCTACAATAACAGTTATCAAGCTAGTATCGAGATGGCACCTTATGAGGCCTTATATGGGAGAAAATGTAGATCGCCTATCTGTTGGGATGAGGTCGGTGAAGCGAAGATCGTGGGTATTGATTTGCTTCAGGATTCAATTGAGAAAGTTAGAGTTATCCGGGATCGATTGAAAACAGCCCAGAGTCGACAAAAGAGCTATGCAGATAACCGAAGGCGAGATCTTAGTTTTCAGACCGGTGATTTTGTGTTCTTGAAAGTATCTCCAAAGGTGGGTATTCGAAGGTTCGGGAAGAAAGGAAAATTGGCTCCGAGGTTTATAGGTCCGTTTGAGATTCTGGGAAAGGTGGGACTTCTTGCGTATCGACTTGCGTTACCACCATCTTTGGACCGGTTACATAATGTTTTTCACGTTTCTATGATTCGGAAGTATGTTCATGATCCATCTCACGTGTTACCGAGGGTACCGGAGGATATAGAGCCTGATATGACCTACGAGGAACGACCGGTTCGGATTCTCGATGCCAAAGTCCAAGAGTTGAGGAACAAAAGCATTCCGTTGGTTAGAGTCCTTTGGAAGAATCATAATGTTGAGGAATCGACTTGGGAGCTTCAAGAGGAGATGGAGCGGAAATATCCGTGGCTTTTTAATTCGGGTAAGTCTCGTTAAAATTCGGGTCGAATTTTCTTTAAGGGGGAGTGAATGTCACGACCCGAAAACCCGCCTCTATTTTCTAATAATAAATATTTAATTATTTATTTATTTCTTAATTAATTAATTGAATTATTTATTTATTGGGATAATTATGTGTGCATTTTATGTTTCATAATAAATTATGTATAGCATTTTATTTGGGTCATTTATGCTAGTGTAGTATTATTTGGTCTTAGTTGTTAGTAGGAAGTATTAGAGTTGGGTAGTTTAGAGGAGGGGGTCTAAGTGTAAGTTTTTGAAAAATAACTCATCTCCCTACTCCCACCCTACTCTTTCTTCTCCCTCACCCTCTCCCTCATTTCATTTCCCAGTTTCTTTCTCTCTCTCTCTCTCCAAGAAAGGTAAAAATTTCTCTCTCCCTTCTCTCTTCATTCTACCTATCTTTCTCCCATTATTTCCCATTACTCATTTTATGAAATGTGTTTAGATCGTCGATAGGATCGCGTAGAACCAAAAATATTTGAATTCCGTCATCTTTGAGAAAATCCGGGTAAGTTACTTTTCCCCCATTTATGCTAGAAATGTTCATCCTATGCTTAGATGATACTATGATTTCCATTTATTGCTTCTTTGGTTGATTTTGAGATGATTTGTATTTTACTCCATTTTGTGAAGTTTTGATGTTTGAATCATCCATTGAATTAAGTGGTCTAAATGATGTTTTATGAGTTGTTTTAGGTATATAAGGAGTTTGGGTACCTTAGTATACCTATTGGAAGCCTTGGGTTTGAGTTATGTTGTTTGGGTAAGAAAAAAATGGAAGAACCCAGTTGGTTCTTGCCGTTTTCCGGCGACCAGGGTGCGTGGGCGACCGCCCATGGGTGGTTCGGGCGACCGCCCATGAGATCAGTTGATCCGGAGAATTTGAGTAAAAGTGAGTGGGCGACCGCCCACTTTTGGGTTGGGCGACCGCCCATAAAGTCAGTTGGTTTGGGCTTTGGGTTTAGGTTTTGGGCGACCGCCCAGACTGGCTATGGGCGACCGCCCATACCAGCTGTTCTGAGTATCTTTGTTTTTGAATTGTTTTAAGGTCCAAGCCCGATCTAGGCTCGAAGTATCACCCTAGTTGACTTAAATTAATGTTGTGGAACACTTTAGTGTTCAAGGATGATCCCTTTTGTGAGCGATTGTGTATTGGAATTCGATAACAAATGGTTTGGGTTTGTTGGAACATCTTTTTAATGTATTGTTGGATTGATGCACCGTTTTGGTGATTTGTTTGGAACGGCTCCCAACTTTGGAATCATTAGTTGTTTACCGTGCTAGTATTTTATTACTTAGCCTTTACTTGAAGTCCAGCTGGTATTTGTGTGTGTTTCGGGCGATGCGAGACATTATGATGGCACACGCCAAGTCCATTATAATGTTGACCATTGTTTTGCCCCATTATTTCCCTCCTCCAGATTGGCCTTGGATGTGAGATGAGCTAGCCCCTTTGTGAGCATTTTAGCTATTGGTTTTGGGCTTTGACTGTGTGTCACTGCCCCTTATTATTATTGGTTCCGGTACCGGAGGTTTTCTCTTCAGCTTTCATGCTACTATGAAGATGTTGATTGTTGATTATTAAAGCTGCGCAACGACCTTTATTTTGTTATATCAGTTGGGAAACCTTGGCTAATATCCTTTGTTAATTGTTTATTTCCGCTGCTATCTGTTAATTGATAAATGCTATGTGCTAAGTGATATTTGTTATTGTTTATTGCTTATTGCATCATAGCCTGTCATGTAGTTGCATTAGTGACTTATTGAGATTTATCTCACCCCCTTTCTTTTATCTTTGTTTTTCCTTAACCCCCCCCCAGGAGGAAAGGATTAGAATCGCTGATCACGAGGAGGACGTCACGAGGGTTGAGCTTTTGGAGCAAGTTATTATTGGTGGGTTTACACTACATAAATGTGTAACCTTTTTGGGAATAGTTGTACCAAACTTGATGTCATTAGAATTTGTATATTTTATTATTTTGGGTGTAAGCTTATGGAGCTTACACTAGTTTATATTTAGTTGTTCAAGTTGGATTTCAAAACTTTGTGTCATTATCTTTTGGTATAAAAGGAAATTTTTATCTCCATTATTTTAGAGTTTATTGTTTAAGTCGACGTCCGGCTCGCGAACTCCGGGCCCGCGGGGTCGGGGTCGCGACAAAGGTGATCTCGTCTGCTTCAACTGCAGAAAACCTGGTTACTTTGCTTCCAAATGTCCTCAACCAAAATATAAGTATGTGAGTAAGTCATTCAGCAAGAGACATCCTAAGTCTCGAAGCTTTCTTGCCGATGAAAGCACAGAAAAGGCCTTGCTGGTTTGGTGTGAAACTGACTTAGACGAAGATGCCGATGAAGATGAAGATGCCGATGTAAGTTTTGTTGCCCTAGACTTGAAGATGCCGATATATCATCATTGCCGACTCCAGTCTATCGAGATCCATCTCCTCCCAGAAATCCAATCAGAGAAGAAGCTGCTGGAAGACCTCAACCACACTTCAAAGAAATTAGTGTCAAAGCAGAAAACCCAAATAGATACAAGGTTCATCAAGTGGGAACCTCACTCTATGGGCAGTGTAACTCTTCTCACTTCACTGCCACCAAACCAAAATCCTTACCAATGACTAGAAAGTTCTCATTCACTGAACATCCAAGCATTGCCAAAAGCCTATCTAAACCATCTCTTCCCTACCTGACTTCTCTCTTAAACCCATTACTTCTAACCCTAAAATTTCAGCCGATCCTTTTCCTGAAATATCTAAAGCTGAATGGTAGAGAAAATGGATGAACTTTTTATTGATCATGAGAAGCTGAGTAGCATTCATAAAGTGATGGCTGCTGATTTCAATAGAATTTCTGCAGAGAATTACTTGCTTGTATCTGAACTTAAAGTCCTCAAAGGACATGAGCTTGAGTCTGTTCTTCTGAAGAAAGAAAACCTTGATCTCAAAAGCCAAGTAACAGTATTGATAGCTCAGATCGAAGATCTTGTGTTAAGAAATAATCATCTATCTAGCATCATTGATTCTTACACAAAATCTAGAGTTGCTGTTGAAACAATCCTTTCGACCCAAATGTCATATAAGGACCAATCTGGGTTAGGTTTTGTTTCCAGCAGCAGTAGCTCTACTAAAACTTGTGCGACCGAGAAAAAGGATGAAAGTTTAATGTAGTTCTGTTAACTCAGAGCATGTGGATGCTAAGCCAGTATACAGTGCTTTGGCTATGAAGTATCCTAAGAACCAGAACAAAAGGAAAGATAAGCACAAACAAAGTCAAGTTAAGGTTGCTGATACTGAGTCTGCCGATAACGGTATTCTTGGTGAATACATCAGCAGAGCAAGTGCTGCCGGTCTAACCACTTCTGATGCCGATGAACAAGTACCTAAAAAGGTAACTTCCAAAGGTAAACAGAATGGAAAGAAAGGCAACACTAGCACCTTTAAACTTACCAAGTTTGTGCCTGCTCAATCTTCTAGTTCTGCCGATGCACTGACTAAACAGAATGGTGTTCTACCGACTCCACAGCCTATTAGTCAAGTGAGATGTTCTAATTGTTTTGATTATGGTCATGAGGCTCATGAATGCCTCTTGAAGCACCTATCTAGACCCACTGAGGTTTTATCCTCCAGTGGTGGCCAGATATGGTTGCCAAAGAGGAACTAACCCTCGGACCCAAGAATAAGGGGGACCATAAGCATACTGTTTTATTTCAGGAATGCTTCATGGCCTCAACTGGTGCAAGCAAGGATTTGTGGATTCTAGATAGTGGATGTTCAAGACACATGATAGGATTTTCAGATCTACTTACCGATATTATTGAAGCATCAGGTCCCCCAGTGGTTTTCGGTGATAATGCCAAAGGAAAAATCATCGGTGTAGGTACCATCAAGAGAGGTGCAGTTACTGTACAGAAGGTCTCTCTAGTGTATGGTCTGAAACACAACCTTCTCTCAATATCAAAATTCTGTGATAAAGGAATGCAATGTGTATTTACTACTTCCAGTTGCTATGTGAAAGACATTGCATCCAATGAAACTCTTCTCACTGCCAAACGTAAAGGTAACATTTATGAAGTAGACTTAAGTGCTATTACTGGTGTTGCTAATGTTTGTTTTGTAGCTAAGAACATAAGTGAGAATTCATGGCTATGGCACAAGAGACTCAGTCACTTGAACTTCAAATATCTATCCAAACTTGCTGGTTCAAATCTGGTAACCGGTCTGCCTCAAATGTTTGCTGATCAAGGAAAGAAATGCAAGGCCTGTCAGCTTGGACAGCAAGCCCTGCATGTCAATATCTAAGTGCCTTCAATTGCTATATATGGATCTATTTGGCCCCACAACTACAGCAAGTATTGGGGGAAGTAGATACACTTTGGTTGTAGTAGATGAGTTCTCTAGATATACTTGGGTGGAAACTTTCAGTCACAAGGATGACACCTATGCCGTTGCTACCAAGTTATTCAGACTACTACAGACCCAGAAAGAAAGCGATATCATCAGTATGAGATCAGACAACGGCACTGAATTCAAGAACAATGGTATTGCTCAGTACTGTGATGATCATGGCATAGACTACAACTTCTCAGCTGCCGGTACACCACAACAAAATGGTGTCGTTGAGAGAAAGAACAGAACTTTTATAGAAGCTGGTAAAACCATGATTGCTGAAGTACTTTTGGGCTGAAGCCATCAATACCGCCTGCTTCACGCAGAACAGATCTCTTATCAACAAATTCCATAACAAGACTCCTTATAAACTCTGGAGAGGCAGGATTCCCAACATTGGATTCTTCAAAATATTCGGCTGCAAATGTTACGTGCTTTACAACGGTAAGGAGCACAGAGGTAAATTTGATGAGAAAGCTGATGAAGGAATCTTTGTTGGATACGCAAAACATAGTAAGGACTTTCGAGTTGTCAATAAGAAAATATTGAAAATTGTTGAATTTGTTCATGTAACCTTTGATGAATTTGATTTGTTAGAGCCTTACAAGGCTCCAAATAGTACTAATGCTTCTAGTGTTCATGAGAGGTGAATCCAGTAATTCTAACCACGCAGGTCAAGTACCAGCTGCTAATCCAGTCATCTCAGTAGAAGAACCAGCAGATACTCAATACTTCCCAACTTCGGCAGAACATGATCATACCGATAACTTTCATAATCCATTTGCCGATGCAAACTTTGCTGATCATCCTGAAGACAGATCTATCCCTCAACCAATTTCTGTTATAAGACCTAACCCCTCAAGTTCTCATCCACCTCTCACTCAAAACTCTTCTTCCCTTCCACCATCTGCTGACCATGATCCTCCTTTAGAATCTTTACAACAAGAGTCAGTAAGACATGATGTGCCAAGAGAAGTTAGAGCAGTTCATGATCATCCATTAGAAAATGTAATTGGTGATATATTTGGTCCCAGACTGACAAGGAACCTTAGCAAAGCATTTGATAAAAGCCTCTTCTCATCTACTATGGTTTCCAACATTGAACCAAAGAAGACTGAAGAAGCTCTTGCTGATCCTGGTTGGGTTGAAGCCATGCAAGAGGAACTAAATCAGTTTAAAAGATGCAAAGTATGGGAACTTGTGCCAAGACTAACTTCTCAGCAAGTTATAGGTACAAAGTGGGTCTACAGGAACAAGTTGGATGAAGCTGGGAATATTACTAGAAACAAAGCAAGGTTAGTTACAAATGGCTACCGATAAGAAGAAGGGATTGACTACAATGAGACATTTGCTCCTGTTGCAAGATTGGAAGCTATAAGACTTTTCTTAGCCTATATTGGCTTCAAAGAATTCAAGTTATATCAAATGGACGTGAAAAATTCCTTCTTGAATGGAGAACTCCAAGAACTTGTTTATGTTAAACAACCACTTGGTTTCGAGGACTCCAAGAAGCCTGATCATGTCTACCGATTGAAGAAAGCTCTCTATGGTTTGAAGAAAGCTCCAAGGGAATGGTCTGAAACTCTTTCTAAGTTCTTACTTAGTGATGGCTTAGGTTTCACACGAGGTAAAATCGATACTACTTTATTTGTAGCCAAGCATAAGGGTCATTCATTGTTTGTTCAAATATATGTTGATGATATTATTTTTGGATCTACTAATGAATCACTTTGCCAGAGATTTGAGAAGATAATGCAGAGCAAGTTCGAGATGAGCATGATGGGTGAATTAACATATTTCCTTTGACTTCAAGTCAAGCAAACAAATGAAGGAATTTTCATCAGTCAAGCTAAGTACACCAAAGAACTTATCAAGAAGTTTGGCTTTGACAATGCTCATTCTCAAAGCACACCTATGGGCACTAACATCCATTTAGATAAGGACGAGTCTGGTAAGAAGGTAGATATGACTGCCTACCGAGGTATGATTGGCTCACTCCTCTATCTAACTGCCAGTATGCCAGATATCATGTTGCTGTTTATGTATGTGCCAGGTTTCAAAAAGGGAATCTCATCTGCAGGCTATAAAATGCATTATTAAATATTTATGTGGTTCTGTTAACCTTGGATTATGGTATGCTAGATATTCATCTTTTAATCTAATAGGTTATTCAGATGCAGACTTTGCAGCTTGTAGGGTGACCAGAAAAAGTACAAGTGGAACATGCCAGTTTCTTGGTGATCGGTTGGTGTCTTGGTCCTGTAAAAAGCAAGCATCAATTTCCACTTCCACTATTGAAGCTGAGTACATAGCTACCAGCAGTTGCTGTTTACAGATCCTTTGGATGAAGCAGCAGCTGGTTGACTATGAAATTCCATCTCAAGTTTGTCACATTTCTTGTGACAACCAATCTGCTATCTCAGTATCAAACAATCCGGTCATGCACTCCAAAACCAATCATATAGACATCAAATACCACTTTCTGAAGGAACATGTAGAAAAGGGAAATGTTGTGATGCTCAAAGTTCGTACCGATTTCCAAAGAGCAGACATACTGACTAAACCTTTAGATAAAAAAAGATTTGAATTCCTCAGAGGTGAACTAGGTATGATTGATTATTTTGGTTAAAACTGTGCTAACTTTGCTACTTGTGCTAGTCTTCCGATCTCATCAGCAGAGTATGAAATATATTGCCGATCAAAAAGTATTACCGACCAAAAGCAACATGCCGGCTAACATGACTTGCCAATTTAAATCTTGCCGATTTTCAAAATTCAAAATTCATCGGTAGATCTTCCCTTAATAGATAAGGATTCTCTGACATATGATGTAAGCAAAGTCAAATCAAAGGTACAATTTTTCACACCACCTCTCTGACACATGTGTGCACCGCCTTACCCGAATTGTGTCAAAGATTTATCCCAAATCCTTGTGATAAATCAGAAAGGTAACTTTTAAATATTATTGTTGCCGTTTATACCCTTTCTCTCTCCTAAGTTTAACCGTCTATACTTAACTGTCCGGTACGCGCATTTAATTCATTGTGTGTGCACGTTCTCTGAGTTATTCGTTACAGTTAAACTCCTCATTATTTCTATTTTCCCCATGCAAACCCTTCCTATTCACTCTCTTCCATAACATATAAAAGCTTCACTTAAACTCTTCTTCTCCTTTTCACTCCTCATTCTCTCCTGAACTCTCACTGTTGCTTGTAATCATCATCATCATTGTATTTCCTACCATTCTTCAATAGATCTTACTCTTCGTTGATAGCTGTGGTTAGATCATGACTTATGTGGGTGAAAATGGTCTTATCTTCTTTTTACATCTCCTATGACTAAGCTTCAAGTGAAACTGAAAAATCTTTAACTAGGCCTAAATGAAATCTAAATAAAGCAGTCTAATTATCAACTTTTTTATATCTTTATCTATATAGTGGTATAAATAAATAATTGAAGGAGAATAGGCTTCTAGTTATCCCGATATTCTCTGGTAAATATTTGATGATCTTACTCTTGTTTTTTAAATTTATTTTTGAACTAATTGATTTTAACTTGTGAGATTTCTTGAGTGATTTTGCAGATAATGTCAAGCAACGAAAAGGATATCTATGGAGGTTACATTGATTCCGCGTTCTTCGAAGACTTAACCGAGGGGGATTTCTTGAAGAATTTAATGATTGGTTCTCTTCTAGACTCCTTCATCACTCCGACTAGTGTTGATTTCTTATTTTTTAGGTCAAGTACAAGAGTTTTTGTCCAATGCCTCAGTCATCACTGCTCCAAATGATCCGTCTACCTTCATCTCCATTAACTCCACCGCCGCAGGCGTTAATATCTCTGTATCTCCATAATCTATTTCAGAAGCATTTTCTTTACTTGGGAATGTGGGTGTTGATGCCATTACTGATGATAAGTCCTTGGACAAGGCATGGACCCTTATGAAGGGAGTAGGTCCTAGGCTTAGTGGAGATAATCATCTGAAATCCCATTCCAGGAGAAGATTTTATGCTCTTACTGAAATTGTGGATAGATGTCTGGTCTGCAGGTCTGGCTCTCACAGCCATGTAACTGATATACAGTTTGAGGCAATGACAGTGATTATTCTGCAAGAAGAATTCAACTGTTGTGCCTACCTGTTTAGAGTCATTGCAATTGCTGCAGTAAAGTGGAAAAAAGATAGAAGGAAGAACAAGGCTCACCCTGAAAAGGGTTGTCACTACCTGCTGTTAAGTAAAATCTTGAGGAACAACTCAGAGATTGTCAGAGCATCTCCTGCTCCTCCAAGTTTTCCTTTTAGCAGTCTTAAGTCCTTCAAACTTACCGATTGGAATAGAATCCCCAAGAAAGCTTCTACCGGCACAGTGGTTGTTCCAACTGCTAGTACTCCAAAGAAGAAGAAGGCAAAGAAAGTTGTTAAGGTTCCTACTGTTGCTCCTACCGATGTTTCTACTCCTGCTCCATCTACCGACAGGATTCTTACTGATTCCACTCCAGCAGCTCCCAAGAAAAGAAAGCTGGTCAAGGTTGTCGATAAAGCCTAGGTCAAAAAGTCAAAGGTTGCGTGTGCTGATGAACCTCCTGCTGCTCAAAAGCTAAAGATTCCTACTGTTGCTCCAATTACTTCATCTCAAATTCTATCTACTGATCCAAGAGCTAAGCAAATCAGGTTTGCACCATCCTTTCTTGCCGGTGTAACACTTGCTTCTCCCTCTGTGGTTATTAAGACTGAGGCTGATGTTGCCGTTTAAATGGTTGAGAGAAGGAGAGTGATTGAATCTGACTTAAGGGTAAGAGTTCCTCTTTAAAAAGGAATTCTATATTTTCCTTATTTGCCTGAGCTCCATGCTGCTGCTGTTGTAGCCTCTGGACCCTTTGTCAGAAAATGCAAGCCGATCAGAAACCCCACATTTCACATCTTCTTCAGAAACCAGAAACCATTGGTCATTCACCAATAAGGTCTTATCTAAGAACTGGGTGTTTTCTATTGATCATCTCCATCCTTTCATTCGCCGGTTGCTCCAATTTCATGAGGAAAGAAAGGAGCAAGTTCAACCTAGAAACCGTTCTGATTATGTTGACTATACCAACCTGAACTGGCTCACCGACATGTACAAAGAAAAATTTGTTCCTCTTCAGAAATTTCAGAGGTTGCCTGAAGCAGAGCTAAGATTAAATTTTGGAAGGTACTTTTACTTGCTACCTCTCCCTTGGAATCAGGTCTATCTATTTCAAGATAGAATCAGACAAGATCTGATGGTGCAAGATGTCTGGGTTGCTTATGCTTCCGTCTTCAACCAGTTGATGAACTTTGATGAACAAGATCCCTATCAATTGGGAAGACCAGAAGACGAGGTTGATTTGCTGAACTACAACGATAATGAAAGGTTGGATAACAGTACTCAAGCCACCCAATTCGTGAAGAATGTGCAGAGGATAACCGTGAACTTACTCAATGATTCAAAAGCCTTTATTAAGGCTAGGGCTGCATCTACTCCAGCACCTTCTCCTGTTCCTGCACCTATTAGTGCACCAGCAATTACTCCTCTTCCTTCTCCAAGCAGTTCTGTAGATACTGCCGATTTTGTATGTGCTCACAAGGCTGCTGGTGACAGTCTCACTTCATGAGACTCAATCGGTGAGTTTGATAAGATACCGATTAGCATAATTTTCAAGAAGCCCTCATCTGATCAGGTTCCATCTACTACAATTCCAGCTACTGTATCATCTGCTGAAGCCTTCGCTGACTCTATATTAGCTAGTGATGGCTCTGAGCGTAGTCAAGGAGGAGGAGGTTCCGCTGAAAAAGGATCTGCTGATTTATCTGTTGAACAGATTGTTAATGTAATAACCCAAATTTCCTCTTTATATTTTATTTATTTTAAAGCCCTTAATTATTATTTGGGCCAAACTTTTAATAAAAATATTAGTTTAGTATTGGGTCATAAGTAGAAAGCCCAATTCATTAACTAAAAGGATTAGGAGTCCATTTTAAATTAGGGATTTGGGAAACCCTATTAATATAAATACTCTCTCTTAAACCCCTAGCATTATTTTATTATACCGCAAAGAAAGAAAGAACGGGAAGAGGGAAGGGGCGTCGCAAGGAGGAGTCGCGGAGAGAAAGAGAGAAAGAGAGGCGCGGAGGAAGAAGAAGAAGAGGAAGAAGAGAGAGAGAGGAAGATCATTCTTAAGGTATGCTAGAATCAATGTCTTTTTCCCCATCTTTGATAATATTAGTCGATTGAAATCATCATCCCTAACCCTCAAGTATGAACTAGGGTTTAGTAGTATCAAGAAGGAAGGAGATGGGTTTGTGAAGGCATAGAAGTGTGTGTGTGTTTTAAACTGTGCGTGCTGTGTGTGTGTTGCTGATATGCGTGTGTGCGTTGATGTGTGTGTGCTGTAGTGTGTTTATGTGTGCGTGTGGTGCAGTAGGTTTGTGTGGGTGAATCTGTGTGTGTGTGGGGGGTGTATTCAGTATGTATGGGTGTATCAGAGTGGTGGGTGCATCAGTGTGTGGGTGTATCAGAATGGGTGGGTGTGTCTGTATGTAAGTGTACTCAGTATGTGTGTGCAGAAAGTGTGTAATCAGTGTGTGTAATTCATAAAGTGAAATTGAGAGTTGGGAATGGATTAATAAAAACCCTAGGGGTGTTTTAGTAATTCATAAGGATATAGGTTAACTAGGAAAGAGGTTAAAGATGACTAATTCATAGGGTTAACCAAGTAAAAAGAAGTAATTTGGGACGGAAGTAAAATAGTGTTTACTTGTGTCTAAGTAAGGCTTTTGCATGATTGTAGATTTGTGCAAGCGGAGTAATAAAGCTAGTGATCGCAAAGCTAAGGTAAGTAATTACGTTCTTAGTTGTTAATTGGCTCCCATCCTTGTTTAGGATTCCCAATCTCTGTTTTGTTAAAGTAAACTATCTATGTGGCTAGATAGCATTTTAAAAACTATTCCGTTCTGTGAATGTTACCGTTTCTTGTTATCCACCATATTGATACTGTTGTTTTTCAATTGGGTTATCATGTGTATGATTCGTATTGTGATTTTGGTGTCTAAAGTGAAATGTACACCTCCTTTTACAAAGTGATTAAGAAAAGTTTTTGTAAAGTTAAGCTTTGTTTTATAAAGCTCTTTAAAGTGAAGTTTTGTAATAAGTAAAGTGACTTACAGTTATCCATGATCCCGAAACGGATAAGTGGACCCCTTACAGTTATCCATAATCCCGAAACGGATAAATGGACCCCTTACAGTTATCCATAATCCCGAAACGGATAAGTGGACCCCTTACAGTTATCCATAATCCCGAAACGGATAAGTGGACCCCTTATATTTATCCATAGTTCCAAGATGAACATGTGGACCCCTTTCCGTTACTTGATGAAGTAGCGTAGGTTATCATTATATACCGATATTGGGTGCGGTCAGTAGAAACCCGAGCCCTGGGTACAGCGTGTGCTTAATCCGTAAATTAAGTAAAGTGAAGTATAGTAAAGTAAAGTAAATTAAAGTAAAGTAAAGTAAAATAAAGTAAAGTAAAGTAAAGTAAAGTAAAGTAAAGTAAAGTAAAGTAAAGTAAAGTAAAGTAAAGTGAAGTAAAGTGTGTAAAATGTTGTGTTTTGGAAACTGTCTCTGAAGCCACGTGTTTTCAAGTAATGAATTGTTTTTCATCAAGTTAAATGTTTTCAAACTGAGTATTTGTTTGATCCTTGAGTTATCCGTTCGTTGTTAATTCATTGTTACCGTTCGTTTCGGTCATCTCCTCTTAGTAACTGAGGGGATCCCGTATGAACTTACTGGGCATTGTTCGCTCATTCCTTCCATTCTTATTTCTCTCCAGGTTATAAATAAGCAGGTCAAGAGTTGCAAGGTTTTGGTGGCATAAGAGTTACCGTTGAGAGAAATTATTTAGTAGTTATGTTTCCCGCTGCGTTTAAGTTCTAGTCTTTATTTTTCCGTTAGTTACCGTTTGAGCTAGTGACTTGTACTAGCCGTTTGGGTCTTAATGTTAGTTAAAGTTTGAATTGTGGTTAATCTATAGCCGTTGGGGCATTCTGAATTTGGGATTTATTCAAATAAGTTATTATTTAATTGTAGTGAAAAGTTGGGGTGTTACAGTTGGTATCAGAGCCCCGGTTTAAGATTACTTGGGAGACTCAGACTTAGAAGTTAAGACTATTGGAAGAAGTAGTACTTAATGATTTTGGGCTTTAGAACTCTGATAAGAACAAGGTATTTTGGGAAACTTTCTAAGTTGGAAACTTTCTATGTTTGGAAACTTTCTTTTTTTAGAAACTTACTATTCTAGGAAAGAACCTAAGACAAGATTTCCTCGAGGAATATATAGGAATATAAAGGATTATAAGTGAACACTTTGGGAATGAAACTTGAAGGATTACACTAGAATGTAATTACTTTAAGTTGCTTATGCAAATAATGGTTATGGCCATATACCTTTGGGTTATATGGTACTGATAATAGTTATGTCCAAATTGTAAGTTATGGACGGACTTAAAAGAAACTCGAAAATGAACTTGAAGTATAGAACGATTAAGCAAAGAGTGATCCAGAGGTATGCACTCAAAATCCTGAAGCTGAAAGGAGAATTAAAAGCTGGAAAGGCCAAGGTGAGTCTTGCATAGGGAAAATGGATGCGAGATAGGAAGGCTTTGTTAGATGTTAGGAAAGAGTTAGAAGAAGTAAAAGAGACTACGAGTCAGAATGAGAGGTACTACCCGGAGGTTAGAGAAGAGTCCTATCAGTAGTATCATGAACTGAAAGATCTCAAGGAAGAAAAGGCTAGAGAGCTTAACCGAACCACACTCATAGGTAATGAAATACCAAATGAGGAATAATTGGTAGCTGATGATGAAATCAAGGAAGTAGATATCAACCTTAGAGGCAACAAAGCCAATCCAATTGAAATTGATGATGATAAACCACCAATGGTACCGGTTCGTAGGTCCAAGAGGAAGACCAAGAGGCTTTAAGAAGGCTCCAAAGGTGCCAAGTGGAAAACCTAGGGAAGGCCTAGGAAAAGTGTTGTCCCATGAGTGAAAAGTGGAACATAGAGTTATTTAATTATAGTATTGAAAGTTAATTCTAGTTTAGAGAAAAACACTAGAATTTTGTTTTGTCTACTTTTATTCCCAGAAGATCCTCATAATAAAAGTTTATGATTCATTTAAGCAAATAGCTTTGTTAATGGTTTTAAATTTTATGGCGGGTGAGCTATCTAGAACAAAAAAGTACTGGTCAAGTGAAAAGACCATGAGTATTATTTGGCTTATTGAAACGGCCAAAGTGAAATTAGTTTTGGTCTAGTGAAATGATCGAAACAACCTATTGAAACGGTCAAGTGCAAAAGTAAATGGCTTATCGAAACGGCCAAGTGTGAATGAAAATAGGTCTAGTGAATCGGCCTGATAGTAAGTAAAGTCTAGTGAAATGTCTTCGCTATGTAGAATTGGTCTATTGAAACGACCAGAGATTTAGTAAACCGATTGTTTGTAAAAGTTACATCCTTTGGGGACGGCCTATTTATGTGAAAATATTAAGCATAATAGCAATGCTTGTGTTGGCATGAGCAATAGTGTTAAATGTGAGAGTTAACCTGGAATAGGTAAGATTGGTCTATTGAAATGACCGATGAAGATAGTAGCGGTCTAATGAAATGACCAATAAGTCTAGGAAAGTTGACTAATGAAGATAGTGGCGGTTTATTGAAGCGACCAGTGGTCTAGTGAATGACCTATAAATTGAATGTTAGTCTGTAGAGATGATCTATAGTATGAGAGTGCGTTTCGTATTCATGATACTAATGATAGTATCATATTATCCGGCAAGTGTTCAAAACGCCAGAGTGTCTTAATTTATGATGCTAACTCAAGGAAGTACGAAGGTGGACGACTATGGTGCTAGATTCACCGAATTGTTAGAATTTGCCCAATGATCTTCGATGATGAAGAGCAGAAAGCCCGAAAGTTTGAATATGGTTTGAACGACCGAATCAGATACAGAATTACTCCGTTAATTCTATCAACCTATGATCAAGCGTTGGATAGGGCAAGGATAGTGGAGGAAGAAGCAGATAGTTATCGCAGTAAGCGAGAAGATAAAAAAAAAATCAACTGAGAAGGAGTCGACTGGATCTAAGAGAAGCTAGAACCGCGATGGGAATAACAATAAGCGGAAGGCTACTGGGGATCGTGAAAAGGACAGTACTGCTAGTAAGTACCAGAGTAAAGGTCATGGAAACCAAATGG
Source organism: Campanula takesimana (assembly GCA_026119855.1). Lineage (NCBI taxonomy): Eukaryota > Viridiplantae > Streptophyta > Magnoliopsida > Asterales > Campanulaceae > Campanula > Campanula takesimana. The sequence goes on along the minus strand of JAOWBW010001800.1, from coordinate 90,710 downwards.
ATGGTAATAAGAACGACGCCAAAGGGCAAGGTTCTGATGAGAAGTGCCAAATGATTGCTTGGCTAAGAAAAATGAATTTAATTCCTGAGGCGTTAGAGAATTCTTTAGTTATAGGTATTCAAACTAGAGAATCGATCCCTATTACGTCTATATATAGGAAGTGTCCTTTAAAAGTGGACGGGAAAAAGCTTGAGGTTGATCTCATTAGCTTGGAAATCGAAGAATTTGATGTGATATTGAGAATGGATTGGTTAGCTGCATATCATGCCAAAGTAGACTGTTTTAAAAAGGAAGTAAACTTCGAATTACCCTCTGGAGAAAGATTCTGTTTTCAAGGATCAAAACCGAGAGTCCGGATCGATCTGATTTCCATAATGAAGGCTCGTAAACTGTTAAGGAAGGGTTGTGAGGGCTTTCTAGCGTATGTTAGTGAGTCAAGCAAGAAAGAAGTGACCATAGAATCTCTTTCCATAGTAAGGGATTTTAAAGATGTTTTCCCTGAGGACTTACTGGGAATACCACCAGAGCGAGAAGTAGAGTTTTCAATAGATCTAGCACCAGAGACTGCACCGATTTCGAGAGCACCATATAGGATGGCTTTGCCGGAACTTAAAGAATTAAAGGAACAGTTACAAGAGATATTAGACAAGGGTCTGATTAGGCCGAGTGCATCACTGTGGGGTGCGCAGGTATTAATTGTAAAGAAGAAGGATGGGTCGATGAGGTTATGTATTGATTATCGGGAGTTAAACTGTGCAACGATTAAGAATAAGTATCATTTGCCTAGAATCGATGATTTGTTTGATCAACTCCAGGGTGCATGTTATTTCTCTAAGATTGATCTGCGTTCTGGATACCATCAGTTGAGAGTGAAAAAGGAAGATGTATCAAAGACGGCTTTTAGGACTAGGTATGGATACTATGAGTTCCTGGTAATGCCGTTTTGATTGACAAATACACCTGTTGTGTTTATGGAGCTTATGAATAGAGTATTTGGACAAGTTTGTAATAGTATTCATCGACGACATCTTGGTGTACTCTAAGTCAAAAGAGGAGCATGAAGAACATTTGAAATTGGTATTGCAGATTCTGAGAGAGCAAAAGTTATATGCCAAGTTTAAGAAGTGTGAGTTCTGGCTTGAGGAAGTGGCGTTCTTGGGGCATGTGGTGTCTAAGAATGGGGTGGCTGTTGACCCTGCGAAAATCGAGGCTATAGTGAATTGGGAGGGACCAACTTCTGTTAGCGAAATAAGGAGCTTTTTGGGTTTAACGGGTTATTACCACAGGTTCATAGAAGGATTTTCGAAGTTATCTCTATCACTGACTGAGTTAACCACGAAAGGGAAAAAGTTTGTATGGTCAGACGATTGTGAGCAGAGATTTCAAGAATTGAAAAGGCGATTGGTGTTTGTGCGTGTTCTTACGTTACCAACAAGTAAGGATGGTTTTGTGATTTATAGTGATGCTTCATTGAAAGGTTTGGGTTATGTGTTGATGCAAAACAATAAGGTGATAGCTTATGCGTCTAAGAAACTCAAGAACCATGAGAAGAACTATCCTACCCATGATTTGGAGTTAGCGGCCGTGGTGTTTGCATTGAAGATTTGGAGACACTATTTGTATGGGGTACCATGTGAAATTTACACCGACCATAAAAGTCTTAAGTATATTTTCACTCAGAAGGAGTTGAATATGAGGCAGAGAAGATGGCTAGAATTACTTAAGGATTATGATTGTAAAATTCTGTATCATCCTGGAAAAGCCAATAAAGTGGCAGATGCGTTAAGTAGAAAGGACCATGGAACATTAGTAACTATGATTCCTAAGGGGGTAAGTGATTTGGGAAATAGTGAAATGGTGAAACTGGAAGTTAGAGTTAAAAGTTATTTGGCTCAGATGAGTGTTCAACCAACATTGTTGGTGAGAATAAAGGAAACTCAGGACGTGGGTGAGGAGTTAGCAGCAATCCACAAGACCATAGATAAAAAGGGAATGGTAGATTTCTGTGTTAGTGATGACGGGATTATGAGGTATCAATCGAGGATTTGGGTGCCTAATAAGGAAAGTATTAAGAAGGAAATTCTTGAGGAAGCTCACTGTTCAAGGTTTTCGGTTCATCCTCGGAGTACTAAGATGTACAGAGATTTAAAGGAATCATTTTGGTAGAAAAATATGAAAAGTGAGGTAGCAGAATTCGTGTCCAAGTGTTTAGTATGTCAGCAAGTGAAAAGTGAACACCAGAAACCCGCGGGATTACTACAATCGCTACCTATCCCAGAGTGGAAGTGGGAGAACATCACTATGGATTTGGTGATTGGACTTCCTAGGACATTGAAGGGTCATAATGCAATTTGGGTTATGGTGGATAGGCTCACCAAATCGGCTCACTTTCTAGCCATCAAGGTGACTGATTCATTGGAGAAGTTAGCTAAGTTGTGCGTGGATGAGATCGTGAGGTTACATGGAATACCGGTCTCTATAGTGTCAGACCGAGATGCGAGATTCACATCAAATTTCTGGAAGAGTTTACAGAGAGCGTTGGGGACGGAGCTAACTATGAGTACAGCGTTCCATCCTCAGACAGAAAGACAGTCAGAAAGGACGATTCAGACTCTTGAAGACCTACTGAGAGAAACATCGTTGGATTGGCAAGGAGCGTGGGATGATCATTTACCACTAGTGGAATTCGCCTACAACAACAGTTACCACTCTAGTATTGGAATGGCTCCGTATGAAGCTCTGTACGGGCGGAAATGTAGATTGCCTGCGTGTTGGGATGAAGTAGGTGAGAGGAAGTTAACTGGACCCGAGATTGTTCAAGTAACGGCGGATAAAGTTCAACAGATTCGCAAGTGGTTATTAACTGGACAGAGTAGGCAGAAATTGTATGCGGATAATCGAAGACGCGACCTAGAGTTCCAAGTAGGAGATCACGTATTCTCAAACATCTCACCGACAAAAGGAGTCATGCGATTTAGGATTCGTGGGAAGTTAAGTCCTAGATATGTGGGACCGTTTGAGATTCTAGAGCGAATAGGAGCAGTAGCCTATAAGTTGGCTCTACCTCCTATGCTGGCTGGTGTGCACAACGTGTTTCACGTGTCGATGTTGAGGAAGTATGTAGCTGACCCGAGCCACGTCATAGAGTACAAACAATTACATTTTCGTGAAGACTTGAGTTATGATGAGAAGCCAGTAAAGATTGTAGACCGTAAAGATCAAGTTTTGCGGAAGCGGGTGATTCCGTACGTAAAAGTGCAGTGGAGCAATCACACGGAAAGAGAAGCCACGTGGGAGCTTGAAAGTGAAATGCGTGATATGTATCCCGCTCTGTTTAAAGATTAAGGTACTTTTAGTTTGGAGGACCAAACTCTTTTAAGGGGGTAAGAATGTAATAACCCGAATTTCCTCTTTATATTTTATTTATTTTAAAGCCCTTAATTATTATTTGGGCCAACCTTTTAATAAAAATATTAGTTTAGTATTGGGTCATAAGTAGAAAGCCCAATTCATTAACTAAGAGGATTAGGAGTCCATTTTAAATTAGGGATTTGGGAAACCCTATTAATATAAATACTCTCTCTTAAATCCCTAGCATTATTTTATTATACCGCAAAGAAAGAAAGAACGGGAAGAGGGAAGGGGCGTCGCAAGGAGGAGTCGCGGAGAGAGAGAGAAAGAGAGGCGCGGAGGAAGAAGAAGAAGAAGAGAGAGAGAGGAAGATCATTCTTAAGGTATGCTAGAATCAATGTCTTTTTCCCTATCTTTGATAATATTAGACGATTGAAATCATCATCCCTAATCCTCAAGTATGAACTAGGGTTTAGTAGTATCAAGAAGGAAGGAGATGGGTTTGTGAAGGCATAGAAGTGTGTGTGTTTTAAATTGTGTGTGCTGTGTGTGTGTTGCTGATGTGCGTGTGTGCGTTGATGTGTGTGTGCTGTAGTGTGTTTATGTGTGCGTGTGGTGCAGTAGGTTTGTGTGGGTCTATCTGTGTGTGTGGGGGGGGGGTGTATTCAGTATGTGTGGGTGTATCAGAGTGGTGGGTGCATCAGTGTGTGGGTGTATCAGAACAGGTGGGTGTGTCTGTATGTAGGTGTACTCAGTATGTGTGTGCAGAAAGTGTGTAATCAGTGTGTGTGTAATTCATAAAGTGAAATTGAGAGTTGGGAATGGATTAATAAAAACCCTAGGGGTGTTTTAGTAATTCATAAGGATATAGGTTAACTAGGAAAGAGGTTAAAGATGACTAATTCATAGGGTTAACCAAGTAAAAAGAAGTAATTTGGGACGGAAGTAAAATAGTGTTTACTTGTGTCTAAGTTAGGCTTTTACATGATTGTAGATTTGTGCAAGCGGAGTAATCAAGCTAGTGATCGCAAAGCTAAGGTAAGGAATTACGTTCTTAGTAGTTAATTGGCTTCCATCCTTGTTTATGATTCCCAATCTCTGTTTTGTTAAAGTAAACTATCTATGTGGCTAGATAGCATTTTAAAAACTATTCCGTTCTGCGAATGTTACCGTTTCTTGTTATCCACCCTATTGATATTGTTGTTGTTCAATTGGGTTATCATGTGTATGATTCTCATTGTGATTTTGGTGTCTAAAGTGAAATGTACACCTCCTTTTACAAAGTGATTAAGTAAAGTTTATGTAAAGTTAAGCTTTGTTTTATAAAGCTCTTTAAAGTGAAGTTTTGTAATAAGTAAAGTGACTTACAGTTATCCATGATCCCGAAACGGATAAGTGGACCCCTTACAGTTATCCATAATCCCGAAACGGATAAGTGGACCCCTTACAGTTATCCATAATCCCGAAACGGATAAGTGGACCCCTTATAGTTATCCATAGTTCCAAGATGAACATGTGGACCCCTTTGCGTTTCTTGATGAAGTAGCGTAGGTTATCATGATATACCGATATTGGGTGCGGTCAGTAGAAACCCGAGCCCTGGGTACAGCGTGTGCTTAATCCCTAAATTAAGTAAAGTGAAGTAAAGTAAAGTAAAGTAAAGTAAAGTAAAGTAAAGTAAAGTAAAGTAAAGTAAAGTAAAGTGAAGTAAAGTGTGTAAAATGTTGTGTTTTGGAAACTGTCTCTGAAGCCACGTGTTTTCAAGTAATGAATTGTTTTTCATCAAGTTAAATGTTTTCAAACTGAGTATTTGTTTGATCCTTGAGTTATCCGTTCGTTGTTAATTCATTGTTACCGTTCGTTTCGGTCATCTCCTCTTAGTAACCGAGGGGATCCCGTATGAACTTACTGGGCATTGTTCGCTCATTCCTTCCATTCTTATTTCTCTCTAGGTTATAAATAAGCAGGTCAAGAGTCGCAAGGTTTTGGCGGCATAAGAGTTACCGCTGAGAGAAGTTATTTAGTAGTTATGTTTTCCGCTGCGTTTAAGTTTTAGTCTTTATTTTCCGTTAGTTACCGTTTGAGCTAGTGACTTGTACTAGCCGTTTGGGTTTTAATGTTAGTTAAAGTTTGAATTGTGGTTAATCTGTAGCCGTTGGGGCATTCTGAATTTGGGATTTATTCAAATAAGTTATTATTTAATTATAGTGAAAAGTTGGGGTGTTACAGTTAAGAAAACTTCGGACACTCAACCTGCTGATGAAACCAGTGCTGCTAATGAGCAAGCAGATTATCAAGTTGAGACAACTGTTGACACTCAACCTCTGATTCTAAGGGAAGATCAACTTGCATCAATTGAGCAAACTACTGACACTCAAGTTGCTGATGAGGTTGTTGAGAATTTGCTGATTTCAGGAGGAGTGCTTGCTGATAAAGAAAATGTTGCTGATGATCAGGAAATCTTTTCTACTGATGAGCTAACTATAGACACTCATTTGACTGAGCAAACTGCTGACACTCAGCTCATTCCAGCTATTCCTGCTGATGCCCCTTCTCTTGCAGAGTCTGAGCCAACTTCCGAAAATCAGATTATTCCTACTGTAATCAATGTTGAACCCACTGGTGTTAGAGAGATTGTTGAGTTGGGAGGAGGTGACGATGCTACGTTTGCCGATCCTGGTGAGCATAATGCTGCTCTTGATGCTATGATAGCTCATGACTTGCAGTTTGAGGAACTTCAGGGTGCTTTATTTGCTCCTGAATCTTTCCTTCTTCTGCCTGCTCCTGATGCTTTACCTACTCCTGTTGCTGAAGTCCCTCCTGCTTCTGTTACTGATGCTACTGCTGAGGAGAGCTCAAATGAAATAGACCCTGATGATTATGTGGAGCTGCCTGCCTTTGTGGATGAATATGCCAAGGATTTTTCTCCACCTCTTGAGTACAACTATGAGCTTCATGCCAAGGAGATTATTAGTTCAAACTGGTGCACAACCAGCGTCTCCATTCCTACTGATAGGTTTGACAGACCATTATTTCCTCCTCATCAGCCGATCATGTTTTTTTGCTCCACTCTTCAAAGAATTCCTTCTCCATTCGGCAAAGACCATCCCCATGTAACCAAGCATCCCTTCATTGCTGGTTCCACAGCCAGTGAGAAATTGGTCTTTATGCCTTGGTTTAAGGTAAAATTTAAAAGGAGGAAAGGGAAGACTCCCCAGGTTTCTAAGCTGAAAAAGAAAGCGCCCGTTTATGAGCTGCTGCATTGCTTGCCTGGTAAGTTAAGAATAGGTGGAAAAATTCATCTCCCCGGGCCATCTCCTAAGGAAGTTTTCATCGCAACCAATGGTTGGCTGAAAAGATGCATGATGATCAACGATAAGATTTTTGATACTCTTGAGGTCCGGGCTACTAACTCTCGTGGACTGCTATACTTGGTCAAATCTTCTTCTCTGGCATTGACTCTACCGATGTTTCACCCCAGGCAACGTTCTGACCACTATGTCTTTACTTCGAGATTAATGATTGCCAATCTGGTCAACATGATTCTTGAAGGACTTGCATGCTTGAACTTGATTATGGCCTTATTCATGTCTATGGAAGACAATGGTGTGTTCCATCTGCCGGAGGATCGTGCTGTTATCATTCATCCAAATTTTTCCATGCCGATTCTTCGTGCCGGTGCCCCTGCTACTAATTTCTCTCTCATTGCCTCTACATCTATCCTTGCTGATTAATTTCAGTCTGCTGATGATGCTGCACTTCAGCAGTTTTTGCTTCTGCCTCCTGCTCCTAATTCTCCTTCATCCCCTGTGCTGATTGTTCTTTCCTCAGATGATGAGATGTCTGCTGCTGATGATGTTCTTGTGGAAGATGATGACTTGTCGAATGAAGATTTTGTCTATTTCTTAGTGGTTCCATCATCTCTCAGTCTCTTTCAGCCAGTTGTGGTGAACAGCTTGTATGAATACCTACGCTTCGGTGATGGTGATTTGTCTGATCATCAAGTGCCTGCCACTCGTGATGATTTTGGTGATATGGCTCTCTCTCTCTCGCCGACCTGATTAGGGACATTCATAAAGATCTTTCTGGTAAGATTGTTAAGTCCAATCAGGAGGAGGAAGCTATCAAGAATGCTTAGTATGAGTCAAGGATTAAAGATCTAAAAGATCTCCTTAAAGACAGAGAATCTAGAGTTTATAAGCTTTCCAAGTCTACTGGAAGTTTGATCTCTTCACATAAGGATTTATTGACTGACCACCAGTCTTTGAATAATGATTACAAAGAGGTTATCCAGAAATTGGGATCTGCTCAAGCCGCTCTTACCGATGCTCAACTGAAGATTGCAGCACTTGAAGCCAATAACAAGATGCTGACTGAGAGATTGCAAAGTGATAATAGAAGGAAAAAAAGGAAAGCTGATAAAGAGGAAGCCAGAGCAAAGAAGAAGGCCAAACATTCTGAATTTACATCAAAGGCTGCTGATCAGCAAGAGGACCCTCCCATGTCTTGAGTCAATGTAGCCAGTGATATTGATATCCTGAAGACCTTCAAAGATATATCCAAGACTTCTTTGCTAACCATTATTGCTTCTGTTTGTGTGTTTGCTTATTTTATGTTATACTCTAATTATATATCTGCTACTCTTCATGCTAACTTTATTTTGCAGATTATTATTTCTCTGCTGATCATTTGCAATCAGCAATCCATTTTCTTTTCCTATTTTTCTATTTTTTTTTTTTTTTTGTATTTTTATCTTTCCTTTTCTAAGACATCTAGTGTGTGACTTGGCTTAGGGAATGATAATAAATAGACATCCCTAAAACATTCTTTTACTAAGCTAAGATAGATGTTCTTGGATAGGGTGATTGGACTTAAGCAATTAGGAGGAGATTGTTGTTGAAATATATATATAGGACATGGAATTGCTTAATCCCAATCATAGTTATCACTTAAGATCCCCCAATTTTTATTAGAACATTCTTAGGTACCCTTAGGATTTTTTGTGACCAGCACAGGTGTTTTACAACTGTTCAATAAAAGACAAACCAGCTAGAGGACAACAGAAAACATTTCAGTAGATTAGCATCCAAGTTGCCGATCAAAGTCACTCAGTTCAAGTTGCCGACAATTCATCAATCAGCAAGAACAGTCTGAAGTTCGCTGTTAATCAACTCAAGATATTCTTCACTTGAATATCTCCAGGTTTCATCGTTCTACTTTTTAAGTTGACTTTACCATTTTCCGGTTGTACTTTCAGTGCTTACTTTCTGATAAGTGCTATCTGTCTCTGTCATGTCTTTCTGCGCCGTCTGACACCGAGCTACTTTTAGCTCTACTCTATCCCTAATTGTTTTTTGCAGGTAACCGGTTGAGACAAATAGGTCTTTACCCATCAGACTTTTCCAAGCATGCGTGTACTTCAAATCTCCGCCATTAATGCAAAAAATACCGCATTTAATGCTCCTCAACTACCCAACTGGAAATTAAAATTGCAAGCCTTCTTCCACAAGATTCAAGTCATTAACTCCTCATATAAATAGAGGACTTAGAGCATTGAAGAAGGTTGGTGAAAATAGTGCTTTGAAGAGAGTTGATTGTTTAGAGCATTTATTGAAGCTCAAACATTCTGTCCTGATAATCATTAGAACATTTATTAGGACATACACTTGTGCACAAACTCATCAACATTGTCAGTATTCCCAAACTAGATTATTCTAAGGAATACGTTGCTTGAGTTATTCACACACCCACCTGAGTGAGATAAGTTCTCTTGGACTTGCCGATCAAAAGCACTTGGTAAGTATTTGTATCACGATCCATTAGTGATCTCTAGAGTTTAGTCTTTGTATCCAGCAAAGCCGTGCTTGTAGTAGACTAGGGATATCTAATAGTGCTCTTAACCCAAATCAAAGTTCTGACCAAACTTGGTAGAGGACGTAGCAGTATTTACACTGTGAACCTCTCCAAATCATTGTGTCCCCTGTTGCTTACTTTGTCCTTGCCGGTTGGAAATCTATCACCGGCAAATAATAATTGTTCTTACTGATTCATTGTCATTTCCATTTACCAATCTCTTGAAACTGCATTGAACTTTGTGAAATCACTTTGTGTTAAACCAAGCTCTCAAAACCTTTTCATACTGTTTTTGTGTGAGTTAAACTAAGTCATATCTTCTCCGCTGCGCTTACTGATAATAGTTTGCAAACTGATTAGTGACTTTACATTTATAAAGTGTTTATTTGAAAAAGTTTTAATTAGGCTATTCACCCCCTCTAGCCTATTCTCCGACGCCGTCGCCGTCTCCGGCTTCCTTCATCTTCTCCGGCCAACACCACGCCCATTTCCGGCCTCCTTCTCCATCTCTAACGATCTTAACTCTGGCTACTCTTCTCTCTCTCTCTTTACCTCTCTCCAAACCCTCTTCATCCTCCATCGCCGTCGCTGGCGCTCATGTATCCAAGCCTCGCATCACGATTTTAGATCCGACGTTACTTACTTCAGATTTGGTCAGATCTAAGCCAGATTCGGCTTCCTGTACTCCCTCCTTTCCTGTACTTCCTCAGACGCCGGCATCTTCTCCTTTCTCCGGTGATGTCTCTCTCTGTTACTGCCTCAGATTTGATCGATCTTTATCTCCTAGCCAACGTCTGAACTGATGGGATCTCCATAGTTTTTGTCTTTTTTTTTTTTTTTTTTTTTTTTTGTTTTTTGGGTACAAACTGGAACTGAAAAAGGGATCTCCATAGTGCAACCCTTGCAACCACTACAATCTTCATTTGATCTCCATAGTGCAACCACTGCAATCTTCATTTGACCAAATATTATTATTATTAGTTTTTTCTAAAAAAAATGAATTTTTTTTACTCTTATATGCTAATTATGTGTTAGTTATAAGAGTTTGACTGATGTTTGACCGGGTTTTGACCATACTTGACCAAATAATATTATTATTATTTCTCAAAAACTGAAAAAAATGAAAATTTTCGACTCTTATATACTCCCTCCGTCCAGATTTAAACTTCAAAAATTTCCCTTTTGGGTGTCCCATTTTAAACTTCAAAATCCAAAAAAAAAGAAAGTTATTTATACTTTTTTATTTAGTGGGACCTATATGTCATACAAAAAACTATCCACTAACTATTCCCTACCCCACTTTCTCTCTCCTACCCACTTTCTATACTCACAACAGTCTACCCCACTACCTATATTTTTATAATATAAAGATTTCTATCTTAATTCTTGTGCCCACTTTTTTTTTTAAATTTAAGATGGGACGGAGGGAGTATTAATTATGTGTAAGTTATAAGAGTTTGACCGGGTTTGACCATATTTGACCAAATAATATTATTATGGTTTTATAAAAAAATGAAAAAATTGATTTTTTTTTTTACACTTATATGTTAATTATGTGTTAGTAATAAGAGTTTGACTGCTGTTTGACCAAGTTTGACCATAATTGACCAAAAAATTTTTATTGGACCTTTATGACAATAATATCATAGTCAGGGTCAGATTTGATTTTTTTTTTATTGCAAATCTGTTAAATTCTTAACATATGATGATAGCCCGTTAGATTTCTAACGGGTCATCGTTATCCTTGGGCACTTTTTTATTAAAATCATAGTACGCAGGTCATAGTGTGAGTTTCTTTAGTACGAGGGCAAACCGTCAATCTTTTAATAGTACGCAGGTTAAAGTGACAATAAACTCGTACTGGACATGTGTTATTATTATATTTTCCTGTTAAAAAATTACTACTATTTACTATATTTCAAATATTCGTATATTAAATTAAGTAAAAGTATACTCCCTCCGTCCCACTTCACTTGAGACATAAGAGGTGGACACAATAACTAAAGAAAAAAATACGATAAAAATGTCTGGTAGAAAATAAAGAGAGAGATGAGTGTGGTAAATAGTAGTGTTGGTAGAATAAATTGAGTAGTGAAAGAGAAAGAGAGAGAATGAGTGGTGAGGTAGATTGAATATAAAATAATAAAAAGATGACTATTTTGGGAAGTGTCAAGTAAATTGAGACATATTAAAATGCAAATCAATCTCAAGGTGGGACGGATGGAGTATATTATATGCAAAAGTATTTCTATTGAGAAAGAGGTTGTGAGTATGTTAACTTGAGTGGGAATTACAAGTGCGGCGCAAAAGTAAGTGTGTGAGTATCACAAGTATTGAGAATAGAAAAATATTAAATTTTGAGCATTTTTGTAAAGGAGACTTATAAAGGGAACCCAAAAAAGAAATTAGTGTAAGGTGTTTTGGAAACGAGGAGTATCTGCAATCGTAGAAAAAAAATGGAGTGAGTTTCTTTTTGGGAAACAATAAAGTTATAAAAGATGGCAACAAAAGGTGGTCTGCAAAATGAGGTGTCATAATTGTGTTGGTGTTTTTAATTAGAGTGTGTCGGGTCCATTATCGATGTAGCCAATGATATATCGCCATCATATTATATATGTATCCTTCTTTTTGTAAACTTCTTTAGTAAACCTAGAATTGCCCTTTGTTTTTTGATGATGTGGCCCTGAGGTGGCATGAGATAGATACCATGTGGATGCTCTTTGTGTTAAGTACGTAGGGTAGGGTAAATATAATAGTAATAAAAATATACTACCTCCGTCCCGGAGTAAGAGTCCTACCCCTTATTTGCACGCTTATTAATAAATATTGGAAGTGATGTAAATGTTGTGAGTGTAAAAGTAAAGTAGGAGAGAGAATGAGTGGGAGAGAATAGTGAATTGATTGGTGTTGTGAGTATAAAAGTAAAATATGAGAGATAATGAGTGGGGTGAATAGTAAAGATTCTTTGCCATTTTAGGAATAGGACTCTTACTCTGGGACGTACCAAAATGGAAAGTAGGACTTTTACTCTGGGACGGAGGGAGTACCATTTTAAAAAATGAGACTACCAATAAGACACTTCAAAGAAAAATAAAGACAAGTTGTTATGGAAGGGAGGAAGTATGTTTTTAGTCAAATAAGTTAGTGGATTGGGTTATTAGAGGTGGGTTATGGGCTGGGTAAATCTATATATATATATTAAAAGTCAATGTAGAGTCTTTAGGTGGTGCCATGTGGATAAGTTTTGGTTAACTCTTGCTTTTGGTGATGCTACATCATCCATAGCATTTTAATTGGGTGGCTTTTCATTTTTCTCTTATTAGCTAATAGTATTAATTAATTGTAATAGTTACTATATTAGTTAATTATTACTATTAATAGTATTAGTTAATTATAATAGTTAACTATATAAGATAACTATTACTATTAATAGTATAAGTTAAGTATAATAGTTACTATAAAGGGTAACTATTACTATTAATAGTATTAGTTAACTATTATAGTTAACTATATAAGATAATTATTACTATTAATAGTATTAGTTAAATGTAAAAGTTATTATATAAGATAACTATTACTATTAAAAATATTAGTTAATTGTAATAATTAATTATATAACATAATTATTACTATTAGTAAAATTAGTTAAATGTAATAGTTACTATATAAAGTAACTATTATTAACAATAATACTAACTAATTAGAATAGTTACAACATATTATAACTATTACTATTATTAGTGTTTTTTTTTTTTTGAAAAAAAAATACTATTCCTAGTATTAGTTGCTATATATAGTAACTATTACTTTTAACCTATTATTTACGATAAAAGTTATTCCTTCCATCTCATGGTAAGAGTCATACTTTCTATTTTGGTACATCCTAGAGTAAGAGTCTCTTTCTTAAAATGGCAAAGAATTTTTACTATTCATCCCAATCATTCTCTCTCATACTTTACTTTTATACTCACAACACCAATCAATTTACTATTCATTGCCTCCCACTCATTCTCGCTCTTACTTTACTTTTACACTCGCAACACTTAAATCACTTCCACCATTTCTTATTCTCCGTGCATTTGAGAGGTAGGACTCTTAATCTGGGACAGAGGGAGCACTACTTAGGTAACCATTATCTTTTAATTTACTATTTAAGCTCATAATTACAATAATATTAACTATAATTAAAACATTATTTTCTCAATCGATCAAGAGTAAAAATTGACACCATTATAGGACAAACGAAGTAATTTTTTTAAAAAAATTATAAAGTTATTCTTAACCAATACTATTAACCAATCTTAATATCTATTTTATACTATAGTAACTAAAATTATTTCCACTATTATTAAAAAATCACAAGTAGATTTATTATATCTTTAAATTTATTTATATTTATTTAAAATATTTAATAATTACATAATGTAATTATAAATATTCACGCACAAAAGAAAACACCCGTGCGAAGCACGGGTTAATCCCTAGTCAGGGAGAAAGAATGGTTATTTGGCATATTTGTGGTTGTGGATAGAGGTTTTGACATATATCAGTGGATATAAGTACCTTCACAAAAATAGTTACTACTCCCTTCGCCCCGATTTAATGTTCCTATTTTAGTTTGTAGGGGATTAAAAAAATATATATATTGCGAACATCAATAGTAAATTAATTAAAAGAAAGTAGGTATAGATTTTTTGTTGTGAGAATGACAAGTGAGACTCATTGTCATTTTAATTAATAAAATAAATAATAACCTTAATGAAGGACATACAAATCAAAAAAACAAAAAATATTAAACTGGGTCTCATTTATTTTAGGAATTTTTACCAATAAGTCCCTGAGGGAATGTGGTATTTACCAATAAAAACACAACATTTCAAATTCTACCATAGGGTCCTTAGGTTCAAATCAATTTTACCAATAAATCCCTTGTACCTTTTAAATGGCAAAAATACACCCAGCCCAAATTAAATCCTCCAACACCTCTAACCTTTGAATATTTTTGACTGCCACCTTTACATTTGACCACCACCGCCCGCCGCCGACCACCACCACCATCCGCCACCAACAGCCGTCCACCACCACCGACCACCACCGCCCGCCGCCGCTGACCGGCCTCCGGCCACCACCATCTGCAACCCCAAGTATTATAAATAAAAATTATTTGCTCTTGGGAGGGTTTGAACCCAAAACCTCTTGGTTTTGGCTAAGAGCCCTAACCACTATGCCAAGCTTTTTACTTGTTCTATTAGTATACTATTATATATTTAACACTACAACCTCACATTTGTTGTTGTTGTTTTTTTTTTTTTTTTTTTTTTTGGCTTAGGAGTATTGATAAACGACTATTTTATAGTCATTTATAATATATTTTACTATACATTTTATCTTTAATTATTAGCTTTATTTAATTTATTTAGTCATTTTTTTTATCTTCATTATGTGGATTTTATGCTTGGTATCACTTTGTGGTTGAAACAGGTTTTCTAGGGCCTTTTTGGATTAAAATATGGCTTATATGGTGAAACGGAGTTAAGGAATTGAAGATGGAGCAAACTGGGAAGAAAAGGGAGAAAATCAGAAATTTTTTAGTCGGCACGACCATGCCCCAAAATCAGCACGACCGTGCCAACATCAAAGCACGACCGTGCCAATTCAAACGGCCCGGCCGTGCCACTTTCAAAGCACGACCGTGCCGGAGTGTCTGTTCAGAGGTGTCTTTTCAAATGAAGCAGCAATCCGGGAAATGATGAAACCTAAGGGTTGCATCATTGTAAGACTAAGTTTCCTTCTTCTCTAAATCAGTAGTAAAATGATCCAGAAATTATTGTAACATTACTCTAGTAAATTTTAGTCTCACAAATATTACTACTTTCAATCTTTTTGAGGTATTCTTGAGGAAAAGCAATAAAAATTCTTACAAAATTATTTTCAGCCCTTGTTTCTTTCATCATTGCAAGACTAAGTTTCCTTCTTCTCTAAATCTTTATGTTTCCATTCTTATATCTTGTTTGTTGTGCTATAATAATGGCTTGTGAGTAATCCTCCCTTTTCTTGGGGTTGGAAACTTAGCAATAATGTGTTCTTCAAAGTAATTCATGCTCTGTTATTTCCTTCTCTTCATCTTAAAACAATCTCTTTGTATTATACTTACAATGCCTACGACCATGATGACGTCCATGATTCGTATGAATCCCAGTTAATCGAGAGATGGACCTAGCGGTGAATCTCGATTAACGGAACTATATGAAGTGACTAGGTTTCTATTAATCACGAGAGTAGATTAATGGCCTAGGGATGTCGTTGAGTGGAAGTACGTGGATTTTAAATGAACTTAATGGGTTTTTACTAATGAACGGAACCATCGAGAGAAAGGCCGTGTTAGTATTAAATTACATGTGTTTTAAGCGTTGGTTAAGAAGTTGACACAACATAGCGTACCATCCTTGCTTTAAAATGAATCTTCAAATCTAAAGAGCATGACTAATTTATGAACACATGATTGTTTGAGTCCCAATCCTAGGAAGTATTTCTTCATAAGAGTTTTCATCCAAAGTTAGAGTATTTTGCAATATATTTCTAGTTCAGTGACAAACCAATTTATACCCCCAATCTTTGTTTTTACTATCTTTCTTAAAGCAAACATTTTATAAAGTAAACCCTGTCCTTTTGGGATCGACCCGCATTTGCCGTTTTCTATACAATATCTACACCGTGCACTTGCGGTATTTTATAACTAAGCATTCGTTTAGGCCTAACAAGTATTAATTCTTCACAATTGGACAATTACTCATTTTTAATAAAAAAAATGAGATAAATTTATTTCACAATTGTTTAAAGAGCATTTGACAACACATACTCCCTCCGTCCCGGAGTAAGAGTCCTACCCCCTCATTTGCACGCTTATTAATAAATATTGGAAGTGATGTAAATGTTGTGAGTGTAAAAGAAAATTAGGAGAGATAATGAGTGGGAGAGAATAGTGAATTGATTGGTGTTGTGAGTATAAAAGTAAAATAGGAGAGAGAATGAGTGGGGTGAATAGTAAAGATTCTTTGCCATTTTAGGAATAAGACTCTTACTTTGGGACGTATCAAAATGGAAAGTAGGACTCTTACTCTGGGACGGAGGGAGTAGTTCTGAAAATGAGTATCCTTTGTAAAAACTGTACGATGAATTTCTTAGTTGTTACACTCAACTCATGTGTTAACAACTGAGAAATAAATTTACCAGTTCTTATATTAAACTCGTGTGTGAATAAATTAGAAATGAATATCTCATTTATTATTATATTAACAACAGAGAAAAATTGATAGCTGAGAAATGAATGTACCAGTTCTTGTATTCAAATTCATATGTGAATAACTGAGAAATGAATGTCTCATTTATTATATAATTAAACCGATAAATTGAGTCATCAATTGGGAAAAATGAGAGGTGATTTTATCAGTTTTTATTCAATTATGAATAACTGTTAAATGAATGTCTCAGTTATTATATTCAAATTCATGTGTGAACAACTGTGAAACGCATGTCTCAGTTATTATAAGGATTGTGAAAAATTGAGAGACGAATTTATCAGTTTTTAAAATAAAAAATGAAAAAATGACACAACTATGAAATCATACAATTGAGAAATCAATTGAAAAATAATTTTACAAGTGAAAAATGAAATTTTATTTTCTAAAATTGTGAAACTAAATGAGAAATGAAAAATGATTTTCTCAAATTTTTACTAGTGAAAAATTAGATATTTTTCTAAAATTTGAATTATGTGTTGAGTGTACTTGTTTGATTCGATTCGACGACACGATTAAAACGGTGGTCTCATATTATTTTTTCAATTTCTAGATTTTGAGATATTACATTTTAAAATTTTAAGGGAAAAAAAGAAGAGAGAAAAAGTAGGAGGAAGAGAGAGAAAAAGTAGGAGGAAGAGTGGGAGAGGAAATGTGTAGCGTGCGTTCAAAAAAAAAAGAAGAAGAAAACGTGCTGGAAGAAAACGTGTGAGGGAGGGGGTGGGGGCAATCTGGTCATGTGAAAATTTCAGGGACTTATTGGGGGGTTTTGTAAATATCAGTCCTTATTGATAGTATTTATTTGGCTGAAGGACTTATTGGTCAAAGCCTCTTTATTTTAGGCCTATTCGTGATTGTGGATTAGAGGGTTGAGCATATCAGTGGATATAATTACCTCTACAAAAATAGTTACTACTCCATCCTTTCTGATTTAATGTTCTTACTTTCACTCTACACGAGCATTAGAAAAAAATAAATATTTTGAGTATGAAAAGGAAAGTATGTGAGAAGAAATCGTAGGGAGTTTTTTCTTTTTGAGAATGAGAAGTGTATCTCATTGTCCATTTTAGGTAATAAAGTAAAGTAAAATCTTAAATTAATTAGGACAAACCAAAAATAAAAGTAAAAATCTCAAATCGGGATAGAGAGAATTCAAAGTACAAACTATGGAGTGGCCTGAATTGAGAGGATTCAAAATATTAAAGGGTAAAAAAAACATTTGGTATTATTATTAACTCAATTTGTATTATTAATTCAGTCTCATATTAAAAGGAAACAATCTAAATTGCTTTTTAATGAAGACCAAGTTTTGTATTTATTTATTTTTGTCATTTATTATTGGGCATGTTCGTGATTGTGGATTAGAGGGTTGTGCATATTAGTGGATACAATTACCTCCACAAATTAGTTACACTCCCTATGTTCTGATTTATTATTCCTACTTTGCCTTTTCAAGGAGATTAAGAAAGAATAAATATTCTGATTTTAAAAAGTTAAATACCAAAGAGAAAGTGGGTAGGAAGTTTGTGTTAAGATAATGAAAAGTGAGTCTCATCATCCATTTTAGGTAATAAAGTAAATTAAGAAGTTTAAATTATAATATACCAAAATGGAAATCAAGAACCTTAAATCGTGGTAGAGGAGTACAAACTACAAACAAGAGAATGACCTGATTAGAGAGAATTTAAAATGATAATGATTAAATGATCAAACAATATTGGGTTTTTTTAATGGAGTGTAAGTTTTATATTTTTTTTTCATTTACTTTGTGCCTATTCGTGATTGTGGATTAGAGGGATTGACATATTACCAGAGTATTAGAGAGAGAGAGAGAGAGAAAGGGTATGGAATTTTTATTGTGAGAATGACAAGTGAGTCTCATCCTCTATTTTAGGTTAAAAAAAAAGTAAAGTAAGAACCTTAAACTGTAAAAAACCAAAAAAGAAAGTAAGAAACTTAAATCGGGACAAAGGGAGTACAAAGTAGGGAGTTACCTAATTAGGGAGAATTCAAAATATTAAACGGTCAGATGGTCAAACAATATTGAGTTTATTTTGACTCAATTCGTATTTATTAAGCCAGTCCCACATTAGAAAAAAAAAATCAATGGAGAGTAAGTTTCATATTTTTTCTGCATTCATTATTGGGCATGTTTGTGATTGTGGGTTAAAGGGTTGAACATATTAGTGGATATAATTACTTCCACGAAAATAGTTACTACAACCTTCGTCCTGATTTATTATTCCTAATTTGACTTTGCACGAGGATTAGGAAAAGGTAAATATCGTGAGTATAAAAAGTAAAGTATGAGATCGAAAGAGGGTATGGATATTTTTTTGAGAAAATTACCATAGGGTCCCCCATCCTAAGCCTAACTACCACCTAATCCAACTTAATATTTTCATCTACCATCTAGTCCAGACACATTTTCAGTATTACCAGATAGTCCCTCGCTAGAATTATAACTTTTCATAATTCCCAAAATGCCCCCGTATATATACTGTCTTTCTCCCTAGGGTTTTTTGTTTCGCACATTCAAAATTGAACGGCGCTCGGCGATAGAGAGAGAGAGCGAAGGCGGAGCTTGGCGATAGAGAGAGAGAGAGTCGAAGGCGATCGACTGGATATTAGCTTCAAGGTTCAGATCTTATGTTTATATCTATTTAGAAGTTATTTTTTGTTTGATTTTCATATGTTTTGTTGATAAATTGATGTTATTTTCGTATTTTGTAATCTCTTTTTTTGATGATTGGATTTGGAAAATTGAACGCAGCTTTGCGTTGATTTTAATTCGAACTCTGCTTT
Source organism: Campanula takesimana (assembly GCA_026119855.1). NCBI lineage: Eukaryota > Viridiplantae > Streptophyta > Magnoliopsida > Asterales > Campanulaceae > Campanula > Campanula takesimana. The sequence goes on along the minus strand of JAOWBW010001800.1, from coordinate 71,403 downwards.
GAATTCTCGCATTTTATTTTGTTTTATTAATTTTCTGTTTTGCTTTATCATAATTTGCAGTTTAATCAACATTTTAATATGGATTCAAGTGTTATGGTTTTGTTGAAGTTTGGTGAACTTACAGCAGTTGAAAGATTGAGCAAGCTTTCATCATTTGCTGCTTTGATTCAGTTTGTTTGTAAAAGGTGGGACACTTTGAATAAGGAGATGATGTCTTTGTCATATGTTTTACCTGGGAATCCTTTTTGCATATTGGAGAATGAGGATGATTTTTTTAATATGATTCTTATGGTAGGTCATAGTTCGGTTCAATCTCTTGAAATTCATTTGAAACAGGTTCTTAGTTTGGATTATTATGAGTCGTCCTCATCGGCTATTTCAACTACAACTAGTAGTCATGAGTTTGATTTGAATTTTTTCCATGAGCAAACAAAGGATTTGAAAAGTGCAAAGTGGGTTACTGCTATAGATTCTGTTGGACAGGTGTTTGAAGGTGGGATTAGTCAATTTCGGAACACTTTGTGCAAGTATGCCACAGCAGTTGGGTCTGACTTTGTTTATGTGAAGAATGATAGCGATCGCATTACTGCCAAATGTAAACACAAAGAAGAAAGAGGCTGTCCTTGGAGAATTCACACATCCATTGAACCTGCCAATGGTTTTGCTTATATTCGTAGTTTTGAGCGGAACCATACTTGTGGTGACATATATAACTTTGGTAGTAGTTCAAAGATTAGTTCTGATGTTCTTTGTGATATTATTCTTGACGATATCCGTGCTAAGCCTTCCATGGGTCCTTCTGATGTTCTTAAATTGCTCAAGTCAGATTATGGTATTGGTCTTACTTATAAAGTTGCTTTCAGAGGTGTTGCAAAAGCAAAGGACATAGTGTTTGGTGAAGCAGACTTGTCTTATGATAGACTTGGGCCTTATTTTCAGAAGATGAAGCAGGTTGATCCTAGTAGCCATTTTGTGCTTGATTATGACTCAGAATCGTATCAATTCAACAGGTGTTTTGTATCATTTGGAGCCTGTATAACTGGATTTCGTCACTGTCGGCCCATGTTATTTATTGATGGGACTCACTTACATGGAAAGTATAAGGGTAACATGTTAGCTGCAACTGCTAAAGATGGAAATTCTGGTAAGTAACTCTTTAACTTTACACATTTTTTCCTTGAAATTTTAGTTCACAGTTGTTTTATTGAAATATTTATTGATGTAAATTTATTGCCTTATTAATGGATTTCAATTAGATATGATTTTTTAGTGATTCAAACAATTGTGAACTTTAAGTTTTGATTTTTACATCTTTTTATATTACTCATATTAATTATTTTTTTAAATTATAGGTCTTTTCAATGTTGCTTTTGCTATTGTTTCTTCGGAGGACACGGATAACTGGACATGGTTTCTTCAACAATTGGAACCTCTTGTAAGAGGAATTGTTATTACATTTGTTTCAGACCGTCATCAAGGGATTTTATCATCTGTGAAGAAAGTTATGCCTCATTGTTATCATTCATTTTGCCTTGGTCATTTGCGGAATAACTTGAGGGATAAAATGAAGGGATGTTCTATAAATTTGCGGAAGAAGATGGTTAGTCTACTGTATCAGTGTGCGTTAGCTCCAACGAAGGAAATATTTCATACTTTGTTGGATCAAATGAAGAGTGAAGGTGGTCCTAAGGTCCGTGACTTTATTGCTAATCTTCCACATGTTAACTATGCGAATGCATACTTTCCGGGTAAGCGTTATGGTGAGATGACTTCAAACGCAGCAGAATCATTTAATTCTCAGTTTAGAGAAGCTCGTTCACTTCCTGTTAGAGAATTGATTGATCAAATCCGTATAAAGTTGATGGCGCAGATGTGTAAGCGTAGAGTTGATTCTTCAAAGTGGACATCTGTCTTATGCCCAAACATGGATAAAAAATTTAGGGAAAATCTTGAGAGGGTCAAGGGTTTGGTGATAATCCCTTCCAGTTCCAAGAAGTTTCAAGTTTGTTCGTCGCCAACCATGGTTGTGAACATTGAAGATAGGACGTGTTCATGTGGAAAATGGCAGCACGAAGGGTTCCCGTGTGTTCATGCTGCTGCGGTATTATATTCTTCGAAAATAAACTCTTTCAAGTACATTGAGACGTATTTTCACAGTAGCAAATACAGGGAATGTTATGCTCTTGCTATTGAGCCGTATTTTTCATTTTCAGCCCAACCAACAGATGATGACCCTTTTATAAATCCTCCAATAGTGAAGCGTCCACAAGGAAGGCCAAAGATGAGACGCATTCCTTCAAAAGGAGAGGTGGTGTTTAAAAGACAAATGAAATGTGGTCGTTGTGGAAAATTAGGAAATCATAATAAAAAAACTTGTAAGGAGCCTATGTAGTTTGGTAATATTTAGATCTGTCATACACTGGAAAAACATTTATGATGATTCAGATATGCTTTACATGATTAGTTTTTACAGATATTGAAGATAAGAACAATTGTGAACTTATATTTTCAGTTATATAAGTTTTACAGTTTTAATTGATTTTTTTGCTGTGTTTCTTTTTTGAAGTTTTTCAATTTGAAATGTTTGTTTAGTATTTTCATTTCATTTAGTGATATGTAATAAATTTCATTTGAAACTTTGGGAATGCAGTTTTTTGTTTCTCAGTTGTTTGAGGAACTACTCAAACGTTCGTGAATTTACTAAAACAAATGAGAATTTTAGTTCACATTTGTGTTAAGATCATGTGTCTTACTGTGAGTCTGAAGTTTTTGATGTTTTTTTAAACAAATGTGAATTTTAGTTCACATTTGTGTTAAGATCATGTTTCTTACTGTGGGTCTGAAGTTTTTGATACTTTTTTTAAACAAATGTGAATTTTAGTTCACATTTGTGTTAAGATCATGTTTCTTACTGTGGGTCTGAAGTTTTTATGCTTTTTAGAAACAAATGTGAATTTAATAAAACAAATGTGAATTTAAGTAATATAAAAGACATTATTAAGCCCATGAAAACAGTAGTGTTAAAGATAACCATAATATATGTCATTTGAAGCAAAATATTCATAATAACAGTTGCCTTGAACCACCACACTAGTTTCTAAAAGATTACATCCCCAAAAACATTTTTGATGCCCCCAACTTGTTTTCAACCAAAAGTACCTAAGTTTTTTAAAACCTAACATCACTGGTACCTACAATCCTATTCTAATGGTGTAGAAATCGTGTAGAAAATCAGAAAACATTTGTGCTCTAAAATAATGTGTTGCGTCCTTGTCATAACTTTCACTGATTTCTCCCCTGCATAGCATTTCTTCAATCTCCATAAGAACAACAATCCCACAATCAACACTCCCATAACTTTGTTGTGGACACTTTTCTACCAAGATGAAATTGTCCTCCGGTTGAGTCATAGGTGAATCTGGTTTTGGGATGAAATGCTTTGTATGTTGATACTGAAAAAAAAAATTCAATATATTACTAAGCATAAAACTGTATGTAATGAGCTTTACCATTTCCTTTGCAAGAGGTGCATATTTATCCTTTATGCCTTTTTTCCTAGGCCTCATGGAGTTATAAAACCGGTACTCCCCGTCTTCCGTGTCAAAAACAAGAAGTGTCCAATGTTCTGCAGTTCGGTTTCCAGATTGAATATGAATTGGAATCAAGATGTAGCGAGTTTTGTTTCGCAGAAACTTCATAAAAGGCTCATCAATGTTGCTCTTGATGTAGTCTGTGAGATTGTTCCTCAGATAGTACTGGTATAAAACAAAAAATAGAACTCTTTTAAACAACTATTAACCCAAGATAGTTAAATCTGAATAACTGTGAAACTTTCTAAATTATAATATAAAAACCACTTAACATCAAACCAAAAGAACCTGGAAAAGGAAAAATATACATATGAACTTAATATTTTTTCATGTATTTTTTTGGCATACCGATGCATTTGCTGTTATTACTCCAACAGTTCTGTTGCTTGGTTTGTTGGTGAATTTTGCCTTATATTTCTCCACCAAGATCTCCAAATAACCATTGATAACCTGTCAAGAAAAAATAAATGTGAACTAGTATAAACAACTGTGAATTTAAGTAAAATGGAAGAATTCAAACCCAGAAATTGAAAAACGCAATTGTGAACTAGTATAAACAACTGTGAATTTAAGTGATATTTAAGAATTCAAACCTAGAAATTGAAAGGCAAGGCATCAATAAGTGATTTTGTGTTAAAAGAAATGTGAATTGGAGTATGCTTGATAGATAATCATACAACTGAGACGTCAAATTTTCGCTAAAACAAAGAAAGTATTAATATACCGAGTCCTCAGATGCCTCATCATGTGCTATCTCATACAAATGCTCGACACTGACAAATATGTTATCTTTTTCCCAAGCATTCCCCCTGCAACATTTAATTTTTTATTTATAGATGTATTCGAATATCAAAATAATTATAATAACATATATGATATAGATGATAAAAATACTTACTTTCTTGTTTGCAATTGCAACATTACATTATATCGCTCAACATCTTCTTCCTTAATGTTTTCTGTTGTCAAACTGAATTTTCTATTGAATGGAGGCAGTGGTTTTACAGGTTCAGGTTCCTTCTCTTTAATGTTTTCAACGTCAATGGTTGCTGGTTCATTCTTGGTTGTTTGTGCTGCTCTTCTTTTGGGTTTCTTTGTTGGTGCTGCTACTCCTTTTTTGATTTGTCTTGCATTGGTTGTATAATCAAAGTCGTCATCCTCCAACTTTGTTCTCTTTCTTGTCTTCACAGTTTTGATCATTGATCTCATGACCTCTTTCTCCTTTTCAGACTCAGCTATTTCCTTTGTCAACTTCCCAATCTGCACTACATATTTCTCCACATCTTTTGCATACATGTTGTTTAATGCTTTTATTTCATCAATTCTTGCCACCTCATTCTCATTTATTAACTTCTTCAGTTTTTTAATCTCTGCATTAGCCATATTCAACCTCTCATCATTGTTCTGAACATTGAGTTGTTTTTCTTTCTCATCTTCATTTTCTTTAATTTGCTTTTCTAAAGCTTCAATTCTTGTAGAAGATTCCTTCAATTTTCTTTGAAACTCTTCTTCCATCCTCAACTCCTTTTCTTTCAACCTTAATTCAAACTCATTTTCCTTCTTCAAATCCATTTCTTTCAAATCCTCCTCCAGAGAAAGTATTCTAATAGAAGCATCATTCATATTGGTTTCAAAATGTTCTTCTTTTTTTCTCAACACCTGTGATAACTCTAGATGTGATGCACAAAGTTCTTCATATTTATCATTTAAATCATTGTGCTTTTCCTCAAGCTCTTCAAGATCAGCAATCAACTTTTGTTTTTCAATTTTGAGATCCCTTAACTCAGCTTCATGCAGACTACAATCAATCTGTGCAGTGAAGTTAAAGTCATTTTCAAACTCACAATCTGGAGGAGTTTTATATCCATCATTTTCATTTTGCCCTTCTTCATTTTCATTTTCACTCTCTTCTTCATTGCTTTCTGATCCTTCAGTAATTTCTTTATCCAGATTCACTTCTTTTTCTCCACTGACTTCATTCACTTGCTCTCCACTTGCTTCCCCTTCTTTCTCAGCTTCCTCTCTCACAAATTCACAATTCTTAAACATTTTCTTCTCCGCATCAGTTAATTCCAACTCCTCAGAATAAACCTATTAAAATAAAAGAAGATGGAAATATTGATTCACATATAATCTATTTTTCAACTGTGAACCAATCTAAACAACTGTGCATTTAAGTAAGATTGAAGATTTCAAACCCAGAAATTGAAAAAACACAACTGTGAACTAGTCTAAACAACTGTAAATTTAAGTAAGATTGAAGATTTCAAACCCAGAAATTGAAAAAACACAACTGTGAACTAGTCTAAACAACTGTAAATTTAAGTAAGATTGAAGAACACATAAATTGAAAAGTGATCAATAACTGATTTGTGCTAAAAAAAATGTGAATTTAATAACAATAAATGTGAACTCAAGTAAAACAACTTACATTATGTTTCTTAAGGCAATCAATTGTTTTCTTTTTGAATGAAAAAATCTTCTTTGGCAACTCCCATTTCATAAACCTTGGAATCTCCCTCCTTACAGGAAGTGACTTGGTGTGCTCATAGAAAAAATACTGAGAAAAAACAGAAACATCATACAGATATAGCTATATAAAATAAATAAAAATAGCAAAACAATAAAACATTTCACTTACAGATAGTGCACCAACACAGCCTGTAACATATTTGGGATTTGTGTGATATAACCGGACTGATGGCATCAGTCTTGAATGAATTGCGTTCGCCCAATTGTAATTTTTCATTTCATCGATATTGTCAACATAATGGAAGAAGACAGATGGTACAATATCACCTGTTTTAGTAAAAAACAACGATGTCATGGCATGCAAAGTCATAAGACGAACAACATCTTCGACATCTATATCATCATCACTTTCAGAAATTTCTTTGATAACACTCTTGACCATTGTTATTTTAACCCTTGTTTCAACTCCTGGAAACTTTCTATGTGCCAAACCAGAAGAAATCAGGCTTCCTCTTGAATCCAAGTTCATTTCTTCACCTCCCGAGACAATCCCATATATTAACTTCACATCATTTACAGTGAATTGAACCAATTTTTCCCCAAACTGAAAACTATCTCTCTTCAGATCAAAACATCTGATTATATCTGCTGCAACGAGATCTGACTTTCTATGGTTTATATTTTTGTTATTGTTCAAGGCATTGAACATGTTGAAAAATGGCGATTTCTTCAACATATTCAAGTGCCTTCTTGTCAGATTGATGGATTGAACAAGTTTTAATGAAGCCTTAATATTGGACCTATACGAAATATTTTCATTCACTTTCTTAGCTTTTGATTTCCCAGTTTTTGCAGATTTCGAAGATCCCTTGCCCTTCATATTTGTAGAACGCTGTTTCTTTGGTGTTGATTTCTGATCCTTTTTTTTATTTATTTATTTGAAATTTGTTTCATCGCCATCTAACAAAAAAATAGTAACAAAAATTAGAATTCAAGAAAAACAACAGTGAACTTTGATAAGTTACTAACTAAACAGAATTCAAGCAAGTAGTGAAAATAATAAATGTGAATTTAAGAAAAACAACTGCAAACTTACAAAACTTAGTCACTAGAGAACATCTTTGGAGGAAAAATGTGAATTTAATTTTAAAAACTGTGAACATTTTAAGTTATATTCAAATGGAAGTAGCTTGGAAAGATACACAAGTGTGAATATAAACAATCATATATCTGTCAATTAAGAATAACAAAACTACGAACCTCTGTTAATGCATAAACCATTCAATTATTCACAGATAAAAAAACAAACAACTGTGAATATGAGCAAGAGAGACAACTGTGAATACAAACAAAACAATAACCGTGAGATTAAGCAAAACTGTAAACTTTAAGTTGAGCTTAATTTTTTTAAATAATAACTGTTAATTTAAGAAAAACAACTGCAAACTTACAAAACTTAGTCACTAGAGAACATCTTTGGAGGACAAATGTGAATTTAAGTAGAACAAATGACCTCAAGTGTGAACTAAAATTATTAACATATATTCTTCATGCATAAAAACAACAACAAATGTGAAATTAAGTAGAACAAATGTGAAGTAAATGCAAAATGACCTCAAGTGTGAACTAAAATTACAAAATGTGAACTTAATGAAATGTATTTCAACAAAAAAAAAAAAGAAAAAAACTAGGTCAAATACATATGCAGTCAAAATTAACCAAATAATCAGGCGCTATAAACCATGGACATTTGAAAAACATTTGCGTAACACAAACAAGCAAAATAAATGTCAATTTCAAAACTATTTATACATTTTAACAAATCTAACAACAATAGACGCTCAAAAATGAAGAAAAACAATCTAATACAACTGCGAACATGATTTATTTCACCAATCTACATGATTATTTCACATTACCCCAAAATATTTTGAAAATTAAATTTAAATGCATAAAATGCTGAGAAAATCTGCTCGCATGAACTGCGAACTTAAAATTGGGGAGTTTTCATGTGAATTACCTGTTGTTTGATGAAGATTTTGATGAAACCGACCGTTAATGGAGGTTTTTAGAGAGAGAAAGTTAGGGAGAGAGTGACGAAGAGAGAGAGAGCACAAAAGGTGAGTGAACCTTCCCAAAACCGTCGTTCAGGGGTTTTGATTGAGAAGAAAAGGGCAAAATTGTAATTTCGGTGAGATTAGTAAGGGCACGCCTGTCCTTTTTGATTAGCGTGGACTAGGTGGTAATATTGGAAAATGGTTGTCCTAGGTGGTCATTTTGATTATAATGAGGGACTAAATGGTAGTTGCCCCTATTTTTTTTTTAGAATGACAAGTGTGTCCTATCGTACATTTTAGGTAATAAATTAAAGTAAGAAACATAAATTGGGACATACCAACAAATGAAAGTAAGAACTTTAAATTGAGACATGCCAAAAAACGAAAGTGAGAAGCTTAAATCAGGACAGAGGGAGTAGAAAGTACAATCTAGGAATTGGCCTGATTAGGGAGAATTCAAAATATTAACTAATAAATGGTCAAATAATATTTTATTGACTCCATTTGTATTTATTAATTTCGTCTACTACTGCAAAAAAAAAAAAAAAAAAAAAAAAAAATTGCTTTTTAATGTAGAGTAAGTTTCATAAAAAAAAATTGTCATTCATTTTAGATTTGTTCGAGATTGTGGATTAGAAAGTTGGGCATATTCGTGGATATAATTACCCCCACAAAATAGTTACTACTCTTTTCCTCCCGATATAATTTTTTACTTGACTTTGCACCGGAATTAAGAAAAAATAAATATTATGAGTATGAAAAGAAAGTATTAGAGAGAGCGTGGGTAGAGAATTTTTGTTGTAAAATGACAAGTGAGTCCATCGTCCATTTTAAGTAATAAAGTAAAGTAAAAAAGACTTTAAATTGAGATTAACAAAAAAAAATAAAGTAAAAAACTTTAAATCGGGACAGAGAGAATGAGTAGAATGAATAACAAAAAATAAATATATTATTTTAAATTTGATATGATTTTTTTTATTTGTTGGTCAAAGTTTATGAATATAGTATTTTTGGGTTGATATGACCACTTTTACGGAATGAGGGAGTGGATTTTTTCCGGGGAAGGTTATTTTATTTGTAGTTAGTCTATTAATATTTAATATCTTATGTCTTTATATATTTAAATTAATAAGAATTTATGTTTTCGCCGTGCATCGCACGAGAGTACTGCTAGTTTGAGTGATAACAGTTGCAATTGCAGTTGAAGATTGAGCCTTCTTGGTTAAACGCCGTTTATGATTCTTCTAAATCTTTTCATTTGTCCCAAAATGAAAATGAATATCACAGAAGAAACAAAAATAGACATTCATTTTGGGACGGATGTATCTTTGATAAAAGAAACAAAATTTGAACACATCAAAGTATCAAACAAATGTCAATATATATAATGCCAATTTCTCATGTTTTTCCCTTCACCACCATCTCTCAATCATTCAGAGAAGAGAATTTCCAATGCACAGACCTAATACCCTTCCATTTCTTTAGAAGAAACTAAACAACCCCATCAATGGCATCCCCAACATTCTCAGAAATCTCTTCAATGGCCGTCACAAATTGAGATGTTTCCTTCTTTCATACATATCACTATTTGTGAAATGCAGATACATTGCACATAACGAATGTGGCAACCCCAACTCACCCCTAACCATGGTGTGTTTCAAGTAAGTGAAAAATTTGATGCAAAGCGCAATCCATGTGTTGGATGATTTTAGTAAGGTTATTTCTTTTCTGATAGAAAACAAAAGAAAATAGCGCGAACCTAAGTGGAAATGATAAATAAAACTTCTCTCTCTTTGTTGAAGCAAATTTAGATCAGAATGTTTGCTTAAGAGAGAGAACCTGCACTCATGTTTCATAAGACTATTTGGAAAGAAATTTTAATTATTCTAATGAAATTTTTTAAGTTCTTCTTGATCACCATTATAAATACTATTAATACCAATATTTAGATTCACATTAACATACTCCCTCCGTCCCAGCTCACTTGAGACTTTTTGACCAAAACTGGTCAACTTAAGGTCGGTTTGACCAACACTTTATAGAAATATTTATGTTCCAAAAAACTTTTTAAAAATTGTTATTGAGACGATTTTTAATGGTGGTCATTTTACATTTTTTTAATATTTGTTCGGATCATAAATATTTCTATAAAGTGTTGGTCAAACCGACCTTAAGTTGACCAGTTTTGGTAAAAAAGTCTCAAGTGAGCTGGGACGGAGAGAGTAATTATTAGTAGCCTTTATAATTGCTCAAAGTTTCCACGTAGTAACAATGAAAAAAGAGGGACTATCATTCTGGGACGGAGTGAGTATATTTTTATCAGGCAATGCTAGGGCAGAGGCAGAAAATAAGTTCACAAAAAGATGGATACAAAATGAGGTAGCAATATTTTATTGATTGCATCGACTGTGTACCCACCACACTCTAAATAAAAGAGTCACATCACTCTGCAGACTAAATTTTGTGGCATTTTTTTTTGCGGCTTTAGTATTACCCTTTTTCCAGGCATCCTCTATTTCTACGCATTTGGAACACATATCAACAAGGGCAGTAGATGCGAGCACAGTGGCATATCCAAGAAAAAATTAAAGTTGGTGCAAAACCTAAAAAACACTAGTGAGACTCGAACCCGATTCAACCACTTAAGACACTATACTACACCAACAATAATTATTGGATTCACCGCCACCCAGTATCTAAAGCGTGAGTCCGCCTCTGTGCGAACGTATCAGCATTAATTCCCAAGTGAACAGCTTTTCATTCTAATTTCTGAATGGTTAGTGTTGGGGAAATATTTGCATTTGGCTTATGTTAGTGCAAAAATATGGGCTTATGTTAGTGAAAAAATATGGTGCTACCACTAGTGTTGCCAACAATGTTAACCAGCCGAGTTTTATAATAGTTTCATCATTTATTCACAAACTTATTGGATATTAATGTTTAATATTTTCTGCAAGATTAATGTTAATTGTAGGTCCAAAGAATCATTAAAGGTTGATCAAAATGATGGAGCTACAAATAATGGGTTAGTTGAAGGAAAAAATTATGCATAAATGAAGATTCATGCGTGACACGCCCCCAGGTCCCGGGATCCCCTAATAGAACCTCGAACCCGGTGGGAGTGACTAACGAGGAACAAGAAACTTAACAAGAAACTGGATGACAACTGTTTATAATAAATTGACATGATATATATACTCTAGAGTAAGGAGCTATACTAGCTCACAACACGAGTTCTAGACAAGAAAATTAAACCAAACTTAAATACATACACAGCGGAAACATGCCTAGCACATAAGCTGGCATCAAGAGTACTATACAAGATGTCTAGTGACAACAAGAACTGAACAAGACTGTCTACCCCAAAATAAGGAGTTACAAAACCCATAATACATCGTCCTCACCAAATGTAAAAGGACACAAGCCCCAAAAGAATCACGACCCGCGTAGTAAGCTCCCAGCTATGTCGAGCCTCACTGCGCACTATCCTTCCTTTGATCTAAGGAAAACAATTAAACAAGGAACGGGGTGAGATAAATCTCAGTAAGCTATTAGATGCAACTACATGACATGTTATCATGCAATTCAAGTAGATACTCAAGTAATCATATATCAAGTATCATCAAGTAACAAGTATATGAGAGGCTAAGCCACTCATCAAGTAGCACATAAGGCTAAACAAGCAAGTTATAAGGATATTGCTTCCTTCCTTATTCCTCCCAAGAATACCATTGTTGTCGTAGCATGTATTACTTTGACAATCACGATCAATAACAGGTAACTGATTATTCAGTATGTATCAGAAGACCCGGTAACCAGTGTCATTCTCAAGATCAAGACTCACGAGGTGTTCAAGAGTTTAGCATTCACTTAAGTCAGGCTTATTGCTCCAACCAAGGAAGCTATGCCCTTACTATGGCCGGTAGTAAGGGGTCAAGCGCAAATACATAGGGACCCGATTGTCACTTAAGCCCCAGCTCTCGCGACAAGCGTGAACCTATATATTTCCGAACAAGCAAGGAGAACCAGCTGGACTCACACAAGAATGTACAAGTAGATATTTACTTGAACTACGGGAGAAGAACTAATCCAAAAGTAGTGGACTAGCTCAACAAGGAACATGCTTCAAGTAATCAAGAAGTCACCTTGTATCAAGCAAATGTATGCAATGTTTGCACATACACAACAAGAACATGTCTCATACAAGTTAGTGCTTACTCATAGCACTTTCTAGTTCACTACCATACATATGTATTGGTGTCAAGCCATGTACAAGATTTTATTATCTTATATTTCAAGTTATAATTCCAATCTTTGGACATTCAAGCATGTATAAGAGTTATACCTTTACTCTTACAAAATCTCAATCCTATTCTTAGGATGTTCAAGTCTAAAACTTTGTTCTAATGCCCCTAAGGTGCACAATCATTGGTTTCAAGACAAGTATAACACATTAGTGCTTGTTCATAGTACTTTCAAGACATAAAGAAGAGTTACTACTCTTATACTTAAGTTCTAATTTTACTTCAATAAGCACTCATGTTCAAGACCAAGTTCTAATGCCCCAAAAGGTTCATATACACTTGCTAGAACATCTTATACTAAGGCTCTATACCTTAGGAGAGGTAAGGTTTCATCTCCATTTAGTTTGAACAACTATTGTGCAACAGGGGTTTTGGGCGGTCGCCCAACCCCATCCTAGGCGGTCGCCCAAGATCACAATTTCAGAACCAAAATCTCTGCCTTAGTGGGCGGTCGCCCAAGGCCAAAATCTGCAAAAACCCAATTTCTTCCCAGACTTAGAATTCTCCGTCCCAAGCGTAGGAGTAACTTTTACTAACATTTTTAACACTCCCAGGATGCACTAACAAGCTTAAAACCAATTCTTTCATTTTAATTTCCTTACTTTACATAGTAGGATATACTCCCTTTGTCCCACAATTACAAGTACCACAAAAATTGTCCCAAACACAAAATTAACATTCACAAGTATCAAGAATAACATTTATGCATGTTATTACAAGCAAGGGGGAACTAATAACTTACCTAGTCAAAAATCAAGTTGACCCAAACTTATTTATATTCGGTCTGGAACGTTCTATTCAATGCCACGAATATTAATCCGGGATCAGAATCAAGAACGGAGGGATAATTAAGCTCGAGGAGTCGAGAATAGGGTAAAAACCTAACCCTAGCTTTTGCCTCAGAGAGAACGTAAATGATTTGGGGAAGAAAATAACCCAGATAAGGAAAGCCAAACAAGTTTATCTTTCAAGTTTCAAAGAATGACACTTAGGCCCCTCAAGTTTCACTTTTAACAAAAAGGCCCCTAAAGTTAAATTTTCACAAATGACCAAAAAGTCAAAACTAGACATCTAACCACCTTAATAATCTAAAGCAGTTAAGAATTTAACCCAAGTAAAACTAGCACATAATATGCAAGTTCAATAATTTAACAAGTAAGTCAAATATTTAACAAGAAATGGGATGGGCGTTACATCCTCCCCACCTTAAAGAAAATTCGCCCACGAATTTTACTTACCAAAGTTTTCAAATAGGCTCGGGTATTTATCTCGCATCTCTTTCTCGGTTTCCCAAGTAGCCTCTTCTATTTCATGATTCCTCCAAAGGACCTTCACAATAGGTATCCTTTTGGTACGTAAGACTTGCTATTTCCAGTCAAGAATTTCAACAGGTTGCTCCTCATAAGATAAATCAGGATGAAATGGAATAGCCTCATACTCAAGAACATGCGATTCATCCGCCATATACTTGCGAAGCATAGATACATGGAATACATCATGAATACCCGATAAAGAAGGTGGTAAAGCCACTCTATAAGCCAACTTCCCAACTCTTTCAAGAATCTCAAATGGACCGATATAACGAGGAGATAACTTTCCTTTCTTCCCAAATCTCTTTATACCTCTACGAGGAGAGACCTTCAAGAATACAAAGTCACCTACCTGGAATTCAAGATCCCTTCTTCGATGATCTGCATAACTCTTTTGTCTACTCTGAGCTGTGCGCAATCTATCTCGAATGAGTTTCACACTCTCAACTGATTGTTGAACCATTTCAGGACCCAAGAGTCTAGCTTCTCCCACTTCATCCCAGCATATAGGAGATCGACATTTTCTGCCATAAAGAGCCTCATATGGAGCCATTTCAATGCTGGACTGATAAGTGTTGTTATAAGCAAACTCAGCCAAAGGAAGATGAGTATCCCAACTGCCTTTGAAATCCACAACACAAGCACGTAACATATCTTCGAGAATCTGTATAAGTCTCTCAGATTGCCCATCAGATTGAGGATGAAAAGTGGTAATGAAATTCAATTTAGTACCCATAGCACCCTGAAGAGCCTGCCAGAATCGAGAAGTAAAACGAGGATCTCTGTCAGATACAATACTCACAGGAATTCCATGGAGTCGAACAATCTCCTGAACATACAAAGATGCCAACTGAGACAATGAATATCCCATGGAAACAGACAAGAAGTGAGCTGATTTAGTTAACCTGTCCACTATAACCCAAACAGCATCATGGCCTCGTCTGGTACGTGGCAAACCAGTCACAAAATCCATCGTGATATGCTCCCATTTCCACTCTTGAATTTCTAATGGTTGCAACAAACCTGCTGGACGTTGATGTTCCACTTTTACTTGTTGACAAGTCAAACATTTGGATACATACTCAGCAATTTCTCTTTTCATATTGTTCCACCAGAAATGTTTCTTCAAGTCTTGGTACATTTTTGTGCTTCCAGGATGAATAGTATATTTGGCTTGGTGAGCCTCTTCAAGAACTTTCTTCTTAATCTCAAGATCAACTGGAATACAAACTCTACCTCGAAAGGTAAGAATTCCATCACTATTAAAAGAAAAATCTGATTGCTTTCCTTCATTCATTCCACTAATGATTTTCTGCAATTCAGAATCAGTTACCTGAGCTTCTTTGATCTGTTGGAGTACGTCTGAAGTAGCCTTTATATTAGCAATGATAATTCCATGATTTGATTCACAAGGACTCCAATCACACAAGTCTTCAAACATCTTCCATTCACGAATCATCAAGCAAGAAATATAAGTCTTTCTGCTCAGTGCATCTGCCACAACATTTGCCTTTCCTGGATGATAAAGGATAGTACAATCATGATCATTCAATTTCTCCATCCATCTACGTTGTCTCATGTTAAGCTCTTTCTGAGAAAACAAGTACTTCAAGCTTTTATGATCGGTAAAGACTTCAAATTTGGTTCCATACAAGTAATGCCTCCATTTATGCAAAGCAAAAATAATCGCAGCCAACTCTAAATCATGAGTAGGATAATTCTTTTCATAAGGAGATAATTTTCGAGAAGCATAAGCTATTACCTTGCCATCTTGCATCAGAACACAACCCAATCCTTCTTTAGAAGCATCAGTATAAACCATGAAATGCTCAGAACCACTAGGCAAAGCCAAGACTGGAGCTGTAGTCAAACGCCTTTTCAACTCCTGAAAACTTGCTTCACATTTGTCATTCCACTCAAAAGAAATAGCCTTTCGAGTCATATTAGTCAATGGAGTAGCAATCTTGGAGAATCCCTCAATGAACCTCCGATAATAACTAGCCAAGGCCAAGAAACTACGGATCTCTGTCACTGTAGTTGGCCTCTTCCAGTTTACAACTGCTTAAACTTTGGAAGGATCTACTGCAATACCAGTAGCAGACACAACATGCCCCAAGAATGAAACCTCTTCTAACCAGAAAGCACATTTGCTGAATTTTGCCAATAATTGTTTCTCACGAAGAACTTGCAATACCACTCTGAGATGTTGTTCATGCTCAGCCCGTGACTTAGAATACACAAGAATGTCATCAATGAATACCACCACGAAACAATCAAGATATGGCTTGAAGATACGGTTCATCAAATCCATAAATACAGCTGGAGCATTTGTCAAACCGAATGGCATAACAATAAACTCATAATGCCCATACCTGGTACGGAAAGCTGTCTTTGGTATATCATTAGATCTGATTTTCAACTGATGATAACCACTTCTCAAGTCAAGCTTCGAGTACACTACTGAACCTTGAAGCTGATCAAACAAGTCATCAATATGAGGTAACGGATATTTGTTCTTGATAGTTACCTGATTAAGCTCTCTATAATCAATACACAATCGCAGAGTCCCATCTTTCTTTTTAACAAATAATACTGGTGCACCCCACGGTGATACACTAGGCCTAATGAAGCCCCTTTCAAGCAATTCCTCAAGCTGTGTTTTTAACTCTCTCAACTCAGCTGGAGCCATTCTATAAGGTGCTTTAGAGATTGGTGCTTTACCTGATAATAACTCAATACAGAACTCAAGCTCTCGATCAGGTGGCATGCTATACTCAGAAGAGAACACATCTGAAAATTCAGACACAACAGGAATATCTTCCATCTTGGGAACAGATAAACTCTGGTCAAGCACACATGCGAGATACCCAGCACAACCATGAGATAAAAGTTTTCTAGCTTTTAAAGCAGAAATAACAAGTATAGCACATAAAGGCCTATCACCTTCAAAGGTAAAATCAGGCAAACCAGGAATAGAAAAAGTTACTACTTTTCTATAACAATCAACAGATGCATGATGCACATAAAGCCAATCCATGCCAAGAATCACGTCAAAGTCCCTTATATGTAACACGACTAGGTCAGCAAGAAGGGCATGATCACCCACAAGAATCTCACATTTCTTGTAAACCTCAGAAGCAAACATGCAATCTCTCATAGGGGAAGATACTTCTAGCACATAAGGCATAGAATCAGGAAGAACATGCAAATGCGACACAAAATGAGATGCCACATAAGAATGAGATGAGCCTGGATCTATCAAGACTCGCGCTCTCGTACTAGAAAGTAATATAATACCTCCTATGACCGCAGAAGACTCAGCTACACCCTGCTGATCTAAAGCAAACACTCGACCCTGAACTTTTGGTCGACCCCCACTATCTCTTTTAGAACCTGAGGCCTGTTGACTTGTACCCCCAACTTGATTTCCTCTACCTTTAGGACAATTCTTGACAAAGTGCCCAGTTTCACCACAAGATAAACACTTTCCTTGATTTAGCCAACACTTGTCTTCATAATGGCCTTCTTTCGAACAAAACCCACATACTTTCCTGGAACCTTGGACTGTTGTCTTCGAACCAGTTGATACACTACCCTTACTTTCAGTTGGTTGTCGGAATCGACGATCTTGGCGGCCAGATTTACCACCTTTAGAACCAGACCCCTGAGCCTTCTCTGATACACAACCAGTCATGGTTGTTCGCAACTTCACCTTGTGTTCTTCAATATCATTTTCAATAGTATAAGCCTTCTCCACTGCTTGGCGATAACTAGTAAGCTGTAGAGAAAGAAGTTGCTTCCTATACTCAGTCCTCAACCCCTTCACGAACCTCTGTGCCTTCTTGGCTTCATTTGGAACTAAGTGATCACAATACCTCGCCAATTCTGTGAACTTGGTTGAGTATTGCCCCACTGTCAAGCTTCCCTGCTCCAGATTAAGAAATTCCATCTCTTTCCTATCTTGGACCACTGTTGGAATAAACTGTGACTTGAATGCTTTAAGAAAATTCTCCCATGTCTGTGGTACCCCTTCCAGTTCCCAACTTTTATTCAACACTTGCCACCAATATTCAGCGGCTTTCTCAAGTTTAAAGGTTGCAAAGGTTACCTTATCACCACCCGCACATCTCAAGGCTGTAAAGATCTTCTCAATACTTTCAATCCATTCCTCTGCCTTCTTAGCATCAAATTCCCCGTCAAAGCTACGAGGTTTCAGCTTCAAGAACCTTGTAAGGCGATTAGGACAATCCCAGTCTACATTATCAACCATCTCCTCCTGAGGAGTTATAGATCTCAGCTGATTACTACCACTTGTACCTTCAGAACTCATTGTACCTGTAGGTAAACACTCGGCGTTAATAACACCCCAAGACTAACCCATACCTAGGCCATAGACCCTATCCAGACTTAGAGCAAACCAAGGTAGCTAAACAGGGTAGCTAAACAAGGGTAGCTCTGATACCAACCTGACACGCCCCCAGGTCCCGGGATCCCCTAATAGAACCTCGAACCCGGTGGGAGTGACTAACGAGGAACAAGAAACTTAACAAGAAACTGGATGACAACTGTTTATAATAAATTGACATGATATATATACTCTAGAGTAAGGAGCTATACTAGCTCACAACACGAGTTCTAAACAAGAAAATTAAACCAAACTTAAATACATACACAGCGGAAACATGCCTAGCACATAAGCTGGCATCAAGAGTACTACACAAGATGTCTAGTGACAACAAGAACTGAACAAGACTGTCTACCCCAAAATAAAGAGTTACAAAACCCATAATACATCGTCCTCACCAAATGTAAAAGGACACAAGCCCCAAAAGAATCACGACCCGCGTAGTAAGCTCTCAGCTATGTCGAGCCTCACTGCGCACTATCCTTCCTTTGATCTAAGGAAAAAAAATTAAACAAGGAACGGGGTGAGATAAATCTCAGTAAGCTATTAGATGCAACTACATGACATGTTATCATGCAATTCAAGTAGATACTCAAGTAATCATATATCAAGTATCATCAAGTAACAAGTATATGAGAGGATAAGCCACTCATCAAGTAGCACATAAGGCTAAACAAGCAAGTTATAAGGATATTGCTTCCTTCCTTATTCCTCCCAAGAATACCATTGTTGTCGTAGCTTGTATTACTTTGACAATCACGATCAATAACAGGAAACTGATTATTCAGTATGTATTAGAAGACCCGGTAACCAGTGTCATTCTCAAGATCAAGACTCACGAGGTGTTCAAGAGTTTAGCATTCAGTTAAGTCAGGCTTATTGCTCCAACCAAGGAAGCTATGCCCTTACTATGGTCGGTAGTAAGGGGTCAAGCGCAAATACATAGGGACCCGATTGTCACTTAAGCCCCAGCTCTCGCGACAAGCGTGAACCTATATATTTCCGAACAAGCAAGGAGAACCAGCTGGACTCACACAAGAATGTACAAGTAGATATTTACTTGAACTACGGGAGAAGAACTAATCCAAAAGTAGTGGACTAGCTCAACAAGGAACATGCTTCAAGTAATCAAGAAGTCACCTTGTATCAAGCAAATGTATGCAATGTTTGCACTTACACAACAAGAACATGTCTCATACAAGTTAGTGCTTACTCATAGCACTTTCTAGTTCACTACCATACATATGTATTGGTGTCAAGCCATGCACAAGATTTTATTATCTTATATTTCAAGTTATAATTCCAATCTTTGGACATTCAAGCATGTATAAGAGTTATACCTTTACTCTTACAAAATCTCAATCCTATTCTTAGGATGTTCAAGTCTAAAACTTTGTTCTGCCCCTAAGGTGCACAATCATTGGTTTCAAGACAAGTATACCACATTAGTGCTTGTTCATAGCACTTTCAAGACATAAAGAAGAGTTACTACTCTTATAGTTAAGTTCTCATTTTACTTCAATAAGCACTCATGTTCAAGACCAAGTTCTAATGCCCCAAAAGGTTCATATACACTTGCTAGGACATCTTATACTAAGTCTCTATACCTTAGTAGAGGTAAGGTTTCATCTCCATTTAGTTTGAACATCTATTGTGCAACAGGGGTTTTGGGCGGTCGCCCAACCCCATCCTGGGCGGTCGCCCAAGATCACAATTTCAGAACCAAAATCTCTGCCTTAGTGGGCGGTCGCCCAAAGCCCCATGGGCGGTCGCCCAAGGCCAAAATCTGCAAAAACCCAATTTCTTCCCAGACTTAGAATTCTCCGTCCCAAGCGTAGGAGTAACTTTTACTAACATTTTTAACACTCCCAGGATGCACTAACAAGCTTAAAACCAATTCTTTCATTTTAATTTCCTTACTTTACATAGTAGGATATACTCCCTTTGTTCCACAATTACAAGTACCACAAAAATTGTCCCAAACACAAAATTAACATTCACAAGTATCAAGAATAACATTTATGCATGTTATTACAAGCAAGGGGGAACTAATAACTTACATAGTCAAAAATCAAGTTGACCCAAACTTATTTCTGTTCGGCCTGGAACGCTCTATTCAACGCCACGAATATTAATCCGGGATCAGAATCAAGAACGGAGGGATAATTAAGCTCGAGGAGTCGAGAATAGGGTAAAAACCTAACCCTAGCTTTTGCCTCAGAGAGAACGTAAATGATTTGGGGAAGAAAATAACCCAGAGAAGGAAAGCCAAACAAGTTTATCTTTCAAGTTTCAAAGAATGACACTTTGGCCCCTCAAGTTTCATTTTTAACAAAAAGGCCCCTAAAGTCAAATTTTCACAAATGACCCAAAAGTCAAAACTAGACATTTAACCACCTTAATAATCTAAAGCAGTTAAGAATTTAACCCAAGTAAAACTAGCACATAATATGCAAGTTCAAGAATTTAACAAGTAAGTCAAATATTTAACAAGAAATGGGATGGGCGTTACAATGCGTAACTCTGGAAGAAGATGAAAACGTGGCTGAAGACCCATTCAAACTTGACTTACTGAGCATGAAGAGTACAAGGGCTGTAAGCACAAAGGCACAAGGAAGTGATGCACGGCACATGTGGAAAATGAGGTGGTTCCTACAAAGTAGGAAACATTATCTGCTTGGAGCTAAAGAGTAGGAAACATGATATCAACTCAACCAAGTGGAGGATTTCGTGCAACAAGGAGTAGGCTCCAAGTTTTGGACGCCTATATATAGTGCAAGCTGGACCAAAGTGAGACGTACAGTTCCCAAGCCAAAAACTGCACTTGTATAGAACACACACACACGGCAGTGTTATCCGAAGTGTTAACAACACCTAGTCCAACACCAGCAAACTGATTTTGTATTAGCCAACATCTTTTGAGGGTTTTCTGGTTGAGGATTAGGGTGTCGTTAAACTTGTGTATTCTAGAGAGAGACAATTCACTTCTTAATTCGTTTAGACTCAATCCTCCCATATCTTCATTTCCACGCTTAAGGACTTTGCCCTTGAGTGTGTTTTTGGCTAGGATAGAGTTTCGTGTTTAGTCTCCATTCGTTCCATAGAAAATGCATTGTAATAGCTATAGGGAACTTTCGGCCTTGTACGTATAACTCAAATTTATAGTAAAGGTCTCGCCTTTTGAGGCACCCTCAAGTTATATATTTATATAACTTGAGAAAAACAAATATTTTGTGTGGTTTAATTTTCCGCTGCAAACTCTTTTTTAAAGTGTTTTTATTCTTGTTCTTGAGCTTGTGGGACTGTCGTCAAAGTTTTATCGTTAGTGCTATCCAACACTTGGGATAACACTCGTGAGTTTTTACTCACAAACCCAAGGCCATTGACATTTTCAGCATACATATCAACAACGGCAGTAATACAATACTCTTTTCATGAAGCTTCAATCTCTGATACCTTGTTGAACTTGCAGTCGGAATGGGGCTGTTCACTTTAGCCTAACTACAAGTTTCGCTATGATACACACACACGCATATAGATTCACAGCTGCTTCCATTCTAAATGCTTGTGGTTGGGGTAATGCAGCAAATATTTGGGCAATCACAGTCTCAATGACAGCTGAATATTACGCCTTCTTGGTTAAATGCCATGTATGATCCTTCTAAATCTCTCTCCCTATGTCCTGAAATGGATGTCTAATTTCATTCTTGATCAAGAGTAAATTTAGATGTTCGTTATGGGACGGAGGTAGAATCACGTTACATTTGTTCAACCACAAAGATATTCAATTATTCCCTCCGTCACAAAATGAATTTCAAGAACAAAAATGAACATTCATTTTAAAACGAAGGTAGTAGAATCAACCTGGTGTGTTCCTCCAAAAATCAGTCTTTCCGAAAAAGCATGACATTTCCATAACAATAGAAACACAATTTAGCAGTCTTAATTTTATCTAGATATATTCTTAATAAAAAGAAAAAACAAACAAAATTTGAACACATGAAAGTATCAAACAAATGCTAACTCAGTTCTAATAACTTACTACAAAAATTCTGCCAGAGTTTTCTCCAAAATAACTTGAACCCAAATAATCTTCTGATTATATGAATTCCAGAGAGCATCAGGTTGTGGATCCTACCTTTCTTCTCCAACCCTTTTCCTCAAAGACCGATTCTCCTCATTTTCCCTTCACCACCATCTCTCGATCAATTTGTTCCTTCGATTTTCAATTTCGAATCAGGTAAAGCTTGATATAATGGCAATGGCACTGACTCAGAGAACTTCAAATGCAGAGACCTAACACCCTTCCATTTCTTGGGAACAAACTCAACAACTCCATCAATGGCAGCCCCAACATTCTCAAAAATCTCTTCTTTCACCATCGACGCTTCCCCTACTCTCACCGCGCTACAAGTCCCCGTCTTGAAATTCAACAACGCCGACGAACAAGCCCTCTCGATTTGCTCCTTCCAGTTATTATGAGTCAAATCCACCGGCAAAGGCAACTTCTTCTTCTTGAAGAACTGTTTACCCAACACCTTCGGAAGCAGGTGAAGAACCCTTTTGTCAGCAAAGAACAAATCATACGAATCGCAAAGCTTCCGTTTAGCTTCAAACGATTTGAAATCACTCTTTAGCTTTGAGAGACGTATGACCTTGGCGACTGGTATTTGTTCCGATTCGACCTTCTTTCTGGCGATTTCAGCGGTGAGTTTGGAACTGGGTCTGTCGTCGACGATGAGGCAGAGCTCCGACGACGAATCGGGGCGGAAGAGTGGGTGGGGGAGAGGGATTTTGTGAGGGTTTGTGCGAGAGGTCTTGTCTCTTGATGGGATTTTTTTGAGGGAAAGAATTAAGTAGATGAAATCGTCTTGAGGGAATAATTGAGGGTTTTGAGAATTGGATTGGATTTGCTTCCATTTGAGGAGAGCTCTGACAGCCTTTTCGATTGTTTCTCGCCGGACCTTAGACGGCATTGATGATTGGGGATTTTGATTAAAAGTCGCCATGGAAAAAGACGGTGCGAAGAGTTTTGCTAGGGTTTATCACTCGTTCAACAAGATATGCATTTTACTTTTATTTTTCTAAATATAATTTGTGTTTCATAATTTCACAATTCGATGTCCGAATGGGCTGGCCCAGGTTCAAAATTGCCAGGCTTAACGGGCTTTACACCCATGTCTGACTAAACTTTTATTTTTCTAAATATTTTTTTTTCCGATGCCGGTTTTTTTTTTTCTTCAAAAAAACATAACCGGCATCGGAAAAGAAAAACAATAATACGGATTGTGATGTGAGAAAATGGGAAAAATGACGCGGTGATATTTTTGTAATTAACGAGAAGCTGATTAGCGCCGATCGTAAGTGCCAGAAGTAGTGTAAAAAAGTGTCAGTCATGTACACTGGCACTTATTGACATTACCACTGGCACTTTTAATAAGTGTCAGTATCAATGTTTATAAGTGTCAGCGTAATGCCTAGCACTTGCCAATTGCAATGTTTATAAACGCAAGTTTGAATTACTTGCACTTTGTAATATTAACACTCGCATTTACGATGCTCCCAGTTATTTACGAAAATGCAACCGCTTGTTTTTTAAAAAGCGCCAACGTCTTTTGAAAAACACATTTTTCCTATTTAAGGTAAAACACGTTTTTCATAAGACCAACTCATACGGATTACTGTTTAAAAATTAAAATATACTTCGTCCGTCGCATTATAAAAACTAGCCGTACTCATGTGCGATGCGAGTGACGATATGATTTCTCATTAATTTAAATACATAAAGATATAGAATATAAAATATTAATAAACTAATGAAAAATAAAACAACCTTCACTCTCGAAAAATTTCACTCCCCCGCTCTGTAAAAATGGTAATACCAACTCAAAATAAATACATTCATAAAACAAATGAAGAAAATAACCATATCAAATTTAAAAATATTTAATATTACATAAAAATTATTTCTAATTTAATTTAAATTTAATGGTGAGTAAATTGGTGTTTACACAAAATTCCTCCGGCGAGCTTCCAACGGGTACTTTTACCCCTCATTTATTTTTGATTTTTTTGTCAATTTAGACTTGTCCATTGAACAAAATCTATGATTTTGTGAAATCTTTCGTCGAGCTTCGGCCAGTCGATCACTTCATGGTCATCAATT
The DNA here is from genome assembly GCA_026119855.1 of Campanula takesimana. Lineage (NCBI taxonomy): Eukaryota > Viridiplantae > Streptophyta > Magnoliopsida > Asterales > Campanulaceae > Campanula > Campanula takesimana. Next base: position 47,099 of record JAOWBW010001800.1, on the reverse strand, counting down.
GATTCCCTTTTCCCTCTTGGTTATTTATAATTAGTTCTCAAAATTTCAATTCTCCACATATTGTATTTAATAAAAATCATTATTTTTTATTTTCATATTTTTATTTATAATTTGTTTTAATTTTTTGAATTACCCACATTCGAACTGATAATTTTAAAACTAACTTTCCATATTTCATTTATACTTTGTTCAAATATTGTGGAAAGAAAGAATCGAACGTTGATTAAGGTTGGAAAAATAATTATAGCAGAAGCAAAACTTCCAAAATATTTATGGGGAGAAGCTATCAACACTGCGTGCTTCACTCAAAATAGATCTCTCATTAACAAAGCCTACAACAAAACTCCATATGAGCTATGGAGAGGAAGAATGCTCAACATAGCTTTCTTCAAGATCTTTGGCTGCAAATGCTATGTCCTCTACAACGGCAAAAAACATAGAGGTAAATTCGACGCCAAAGCAGATGAATGTATCTTTGTTGGGTATGCTAAACATTCAAAAGCTTTTCGTGCTTTTAATAGAACTACTCTAGTAATTGTAGAATCTGCATGTTACTTTTGAGCCACATTTGGTTCCAAATGATTCTGATAATTCTGCTGAGAATGATGAGACAGGTACAGGTATTTTTGTTGGGTATGCTAAACATTCAAAAGCTTTTCGTGTTTTTACGTGGTTCACCAACAACCTATTGGCTATGTCCACGGGTAAAAGGAGACATATATTATTAATATGGTGGAAAAACAATTACAGAAGATGCTCACACTAATCTACTTTGCACGGATTTTGATCACAAAATTCTTGACTCTGCAAACACTAGAACTAGAATTATTGATTTCTCTTACTTTTTGAATAAAATAAGCTACCGAATTAATTTGGGACAGTGGGAGTATATATAATATACACGCCTAAGTTCCCTAAACAAATTCAAACAGAAAAAAAAGGGTAAGATCTCCTACTGATTTAAAATTCCTAACTCTAGTTTATTAAGACTCCTTAGACATCCTTGTAGTCTGCCATTAGCCGGTCAATCAAGAAACATGCGCTTGTTAATTCGGGTAACACAAGTAGATGATCACACTAATCTATATTTGTATGAACTTTGATCACAAAGTTCATAGTGTTGGTCCCAAAGACACAACAAGGATATGAGAAAGGAGGCTAGAGGGGGGGGGGTGAATAGCCTACTTAAAATTTCAACCATTTTTCAAAATTCAACCAAGTGCTTACAATATTGAGTTTTGCGGTCAAGTAATAAACCGCGCGGTCAAAGTGTAATATGCACAGCGGAAGTTTTCGATAGAAATAAGGTAAGGTTGTTTTGATAAAAATCTCTAAGTAGAAGCTCACTCACGGTCAAGAGGTTCCGGTCGAGTGATATGCGGTCAGAGATTTGCGGTCAGATGGTTGAGAGATTGAAAGTTGTTGTCTAGAAGTTTTGGCAAACGATAAGTTAGTCAGATTTTAGCTAAGGCAATGTGGAGAACAAGCAAACACAATTCACAACACGTTTGAATATCTGTAAGATCAAACACTAAACGACAAACAAGATTAATATGATCAATAAAGAACAAGATGAACAATACTTGAAAGTAAATTTGCAGAAAGTAAAATGACACAAGTATTTGGAAAGGTTCGATCTGTTAAAAGATCTACGTCCTTTACCAAGATGGTCAGTCTTGGATTTTGAATGGAGGTATATATTGATTCTTGAGTGTACAGATTACAGAGATGAAGCTTTGAATCAACACCTACTTTCTATGAAGAATAAATCCTAGACTTAGACCAGTGTCTACCCTTTGATTCAATCTATATGATTGATCAATTGGGGTGAGTGTGTGTGTAAGAATCAGAAGATCTTTGAAATCTAAGTGATTGTAGAGCCTAATGAATCTTAAGTGTTACAAGGCTTGAGATGACTTGTTTGTTGCTGGAGATCTTTGAAGGTTTGAAGGTGAGTTCTTTGAAGATTCAAAGGATTCTGGAAATCTTGAGTTTGATCTTCAATCACCAAGTATTTCAACAGCAATTTCTCTCTTTTAAATCTCAGCTAAGTTCAATGAAGAACTTAAGGGCTATTTATCGCCTTGAATGAGAAAATAGATGTTTGGAATTACTTGGGCTCCAAGTTGAAGGACAATGAGCTGTTGAATTCTGATTGGAGCTCATTCTGAGTTTGTCCTTTTTGCAGATAAGAGGTGGTCCCACTTAGATGAATTCAATTTTGAATTATTTGGGGTCCAAGTTCTGCAACGTTTTAAACTAACCATAGTTTAGGACACAAGTGACCATAGTTGAGTTTGAATACTTGGATTCTTGGACTTCTTCATTTCTTGCGGTCAAGGACTCACGGTCGAGTGACTTGCGGTCGAGGGTCAAATGTGACCTGTCAAGATATGCCACAAAGCTCACGGTCACTGACTCCCGGTCATGTGATTCACGGTCAAGTGGTCTTCCACGGTCAGGTGGTCTACCACAGTCAAGTGAATTCACGGTCAAGGTCTTGACCACTAAAATTCCAGACTTAGAAAATTTTAAGTCCTAACAATCTAAAGCCTATATTATCAAAGTGGACTATTTTAACACTTCTTACAATATATCCTAAAGTCCACAAAAGATAAAATTAGGTCATGGGATCAATCAAATCTAGGTAATAGGAGTGGTTTATAAATAAGCATACCCAACAATCTCCCCCTATTTGATTGAGACCATTACCTACTATAACAAAGGCTAATTCATTGTACTTGGTAATAACATGTTTTCAAGAAAATAATATTTTATTAATTTCATGCCCCAAGTCAATGCACACTCTAAGCCAATGTCATAGATTTCTATCAGCCTAAAAAGATAAAATAAATTCTAATCCTAGCAAGATAGAAATATAAGTTTGAATGCATTTTTAGAGAAAATAACAATAAGTAAGCAAATGCATCAAACAAACATTCAAAAAACACTCCACAAAAATATAACCATTAAAGTGAGGGGAGTGCAGACAAAAGAGAGATTAAAGTTTTACAGACCCAAATAAAAGACATAAAAAGTAAATTGTTTTAAGACATCATCAGTTTGTTTTAACATGACCACACACGGTCAGTTCAAATGGTAGGACAAGTTCCTTAAAATTTCTTTGAGAACCCAACTCCAAGAATGATAATGGGGTTGTTGAGGTTATTGATCTCCAGAAAGTCAAGGCTGTTCACGGTAGGAAATTCGAAACTATCTTCCCCTTCATCTTCTCTAGCAATCCTGTTTCCATGTCCGGTCGCCTGAGAGGAGGAGGCTTGAGAGCTAGCAAGGTTGTCCACGGTCAATTGTAGGGTAGAAATCTTGCTAATCACTTCCTGCACATTAGTGTTAGAAATTTCATAAACCCTATCAATTTTTGAGGTTTGACCTTCCAGCCTCTGAGTGTGGACTTGCATGGCTTGCCTCATAGCTTCTATCTTTGGTACAAACTTTTCGGCGACCGATAGCAATCCTACAGAAATGCAGGCATTGATCTCTGCCTTGAGAGAGGATTTTACTTTATCCATTTTCTCAAACAAGAAATTCTTATCATGGGTCATTGCCTTGGTCAGCTCCAACCAGCTCCTTTAATAATCTTTACCACAGAACGGTCAATAGCGAAAGATTGTGACTTGAGCTCTTCCTTGAGGTCAGCATGGGTAAGAGGAGCGGTTGAGGAGGATGCGGTCGAGGCAATGTTGGGGTTCACGGTAGCTAGGATTTCAAGAATAGCCTTTGTAATATTCTGACTCTCCCCCTTAGTGGTCTCAACAACTGAAGCCTTGAGCAGATCAACCTCATTTTGTAACTTAACTTGGTTTGCAGCAAGCTTTGCAACCTCACTCTGAGTATCAAGATTGATTTGTGTTAAAGTCTCAACTGCGGTCAGTAGATGAGCCAAAGGATCGATCGAGCTATCAGATGCGGTCATGGCTTGAGTAATTCTAGGAGGAGAGAGAGCAGGAGATTTAACTAACACATTATCATCATGATCACTGGGTACACGGTCGACATCTTGACCGTGACCCTGAAACTCAGCCTTATCAACAGTTTGGTCATCAACCTTCTCATCACTGAAATCAGGACTATCAACATCAACAGTTTTCTCAGCATTTTTACCAACACTAGCTTCAATTTCTACACCAGCTTCAACATCTTGATTACCAGATTCACTACTTGATCCTACCAATTCCACATCATCTGGTTCATCAACTAATTCAAGATTATGCTTGGTCCTTTGACGTTGCGGTTGAGTAGGAGCTATTTCAACATCATCATCACGGTCACTCTGCATAGGTGAACCGGATGGAGTGAAAACAGGTGATGCGGTCGAAGGAGGTGGTCTTGCAACCTTGGATTTCTTTGCGGTTTGAGCGGGACTTAGAGAAAGATCCCTTTTCTTGGATTTCTCCCCCTGAGACGAAGCGGGGAGTGCAGAAGACTTTGCTTTGAAGGATTTGGATGGAACAGTCGGAGAGGACACGGTTTGTTTGGAGACCGTGGATTTTAAGAGTGGTGCGGTTGGCTTGGCTTTAACTGGAACAACAGGAATGATTTTGGAAGGAGGTTTAACGGTTGAGGGTTCTTTGATAACAATTTCGGTCAAAGGTTTGGGTTTGGGAGGAGCGGTCGAGTCACTTGCAATACCTTTTCCTTTAACTCTTCAGGATTCTTGTTCTTCCTCAGCTTCATTTTCATCCTCATCTTGAACAGAGGTGGATTTATCAGGAGCATAAAGTCCCAGAGCAATTCTTGCAGCCTTGGTGTAGTGTGGAGCAACATAGGGTTCTTTGGGGTCACGAGCCAGATATTCTTGATACTGAGTATCACCAAATCTGTTGCGGAAAGTGGATCTCATAGTCTTGACATCAAAGACTTTGGATAAAGAGATAGTAACTTTGGCATCCTTGTCTTTGCCAATGGCTCTTGTTGTTTCAGGAATGAACTTGAAGATCATGGAGAGAAACCTGGAGTTCCTCTTATACTTGGTAGGGGCTTTTTCAGATAGCTGCTTCTTGTAGTCATTGATGTGGTCGACTAACAAGTCATAAAGAATCTTAGGCCAGTTCATCTTTCTTCCTAAGTAGATTGCGGTTGACAAGTGCCATTGAGTGGTGTTAAAGTTTCCATGGTTTCCACTTTTGCAGAGCAGACCGTGGCCAACCAGGTGACCAATGTAGTACATCACCTCAGGAAAAGTCTTGCGGTAAGGCTTACAGATCGGTAGAACCAATCAATCTCATTGCTAGACCATCATATTCTTCACTAGTCAGAGACTCAGGGGCATCAACGTCTATGTCCAGACCTAGAGTGGCAGCGATGTCGGTGTAGTCAATTTCAACTTTCTGACCGTAAACCTCAGCTGCAATCCAGTTGAGCGGTTTGTTTTGTTCATCTCTCCCTTTGACTTCTCTAGTGGTAGAGTAGAATTCACCAACAGCGGCAAGGTAATGACTTGTTTGATTCATTGTGAAGTAGTGGAGAATGCCGGACCTCTTCATCCTTTTGATTATATGACGACCAATAGCATCATTTTGGAGGTCATCATGGTTGATCACGCAGCCTGGTATAAAAGATTGTTCTTCCTGAAAGAGATTGAGAAGTTAGCAATAATGGTGCGGTCGAATGATCAGATAATGCGGTCGGTTGGTACACGGTAGATAGAGGGTGCGGTCGACAAAAAGAATACTTGGAAGCATTTCAATGAAATCTCTAAAACACGCACAAACACCATATTACTATGTGTAATGAATTTTAAGGATCAAAAAGTGTAATCTCAAGAACACGAAGAACACCATAAGAACACGAAGATACTGTTCATAGCGAAAACCCAGAAAGCGATTCAAAGCATGAAAATCCATAAAAATTATACCAAAATGAACACAGAAACCGATTAAACACGAAAATATCATCAATTTCAACATCAAAAACATATTAAACTCAGAATATGAAAGGGCATAGTTAACCAAAAAGCTTCAAAAACATTTATGGCATAAATAGATATAACAAGCCAAATTCGAATCTAAACATGTTAGAGAACTGGAAATCATCAAAGTAACAATTTATAAGCATAATCAGAACCAAAATAACCCATGAATATAAAGAATTTAGACAAAAATATCAAATGGGTTTAACCCGCCAAAACTAAAATATAGAACTAAAAAAATGAGAGTTTTGGGTCAAGAAATCATACCATTGTGTCTTCAGAGATTTGTTCTTGTGATTTCTTTGTTGATTTTGTAGGTTGGGTTGATTTGGGGGCCATTTATATAGAGGAATGTAGAGAGAATCGAATGTGAGAGAGAGATATAGAACTGGGAGTGTAGAGAGAGAAATAGAGAGAGACAGAGAGTAGAAAGAGAAAGTCGAGGGAGGTTTCTGAAAAAGTATTATGCAGAGAGGTGGAGTTGAGGAGGTAGTGGAACCGTTTGTGCAGAGAAGTGGGAGGTTAACTCTGCAAATTCATAGATTTGACCAATGATGTCCTTTCGCCATAAATGCATGGATAGTGACGGCGGACATAAATAGGGAACAAAATTAATTGCAAATGATTTGAATTAAATGAAAACGAGGGAAAAGAGGAAATTACGGAATTACCCCTTTGGATGACTAAGTTGATCCTAAAAAATTGCTAAGTTAGAAACACTTACCTGGTCACCTAGCTTTTTGCGGTCAGGTGCTTGACCGTGGGTTTTGCGGTCAAGTGTGTTACCTTGGCCAAGAAAAGCTTCTATAAAGCAGTTAACCAATGTCATCATTTTCCATGTGGTAGGCTTCTCCAAAGCCTTTGAACAAATTTCATTCTTTCATGCGGTCGGAGCATTTTGCGGTCAATCAAGGATGCAGTCGGTATACCTGACGGATTTTAATGCATCGACCGTGATTGCTTTACCGGTAAGGGTGTTGACCGTGACCTACTTGGTTTTGGACTTAGATGAAACACAAAACATTAGCACAATCAAAATATATGGACAAGTAATTAAAGTTCTAGCATTCCCATTTCTCCTCTAAGATACCTAAATCTCTTCGAGTCAAGAGCCTTGGTGAGAATATCTGCAATTTGATTGTCAGTACTCACATACTCTAGATGGATATTACCTTTTTCCACATGATCCTTGAGAAAGTGGTATTTGATATCAATGTGTTTGGTTTTTGAATGCATGACAGGGTTGTTGGAGACAGCAATGGTAGATGTATTATCACAATAGATTGGACAATTTTCTTCGTTGATTCCATAGTCAACCAATTGTTGCTTCATCCAGAGCACTTGGCAGAAGCAGCTTCCAGCAGCTATATATTCAGCTTCTGTGGTAGATACAGAGACTGAGGCTTGTTTCTTGCTTGCCCATGAAACGAGTCGATTTCCAAGGAAATGACAAGTTCCACTTGTGCTTTTCCTGTCTATTGTACATGCTGCATAATCTGCATCTGAGTAACCTATAAGATCAAAATTTGAATCTTTGAAGTACCAAAGTCTAAGGTTAATAGTCCCAGATAGATATCGAATAATACGTTTAACAGCAATAAGATGTGCTTCTCTAGGATCCGCTTGATAACGAGCACAAACACAAACACTAAACATGATATCTGGCCTACTAGCAGTTAAATATAGAAGAGAACCAATCATACCTCGGTATAAGGTTTGATCAACCTTCTTACCTTTCAAGTCTTTATCTAACTTGTTACCAGCAGCCATAGGAGTGTCATATGCCTTTGCATTTTTAAGTCCAAATTTCTTGAGAAGGTCCTTTGTGTACTTTGCTTGATTGAGGAAGATGCCTTCAGGACATTGTTTAATTTGAAGCCCAAGGAAGAATATTAATTCTCCCATCATGCTCATGTCAAATTTTCTTTTCATTAGCTTCTCAAATCGCTTACACAACAATTCATTAGTAGAACCAAAAATAATATCATCTACATATATTTGAACTAATAAAGCATGATCATGATATTTAGCAATGAATAGAGTTGTGTCGATCTTACCACGTTTGAAGCCTTTCTCTAAGAGAAATTTAGATAGAGTATCATACCATGCACGTGGAGCTTGTTTGAGTCCATATAAAGCTTTACGGAGTTTGTAGACATGATTTGGAAATTTGGGGTCTTCAAATCCGAGCGGTTGAGCAACAAAGACTGTTTCTTGAAGTTCACCGTTGAGGAATGCACTCTTCACATCCATTTGATATAACTTGAATCTTTTAAAAGAGGCATAAGCTAAGAATATCCTTATAGCTTCAAGTCTTGCAACGGGGGCAAAAGTTTCATCATAATCAATTCCTTCTTCTTGTCTGTATCCTTGTGCAACCAACCTAGATTTGTTCCTTGTGATGCTTCCATTCTCATCCATCTTGTTTCGGAACACTCACTTTGTACCAATCACTCCTTGATCTTAAGGCCTTGGAACCAAGGTCCAAACTTTGCATCTTTCAAATTGGTTGAGCTCTTCTTGCATAGCAACAACCCAACTTGAGTCTTGGAGTGCTTCATCAAATTTCTTGGGTTCAACTTGAGATATAAATGCGGTAAGTGCATCATAGTTTGATCTTTTTGTTCGAACACCAGAATGCAAATCACCAATGATATTCTGAATTGGGTGATCTCTGACCTCACGAACTTCTTGAGGTATATCTGGTTGAGTTGATGGTGGTTGTAAATCTTCTAGTGGTACATCATTTGTGCCATCCCAATTATAAGTAATTTGAGGGATAGGTTCTTCCACATTGATGGGTGTTTCAACTTCAACTCCATATGAGGTAGCAGCAGATGTGCTAGCTTCTGGTGCTTCATGAGAGGTAGTTGGAGGTGCAGTTGAGGTAGATGGATTTCTTTGAGTTGATTGATTTTGTGGTTGATTTGTACCTGTCTCATTAAGCTCAACAAAATCATTAGCAACATTTGGAGCCATATGTGGCTCAAGGAGAGAATGTTCATCAAAAGTAACATGGACAGATTCAATTATCTTAAGAGTGGTTTTATTAAATACACGAAAAGCTTTTGAGTGTTTAGCATACCCAATAAATATACCTTCATCGGCCTTAGGAGCAAATTTACCTCGATGTTCTTTACCGTTGTAGAGTATGAAGCATTTGCATCCAAATATCTTGAAGTATGCTATGTTGGGGGTTCTTCCTCTCCAAAGTTCATAAGGAGTTTTGTTGTAGGTCTTATTGATGAGGGATCTATTTTGAGTGAAGCATGCTGTGTTGACGGCTTCAGCCCAAAAGTATTGTGGTAGCTTTGCTTCAGCAATCATAGTCTTTCCAGCCTCTATCAACGTTCTGTTCTTCCTTTCCACAACACGATTCTGTTGAGGAACTCCAGCAGCAGAGAAGTTGTGGTCAATACCATGGTCATCACAGTACTGAGCTACACCGTTGTTCTTGAATTCTGTACCGTTGTCGGATCGAACACTAACGATGTCATCTTCCTTTTGTGTTTGGAGTTGTCTAAAGAGTGTGGTCAAAATTTCATAGCAATCATCCTTTGAGATCATCATTTCAACTCACGTATATCTTGAATAATCGTCTACTACAACTAAGGTATATCTATTTCCACCAATACTTGCGGTAGTAACAGGTCCAAACAAATCCATATGTAGCAGCTGCAAACATCTTGAAGTTGAAGGTGTCATCTTGATGGAGAAAGACGCCTTTGGTTGTTTGCCTAGTTGACATGCTGTACACTTCTCATCATGGTGATCAGCTACTTTGGGTAGACCATGAACTAGATTTTCTCTTCCAATCTTGGATAGATACTTGAAGTTTAAGTGACTTAGTCTTTTGTGCCACAGCCAACTATTTTCGCTAACATTCTTTGCTACAAAACAGAGATTAGAAGAAATGCAAGATGAAGTAAAATCAACAATATAAACGTTTTTCTTACGAATCCCTTTAAGCAAGGTGACGTCGGATGTGTCATCTTTGATGAGACAGAAATTTGAAGTGAAGTGGCATTGCAATCCTTTGTCACAGAACTGAGATATTGAGAGTAAATTGTGTTGTAGACCAATAACTAGAGAGACTTCTTGGATGGTGATTTTTCCTTTTAGTATGACTCCATATCCTACAGTTTTTCCTTTGTTATTATCTCCGAAGGTTACTGATGGCCCTTTTTCTTCACGGTTATCTTCCAATAAATTGATATCTCTGGTCATGTGCTTTGAGCAGCCACTATCGAGATACCATAAGCTTGATTTATCCTTGGAGTGTCTAGCCATTAAGCAGAGGACCTATAAAATAAACATTTAAGAACAAGGTCCCCTTTTTATTCTTTTGGGTCCAAAGGGTTAGCAACTTTTAACAACCCACACTTGCCTCACAGAAGGAGGGTTACTCTTTCTGGGATTGGGTGTGAATCTCAAAAGACATTCAGCAGCCTTGTGACCATAACCATCACACACAGAACAATGGTGGAAGCCACCCAACTGAGGGTTAACAAACTTCGTTGAGGTCTTGAGCACAATATTGTTAACTGGTATGGAAGATCTCTCCTGAACAAAGTTCAATTTCTTGAACTTGACCGCATGACCCTTGTTTGCGGTCGACATGCCGCGGAAGGCTACTCGACCGGGTCTTGAGGTTGATGCGCGGTCGTGTCCAGGTACCTTACCAGAGTATTCCTCTGCGGTAGAATCTTCCATGACTTTTTCTTTCAACTTTGAAGCCTTGCCAGTTTGATACTTAGGGTAGACATAGTGGAACTCTAGTTTCTTCTTTGGTTCTTGTCTTTTACCCTTAGATTCTTGATGTTTAGCCTTTGACCCGTCCAAAGTTTGCTTGGTAAATTTCTCATCTCTTTCACAACAAGATGCACATTTAAAGTTGTCACTAGTTTGGAATCCCAGGCCTTTTTTATCACCACTAGACTTTTGGGATTCTAGTATTTGTTCTATAGTGACACGAGAATTGGTCCACTCATTAGTGATCCTTTTCAGGTCGTTTATCTCAGCAACCAATTCTTCGTTTTTAACCTTAAATATGGCATTTTGTTCTTCTAAGAAACGGTTTCGTTCAGTAAGAGGAGTCATGATCTTGATCTTCTCCTTAAGGAGAGTGAGTTCAGATCTTAGTAGAGATTTCTCCGTCTTAAGCTCGAAAATTTCATCAGTTGAAAGTGCTAAAGCTTCCTTCATACCAGAGAATTTACTAATTACCTATTCAGCTTTTGCAAACATCTTTTCTTGTTCATCGGGGGAAATGTCAAACTTGACTTGAGGTATGGTAGACAGAACTTCCTACACTTTGGGGTTTAGTAGAGCCTTCTTTGCTGCACTCACATCACATCTTGAAAATAGAAGATCACCATTCCTTTGAACTGGAGTTAGGAATCCTTTGTCAGCAAGTTCATCAGTCGTGTAAATCTTCCGTTTGGGTTTCACATTGGGTGTGAATTGATTATCATCCTCATCATCGGAACGAACGACCAAACAGATGTGACCTTCTTCAGAATCCTCATCGCTTTCATCAGAATCTGACTCTATCCAGGTAGCTAACTCTTTTGTGGTAGAGTCCTCTTTAGCAACCATCCCCTTTTTCTTTGAGTATCTTGGATTGAAGTTACTTTTCTTCTTCATATACTTATACTTGGGAATTGGGCATTCTGAAGCGAAATGACCGGGTTTCCTGCAATTAAAACAAACGAGATCCTCTTTCTTCTTTGAGAAGTTGGAGTATTCTTTCTTACTTGTTGAGATTCTCCTTGAGAACCTTGCTGGAGCTTTGCTGGATGATCCGGGCCTTGCTGATTTTATGAACTTTTGAAATCTTTTCACGAACATAGCGAAGTCATCATCTTCCATATCTAATAAATCAGATGTGGAGATTTTTGGATCTTCTTCCTCGATCACTTCTTCCTTTTGAGCGACCAACGATAAACTCTTAGTTTTTCCTTCCATTTCTTCAATGTTATGGAGCTTGATATCAAAAACCTTGAGGTTGGCATAGAGGCTTCTGAGAGACATATCATCTAGTAGCTTGGTATATTCAAGAGTGTTTCCTTTGTGAAGATATTGAGAGCCAAGAGCGGCGAGAAAATTAACATTGATTTCTTTCTTGGTAAGCTTCTTTCCGAGTGCTGTATAAGTACTCACGATCTCACAATAACGATCATAAGTGGCTCTAAGGGATTCATCGGGGATCTTAGCAAAGTTGTTGAGTCTTCTTTGAATTGCAAACTTTTTGCTTTCCTTGCAAGCTTGATCTCCTTCGATGTAATCTTCAATTGCATCCCAAAGTTCTTTTGCAGTAGAACATTCCATGATCTGTCGACGCTGTGACGTACTCAAGGTACTTAAAAGTATGCTCTTTGCTTTCACATCCATTCCAACCAGTCTTTTCTCTTCATCGGTCCATTCAGCTTTTGGTTTCTTGATAGTCGGATTTGCACCATTGGTTTCTGGATCCGGGTTAGCTTTCATTGGGAAGTATGGTCCAATGGTAAGACAATCACCAAGTTGCTCGTCTATGGAGTAGAACTGAGTTAGAATGCTGTGCTTCCATACGTCAAAATTATCTTCGTCGAACGCTGGAACGTGAGTGAAGTTAACCGTTGCCATAGTTTTCTAACTTGCCATTTTGAATCGGCACCCAAGCTGTTAAGCTTGAAAAACAGAAGTTTTATTAAGATGTACGCTCTGATACCACTTGTTGGTCCCAAAGACACAACAAGGGTATGAGAAAGGAGGCTAGAGGGGGGGGGGTGAATAGCCTACTTAAAATTTCAACCCTTTTTCAAAATTCAACCAAGTGCTTACAATCTTGAGTTTTGCGGTCAAGTAATAAACCGCGCGGTCAAAGTGTAATATGCACAGCGGAAGTTTTCGATAGAAATAAGGTAAGGTTGTTTTGATAAAAATCTCTAAGTAGAAGCTCACTCACGGTCAAGAGGTTCCGGTCGAGTGATATGCGGTCAGAGATTTGCGGTCAGATGGTTGAGAGATTGAAAGTTGTTGTCTTAGATGTTTTGGCAAACGATAAGTTAGTCAGATTTTAGCTAAGGCAATGTGGAGAACAGGCAAACACAATTCACAACATGTTTGAATATCTGTAAGATCAAACACTAAACGACAAACAAGATTAATATGATCAATAAAGAACAAGATGAACAATACTTGAAAGTAAATTTGCAGAAAGTAAAATGACCCAAGTATTTGGAAAGGTTCGATCTGTTAAAAGATCTACGTCCTTTACCAAGATGGTCAGTCTTGGATTTTGAATGGAGGTATATATTGATTCTTGAGTGTACAGATTACAGAGATGAAGCTTTGAATCAACACCTACTTTCTATGAAGAATAAATCCTAGACTTAGACCAGTGTATCCCTTTTGATTCAATCTATGTGATTGATCAATTGGGGTGAGTGTGTGTGTAAGAATCAGAAGCTCTTTGAAATCTAAGTGATTGTAGAGCCTAATGAATCTTAAGTGTTACAAGGCTTGAGATGACTTGTTTGTTGCTGGAGATCTTTGAAGGTTTGAAGGTGAGTTCTTTGAAGATTCAAAGGATTCTGGAAATCTTGAGTATGATCTTCAATCACCAAGTATTTCAACAGCAATTTATCTCTTTTAAATCTCAGCTAAGTTCAATGAAGAACTTAAGGGCTATTTATAGCCTTGAATGAGAAAATAGATGTTTGGAATTACTTGGGCTCCAAGTTGAAGGACAATGAGCTGTTGAATTCTGATTGGAGCTCATTTTGAGTTTGTCCTTTTTGCAGATAAGAGGTGGTCCCACTTAGATGAATTCAATTTTGAATTACTTGGGGTCCAAGCTCTGCAACGTTCTAAACTAACCATAGTTTAGGACACAAGTGACCATGGTTGAGTTTGAATACTTGGATTCTTGGACTTCTTCATTTCTTGCGGTCAAGGACTCACGGTCGAGTGACTTGCGGTCGAGGGGTCAAATGTGACCTGTCAAGATATGTCACAAAGCTCACGGTCACTGACTCCCGGTCATGTGATTCACAGTCAAGTGGTCTTCCACGGTCAGGTGGTCTACCACAGTCAAGTGAATTCACGGTCAAGGTCTTGACCACTAAAATTCCAGACTTAGAAAATTTTAAGTCATAACAATCTAAAGCCTATACTATCAAAGTGGACTATTTTAACACTTCTTACAATATATCCTAAAGTCCACAAAAGATAAAATTAGGTCATGGGATCAATCAAATCTAGGTAATATGAGTGGTTTATAAATAAGCATACCCAACACATAGCTATGCAAATCCCTAGATCTAGAATTATTGATTTTTCTTACTTTCTGAGTAATTGAACTTCTGAATTAATTTGGGACAGATGGAGTATATAAAACCCATACTTTAATTCCCTTGTTAATTCGGCTAACACAAGAAAAGTCCTAATTGTGTTTCAATAAGGAATCTTGAATTTCCTTATTGACTTGCTGCAAGTCACGACAAACCAAGCAAAAGAATACTTCTTGGCCCAACGATCCATTCTAAAACCCATTCCATAATTGCTGCGGCAATTATGGCCTTAGCTAAGAGCATTAGCTCAAATCCATCTGTCTCGGAATTACGAACTCCTTGTTGTATAATCCTCTAAGCTAAGTCCCAACTTCAAAGGCATTTATCCCAACAATCTCCACCTTGACTTTGAATCTCCCCCTAATAATTCAGATGCACGAGCTTCCGACATAGACTCCACCTTGAGCCATATCTCTCGTACCATTTTTTTTCAACCTTTGCCTCAGTCTGTCTTTCGTCAAAGACACTAGATTTGTCCTCCGGACAACCAGATTTTTCGCACGCGCCATGTATCTTCAAGACACTTAGAATTTGCCTCACCAGGCAAACAACGTTGTCCTCTGAACAATCAGATTTTTTGCATGCAATGTATCCTACGGACACCCAGAATCACCCCAACGGGCAATTAACAGTCATTTAGACGTGGCCCATCGAGTCGACTTTGGATCTTGCCAACCATGACTGATAAGACTGGTATGTGTTGATCTTCTAGCCGTGGCTTGCCCAGTTCACTCCGGCCTAGAGTAAAACGCTGCTCCACCAGCTCATCAACACCCTCACCAATCTCAGAGCCTTGGAGGATAAACAAGGAATCTTTTATTCCGCCCTTCAGAATCACATCCGAACCTTTGTAGACATCCAGAACTCCACCTTCACCTTTTAAACTGTATCCCTTCTTGTCCGACCGACTAAGTAATACCAGATTCTTTGCTACTTGTGGAAAATGTCTTACCTTGTTCAATGTGAGAGTTTTATCACCCGAAGTTCTCACCCTTACGGAGCCTATGCCAACTACCTCGCCGATAGATCCATTAGACATATAAATACGGTCTCCATCCTTCTGCTCGTACGTTGTAAACTGCTCCTTGCGCGAACACATGCGATAAAAAACTCCCGAATCTAGAACCCATGCAACTTCCTTGAACGCTTCTTCTTCAGTCACTAGGGCTAATATCCATCCTCACTCAGATTGTCACTGCTCGCCATTGCTGCAGCCGACTCAGAATTCTTCAGACGCAGAGTCAGATGTACAACTCTGAAATCTAACCAGATTATTGTCTCGGGCAACACAGATTTTGTATCTACGTCTAGATCACTAGAATAGACTACAACAGATGTTAGATCTTCAGACTATACCAGACAGCTAACTTCTGATCACAGAACCCTAGCTTCAAATCTCCGTCTTCAGATGTAGATACCAGATGCCGAAACGTTCCAGATGCGTTCTTAGATCACCAACGAACACCAAACGAACTTTCGGATTCAGATCTACCAGATTTGCTATTTCTAGCATAGATGACCAATCACTGACTGCTCTCAGATTTATTGATTCTCGTTCCTCTATAGTGAAGAGTTTCAGGATAACCAGGAAAATTCCAAACTCAAATATGTCAGAGGCAACAGAATACAATACCAAATGTGTCCAACCTAGACATCCAGATTTCTGCACGAACACTGCACGCGGACTACACGAAAAAAAAACTGCACGCGATCTACACCAAAACTGCACGCGACCCGCACCAAGATTGTACGCGAACTGCACGTTTTCTGCATGCGATCTGCACTTTTTCTGCCCGCGATCTGCACGCCCAATGCATAATCTTCTATCAGATAATAAACCTGTGCTTCCCATCAGACTTGTTGATTTTCTGGTCCATCCCGGAATCCAACTCTTTCTATTGCAGCGGAATGCCATGATCTTTCTCAACTAACCAGGCTCTTGTGCCACCAGAGCTCTAATACCACTTGTTAGAAAATCAGACTCAAGAGATAGTAGATAATAATGAACGCAATCAACAACACAGAATATACGTGGTTCACTAATCTCTATTGGCTACCTCCACGGGCAAAGGGAAACATATATTATTATGACAGAGAAAAAATTACAAGAAGATGATCACATGAACGACATAAACCGACTTGGTTAAACGGAGCCCAGATACTTCGGGCCCACCTGCCTAACAGACCTACACCGAGAGGCCCACTCACAGGAAGTCCATGTTTATAGGCCGAGATAAGTAAGGCCGAGTAGGCAGTCCTTGCCTAGGCCGAGTTCGAGAACTCCAATCCCTAGCCGGTCTCTATGACGAGCCGAGTTAGATGACGGGACGACTTATATCAGAAACCTCTCATTATCGTTGGGAAACCAGTTATAGAGTTATACTACAACTCTAAGATTAAGAGTCTTTATCCAAGCAAGGATAACTCTCCTATCAGATAACAGGGCTTAATCCATCCTTATCAGGAGTCTATCTCCAAGGAGTACGAGTGCTGGAACAACAGGGGCTCCCTGGCTTTCCTAGCAAGTCAGGGCTCATTCACCCACGCCTATATAAACAGGTCCTCTACACAGGAAACGGGTAACGAACTTTTGGCTCTAATCTAGTCAATTGATTTTCTCTATTTCTAATCACCCATATCCTTATTCTTACACCGGAGGGCCTTCGCCGGTGAAGCCCCGGTGTAGTTCACGTTTGTTTCGTGTGTGCAGATCCGGCCATCAAGAACTGTCACTGGGATTATACGAACCGCTAGACGAAGGCTGATCCAACCAGATTTTGGCGTCATCAGTTTAGTTCCATTGCCGGGAAATCGATTGGTCAGTTCTTTAGCCAGATAATTCCAGACCATGGCCGGAGAATTGGTTGGCGGGCGAGAAGCCACCCCTTCTAAAGAAACCACAAGGGACGCACCGCCCCCCGAAAACACAAACGCTGCTGCACAGAACCAGAGGCTCCCACCTACAGTACCCGCACAAGGGGAGGAATGCATACCCGTTCAAAGGGTCCAGCCCCCAATGTTGTCAATCTATATGGGCGCCGCCGAAGGACAGGATCCCGAAACAATGGAGCAGGACCATCACAGCCGCCGCCATTGGACAAGAGAACATTGCTTCAATATAATGTTCACACACTCCAACAGCTGGCCGAAGCACAGCGGGCCCTGTTAGAACTTGACCTCGAAAATTCCTTGGCTAACCTACTCCAACCGTCTGGAACGAGGGGAACAAATCTGGACGACAGAGTGAGCAGAAGGGAGCCCCTACAAAATTTTAGACGGGATGTGCCTCCCAGGAGACGGGTAAGTCGCCAAGACGGACGGTTAAGAAGACCCAATCTGGATGGAGACCTGAGAGACCACATTAATCGCCATCGGGAAGAGCAAGAAGATGAATCCCCTAGAGTGAGAATTATAGAGGAAAGACGTCGTGAGGACGCCCGACGTCATTCACCTCTCAGACTGGATCCACCAAGGCGCACACCACCCCGGCACACTCCACCTCGCCGTACTCCTCCAAGGCATCGCCTTGAACCAATCCAAGGTGAAAGGATACGCCGAGATCGAAGCATAGTCAGTTCCAGTCATACCTCGGCATTCAGCACAAGGGACATCGTCGACCTTAGAGAAAGGCTCGACAACATTGAGATGATGAATCAGGGGCACAGGAAACCCAACAATGATTACGATGCTATGCGCCCTTTCGCGCAATGGATTAAGGATGCACCACCTAATCCGCAGTTAAAGCTCCCACATCTAGACAAATACTCCGGCAACGCCGATGCTCAGGATCACATCCAAGCCTTTGAGGCCACCATGGCCCTAGTGTCCAATCAGGATGACGTGCTGTGCAAGGCCTTTGCAAGCACCTTAACAAAAGCAGCTCGGTCCTGCTTCATGGACCTTGAGAAAAGCAGCATCAATTCCTTTGCCAAGTTGAAATCACAATTTTTGGAATATTTTGCTACTGCTGGTGCTAGAAAGAAAAGGTTGTCTGACCTAGCCAACATGGTCCAGAGCAAGAACGAGTCCACCCTGAGTTTCTACAACCGGTTTAGGGACCTTGCCGACTCAATAGAAGAACGCCTGACCGACAGGGAGATAATTGTATGCTTCACGAATGGTCATTGGTCAGAGCAGCTAACTTATGAATTGTCGGTCAGAGAGCCCCTCACCAAAGCCGAGTTGTACCACGTTGCTTACTCTACGGCCATCGCCGAGGAGAAGAAAAAGAAGTTATATGGTCATAAGGAATGAGAGCGAGATCATGACAAGTCGCATAACGGGAACTCGTCCCAGGGGACCAACGGGGGAAACGGCAAAGGCAAAAACAGGACCAGGGGGACCGAGACATTCACCACATTCAATAAACCGATCTCTGAGATCATGAATCTGGTGGATCTCCCCAACCCCAAGCCTCTAAAAGACAACCCGAAATACCCAAGGGATACCACAAAGTATTGCTCCTATCACAGAGATAACGGTCACGACACCGAGAACTGTTTTGCCCTGAAGAAGATTCTGCAGAAATGGGCCGACCAGGGCAAGCTCAATCAGTTCATGACCAAGGACAATAAACGCCCAAGGGAAGAAGACAAAAACAATGATCAGGTCGACAGACCACCTCGGGCTAGGTTGATAGGCGTGATCAGAGAGGAAATTCCATCAAAAAAGAAACTCAAGGAGCAGATTTACGAGCTAAGTAAAGTCTTCCACATCCCTCCCTGGATCCATGAGAGGGAGGAAGTGATCAGTTTTTCTCCGAATGAGTTGGCGGGAAACCGTGCAATGAGAGAACAACCATTGGTCATCACAGGCCGCATTGATAATTGCGAGTCGGACAGGCTCCTCATAGACTCCGGAGCGGCCAAGGATGTGCTATACTATCGCACCTTTAAAGAGATGGAACTTCCCGATACAATGCTGACCCCGTATAATGGAAGGCTAGAGGGGTTCACTAATCATAAGGCCGATGCCAAAGGAACCGTCGACTTACTCTTGGAAGTTGGCACTCACCCCTACAAAACCTCGGCCACGGTCACCTTCATAGTCATGGATCTAGACAGTGATTACCATGCTATCCTAGGTGCACCCAGTCAAGGAAAGTTGGGTTTGGTTGCCTCCCTCCCTCATCAAAGGGTGAAGTTCCCCACCCCGGCTGGAATTGGGTGCGTCCCAGGGTCGCCGAGAGATTTTTTAGAGCATGTGATGAAGTCCAGGAAAGCAAAGGCCAAAATGGAGATTGATACTCCTGATAAAAGAATCACGGTTTCAAAATCAACCACGGTTACAACCTCGACGCCACATATCGGTGTTATATTGGCGACTGTTGAAGATGAACCTGAAGAGTGGGTTATTCTTTACAACGATGTCCCGACTAAGGCCGAGGTTACATACGGCTTAGATGGTTTCGGCTGCATCTTGATGAACATAGCTTCGGACAACTTGGCTCTCGCCGTCGTCCCAAGCTCGGGGGCCACACAGCCGACTGATATGGAGACCGAGATCGAGAAATTGTTGGCCATGGAAAACCTAAGTTTGGAAGGAGAGGACAAAGAGAAGGTCAAGCAGATCATTGTCGAGACCCTAGAATTCAGAGACGGCCCCGAACTTAAACCAGTGGATCAGTTAGACGAGGTCATCATCAACCCAGACTATCCAGATCAGAAAGTGAAGATTGGGAAGCAACTCTCCCAACAAGAACGAGAAGAGCTCATTTCCCTACTCCAAAACAATTTGGACGTATTTGCCTGGAAAGTAGATGACATGGTGGGAGTAAAGGAAGCTGTCGCTCTCCACAAACTAGAAGTTGACAAGTTCTTCAAACCGGTCAAACAGACAAGACGAGTCTTCTCTACCAACAAGGAAAAAGCAATTGAGACCGAGGTCGATAAACTCCTCAAAGCCGGCATCATAAGAGAGGCAACATACCCCGAGTGGCTTGCAAACGTCGTCATGGTAAAGAAGCACAATGGCAAATAGAGGATGTGCGTGGACTTTACGGACCTGAACAAGGCCTGTCCCAAAGATAGCTATCCCCTCCCAAGGATTGACAAGCTCGTAGACTCCATTGCCGGCCATCAAACCCTCAGTTTCTTGGACGCCTACTCTGGCTATCATCAAGTCAAAATGGCCGAGGCCGACATAGAAAGGACAGCTTTTCAAGCTGCAGGCGGCGTATACTGCTACGTCATGATGCCTTTCGGCTTAAAGAATGCAGGAGCCACGTATCAGAGGATGGTGAACAAGGTCTTCAAATCTCAGATAGGCCGGAATATGGAGGCCTACATTGATGATATGGTGATTAAGACCAAGATCGGCAGCCATATACCAGATCTGGAGGAAACCATTAACAACTTAAAAGCTAACGATATGAAGCTCAACCCTAGCAAGTGCATCTTCGGGGTTACGGCGGGCAAGTTTATAGGTTTCATGGTTTCTCAGCGAGGCATCGAGGCTAATCCAGAAAAGATCCAAGCCTTGATCGATATGAGGGAACCGACTTGTATCAAAGAGGTTCAAAGGTTGAATGGGAGAGTAGCAGCACTCGGTAGGTTTATTGCTAAATCGGCAGAAAAATCCCTCCCCTTTTTCAAAGCCTTGAAGGGAACAAAGGATTTTGCTTGGACGCCAGAATGTTCGACCTCGTTCCAGCAACTGAAAGACTACCTCGGCTCTCCACCCCTACTTAGTAGCCCGGTCATGGGTGAGACATTGTACATTTTCTTAGCAGCAACCGACCGAGCTGTAGTAGCCGTGCTAGTCAGAGAAGAAGGCGGTATCCAGAAGCCGGTCTACTACGTCAGCAAAGCACTGTCGGATACCGAGAGCAGGTACTTCAATGCCGAGAAAATTGCTAATGCCTTGGTAATTGCAGCCAGAAAACTACGAGCCTACTTCTCGGCTCATCCCATCACGGTCTATACCAATGCTCCTCTTAGAAAAATACTTCACAAGATGGACAGCTCAGGACGCCTACTTAACTGGTCGATCGAACTGACCGAATTCGATATAACCTACAAGCCGAGGAAGACTCTTCTGGCCCAACCTATTGCCGACTTCTTAGTCGAGACCGCCTTTACAAGTGCACATACGGCGACTGCCCGAAAAAGGAAGTTCCCTATGGATAGAGAGCCCTTGGAAGAACTACCGCCCAACTGTTGGGTCCTATACACCGACGGGTCAACTACCCAAGGAAGAAGCGGCGCCGGGGTCTACTTGACTAGCCCTGCCGGAGAGCATGTTGCACGTGATTTTATCAGGTTCAAGTTCCCTGCCTCAAATAATCAAGCTGAATATGAGGCCCTAATCCTAGGACTTGAAAGAGCCAAGTTCTTTGGTGCAACGAGATTGGTAGCATACAGCGACTCCCAACTGGTGGTGAATCAAGTTAAAGGGGAATACAACACCGAAAACCACATGCTGCCCAAGTACAAAGACCTCGTCCTAAACCTGACCAAGAACTTTGAGTTCTGGGATATACGGCAAGTCGGTAGAGAATACAACCTGGAAGCCGATCTGCTTTCAAAGATGGCAACAGCTGAAGACTCGGATCCCTTGATCATTTACACCGACCAGCCTGCTTATGAAAGACTGGAGATTTTGCTCTTAGATGATGAGGAAAGGACATGGATCGACGACTACAAGGACTACTTGGAAAAGGGAAAGCTTCCTGAGGACGAGTTAGAGGCCAAATCGATCAAAAAGAAGAAGGCAAGATACATAGTCTAGAATGGCATCCTGTACAGAAGGTCATTCTCTCGACCTCTCCTTAGATGTGTCGCGCCAAAAAGCACCGAGAAACTCCTCGCCGAGGTACATGGGGGAGTTTGTGGGGGAAACCCGGGGCCAGAACCCTTGCCGACAAGATCATCACGCTTGGATACTATTGGCCGAATATGAGGGAGGATGCCCAAGCCTACGTAAAAAGGTGTGACAAATGTCAACGCTACTCCGACTTACCCAAAGTACCTGCTGTAGAGCAAAGCTTGGTCATACCGACATGGCCATTCGACATATGGGGAGTCGACATCATTGGACCGTTCCCATTAGCCAAAGGGAGCAACAAATATGTAATTGTGGCAGTTGATTACTTCACCAAATGGGTAGAGGCGAAACCACTAGCAAAGATCACTGAAGAGAATGCCATCAACTTCATCCATGATTACATATGGTGTCGGTTTGGCGTGCCACACACTATAGTGACGGACAATGGCCTCCAATTCTCTGATGCTTTCACCGAGGAGATGAATAGGTTGGGAGTCAAGCAAAAGAAGTCGTCAGTCAGTCATCCTCAAGGCAATGGACAGGCCGAAGCCGCCAACAAACTGGTCTTGAGAGCACTCACCAAGAATTTAGAAGGCAGTCAAGGAAAGTGGCTGGACGAACTCCCCTGGCTCTATGGGCCGTCCGTACAACCACTCGGGGGCCAACTGGGGAGACACCCTTCGCTATGACTTACGGTTCAGAAGCAATGGCGCCAGTCGAGATGGCCTTGCTGACTTTCAGAGTAACCAACTATGACGAGGTCATTAATGAATACAACCGACTACTGGATCTAGACCTAGTTGACGAAAAAAGGCTAACCGCCCAACTCAGAATGATCAATTACAAGCAAAGAACCAAGGCCTACCATGACAGCAAAGTGAAAAAGAGAACCTTTGAGGTCGGTGACTGGGTACTCAGAAAAATTGAGTCGACACACTTGAAGGCACAACAAAATAAGCTCTCGCCAAACTGGGAAGGCCCTTACATCATCACCCACATTATACGGGAAGGGACCTACATGTTCAAAACTCCGGAAGGAAAAGAGCTTAAACACCCATGGCATTCCGAACACCTGAGAAAATACTATCATTAGCACCTCAGTTAGCAATTTATTCCTTTTCAGATTTTTCAGTTTTAGATTTTATAGTTGATATCTAGTTGTCTTAGTTTGATTTTATCAATAAAATTTCCTTTATTTCATTTACATCAAGCTTGGATTATAGTGCATAACACGGTCTTAGCGTTATGTACAACGCCGAGATCATCTAACGAAGTCGATGAGCACACTTAAAGCATGACTTCTAAAGCCTAGTTTCAATCACTAGCACCCTAACGAAGTTGAAGAGCACACTTATGCATAACTTCTAAAGCCTAGTTTCAATAACTAGCGACCTAACGAAGTCGATGAGCATACTTAAAAGCATGACTTCTAAAGCCTAGTTTCAATAGCTAGCACCCTAACGAAGTTGACGAGCACACATGCATAACTTCTAAAGCCTAGTTCTAACAACTAGCACATAAGATGACTTGAGTCGGTCCTAACGGTCAGACTTAACGTATCAAAACCGAGCAATAGATGTTCGACACGGCGATAACAGTGATCGACCACGGCATACAGCCTAGCCCAAACCGGTTAGCATGCATCGTCATTTCGGACTATTGACGCCTCAAATCGAGGAAAAACAACTTGAACAAGACGGGATAAACACAAACTAAGGAATACAAATCCTTACAAACAATTAAGTGTTTACGCCCCCCGCTAACACTGGTCACGGGCAGACAAATACTAACCCCAAGGATTTTGAGTGTTAAAACTCCCCCAGCAAACGCCAGGCCGAGCAAAATAAATACTAAAAAACATTGTTTTGGGGCCAAACCGGCCATCAGATACAAACAAAAACGAGGTTCAGGTCAGACTAATCAATGTCGGCGTCAGCCTCCTCTTCAACACTGGCAATCAGCTCGTCAAGATTCCCCTCCTCGACAGGCGGAGGCACCCACGGGGGGTTACCCTCTTTTCGATCTCGGCTGTGGATCACCCTCAGGCCCTTATCAGAAAACGAAATTAAGGAGTGGGCAGCCCATGCCTCAACACCGTAAGCATCCTGGTTGTAGAGGCGTGCGAGCTTGTCAAGAGTTATATCAACTTCGGGGTATATCCAGAGAAGGCGAGACAGATTAGACCAGGCATCATTGTAGGTAGTGCCGACTTCATCTTGAATGGCTGCCTTCATTGCCGCACCCTTCTTGCAAGCCTCCACCGCCCGCATCTCCCGACTCGGAATGCTCTCCTCCAACTGGACCAGCCTCTCCTCCGCAGCATTTTTCTCTAACACAAGGCCCTCCGCTCGTTGACGTTCTCTCTCCAGATCGGCCCTCGCCACAGCAGTCTCCTCCTTGGCTGTTCTCATCACCGTCTCGGCCCGACGAACCGTCTCATGAGCCTCCGCCGACATATCAGCTGCCTTCTTCAACTCTGCTTCAAATGGGGCCTTCTCCTTCTCAAGGGCTTCTACTTTGGCCTTCAGCTCAGCATTGGAAACATGAAGAGGTTCGACCTTGTCCTCACATTTCCTAGCGTTGCTTATGGCAAGCTGCATCAACGCATATTCATGCTGGGCAATGGAGGCAAGCTACAAAGGAAAGATAAAGACGTCAAAAGCAGAACATTTTAATCAACAAACAATGAAATACAAAGTACCTCACTGATAAGTAGGCCCTTGCGGTTCCGAAGCTGTGTGGAGGTCGGACGGGTTTCCACCAATCTTTGAATAGTCCTTTGATTCATGGCCCTTTTTATGACGGCCGCACCGAGTTTGAGAGCAGGACCAGAGCGAATGGAATCATCAATATCTGGAATGATCACAACATTGCCAAGAGCGTGATCCAGATCATTGATCTCGACCTCAGAAGGACCCAAAGCCGAGGCTGACCCACGAGTAGGAGTTCTCTTGGGTGGGGGCTCTAAATCGTCCTCACCTTCTGCTCTAAGCCTCTTATCCCGACGACCCGCCTGGTCGATTTGCTCCTCAACAAGACTTCGACTGCGTTCCTGTGACTGATCAGCATTCTCCATCCCGGTTTCCTTTTCAAGAGTCTCGACCTCCACCTCTTCTCCGCCGGCTCCAACTTGAATGACAGGGGGGCCCGTGGGAATGTTGGCGACTCCTTGGGCCTGCAGTGCCTCCTGCCTGACGCCATGTCGGCATGGCGCTTTTCAATACCTCAGGTACGAGATAGTTGTTTTTTCCTTCTTGACGCCATGGCGGGGTCGAGTTCCTCTTCTTCGATAAGCTGGACATCCTCCATGGAAAGATCTGCACGAGAAGAGAAAGTTAAAAAGACGAATGGAAACAATCAGGGAAGACAAAGAAGCATGGAAAAGAAATTACATCCTATAATATCTCTGGCCTTGAGACACTTGTCGGCCTCAGCCTTTCACACAAAGCAATCAGAATAAAAGACAAGATCTGGGTGAACAACCCAATCCGGGAGTCGACGCCCCCTTTCCACTACAACTCTCGGCTTAACTCCACCAATCGGCCCCCTCATCAGACCGACCTCTACGTGGAATTTGAAATCAATCTCGGTCCGGGACCAATCCAGAGTGGCAGTAGCAGCAAACAATTCCAACATCTTTATCAAGGCGGCACTCCAATCCGGACGGTGAACTACCTTAGGCTTGACAGGATTGCGGTCCGGGCCTAGGAACTCCCAACCCTGACGGATTTCCACTTTGATCACATGCTTATTCTAGCCCGTCACCTTATTCACGACACTCGAGATAGGAACCATGAGCTTGGGTTTGTTGGGCTCAGACTTGATGGTAATAGTTCTGGTGGAGGAATTATACGACGATTGGAAGAAATGGAAAAAAGCGGACATGCACGGTTCAAAGCCGAGACCACGGCAAAGGATTATGAAGCCGGTAAGATACCTGACCGCGTTAGCACCCAGATGGGCCGGCACAATGTTCCATTCCTCAAGAAATTCATTAATGAAGGGGTCAAGGGGGAGCCGAAGACCAAGCTGAAACTGCTTATAGAAAAAAGGGAGGAGGGCATCATCATAATAAAATTGTTTAACCTCGGCATCAGAGGAGAAGGGTCGGGCTTTGCTATAGAACAATTTGAACTCTCGTCTATCTACTCCAAAATTCTCGTAAAGGTCCCTAATCATAGCATCCCCACCAATAGGATGCTTAGGCCGACTTGACCCTGAGGGACCAGCCCCATCCCGACCTCTCCTAGAAGTCACAGCTTCATCATCAAACCAATCAACTATCCTCCCGGAAACACCTTCCTCGGCCATACCTGCAGCAACTAAGGGGTTAGAATCATCCCGTGACGAGGACGAGGTGACCTTCCCCCCCGATTCGACTACTGGGGCCAAGGAAGGACCCTCAAAACGGGATCGAAAGGCTGATTTATCTTTAACATAATGAAGAAAAATGTGGTCTATAACAGCGTCAAGGGTATTCAGGAGTATGACGCCATCAGCACAACCTGGAAGGGCCTTGGGGGCAAACAGACCTGAAGGATACTTTACATCGTCCCTAGGGGTCTTATTCAAAAACAATAAGTCACTTATTGCCATTAGTGACAACATTTTCCAAATTCCTTCTGACAACATATAAATCCTATTATTTCGCTCATAGAAACCAAACATGGCGTTGGGGTCAAGGTGAGGAATAGCGGGCATGTCAAGAGGAACAGCTAAAATTTTTCTAAAGACTACTCAGACACGGGAAATAAGAGCTTAAAAGCCCAAGAACCTCAACAATGGCGGAAAGAGGGAAAAGGGCGAAGAAGTCAGAAGGATACCTTTGTCGGAAATTTGATCGGGCGAAAAGGTTTGGCCAACGGAGTAAGTGAAGACGATCGGAGCCGAATGGAGAACTTTGCAACGGAAATCGGAAATGGTGAAGAACTGCCGGAAAACGGAGGGACTGTTTCTCTGGGGGAAATTTGAAAATATGAAGCTGAGGTTTTTTTTGGGATGTGTATATAAGACGGGTCGGATAGGGATGATTTGGGCCAACCCGGCTGTAACCCGTAACCCATGGGTTGTACGTACACCCATAAACTCATCATGACGCGTAATTAATGGGCCATGTTTTCGAGGCAAATGTCCCATCACTGACACGCGCCGTACGAAGGGAAGGGTAAACGTTTGAAGTAACCGTCGTTTGGAAAACACGAACGGACTGCCAATGTGAGATCGACACATGGCAAGCCGATACCTACATCAAGAATGCCAGTCGGCTTCAAAAATCACAAACATTTCGGGCGCCTGGATCGACATTGAAGGGTTTGGCGCATAGGCGTAACCGACATCACAACTATGGACCGACATCCTTAATGGTATAATGAGACGAGGCCGAGATGAGAAAGGGTCAGGGTAGGTCAAAGTCAGGCGGTGATTGAAGTTACGGTTGAACGACAGATGCAAATGCCTTCCATGCCGACATGTCAACTAAGATCAGATGGTCTGCATTGTTTTATAACGACATCATGAAAAAGGTAGTGGTAATGGAAAAATTCAAGGTCGATGTGAAACGCAAGGAGTTCAAACTACGAAATCAAATCAAAATAGGAGCAACGATAGCGAAGGATAAAACCCCAGTATGTATTCAGCAAAAAGACCCCCACAACAAGGTCGGGGGCCTGACCTATACATGAGAAAAATCTACTACTGAGTCATCCTAATTAAAGATTCAAGAAAAATCATAATCTTGATCTTGCTCTACATCATCCTCCTCCCATTCAATGTCTCCATCATACCCATATTCATCAATAATGATGGGTTCAGGATCATCCTCACTATCATCTTCATCATCATCATCCTCGTCCTCATCCTCTGACTCTTCCGCACTAGAGTCGCCGGAGAATTCGTCAACAAGGTCCGGCTCCGAGTATTCGCCATTGCTATCGGACGGTGATTCTTCCGCCGGAAAAGATGAACGTATCTTGATTGGGAACATTGAATCATCGCCGCTCGAGGAATCATGATAAACTTGATTTTCTGACTCTGTACTCACTTCTTCCGGGAACGCATCATCGTATTTTCTCTTCGGAGCCATCTTTGAATTTGCGAGAAATTTAGAATGTTCTTGAAGAGTCTTTGAGGAATTCTTGAAGGTGAAAGTGATGAAGAACCAATATGCAGATTGTATATTTAAATCACCAGAATATAAAGGGGTGGAGTATTTATACCCCTCATAATAATTGCGCAATTAATGAAGTGTTCCTTTTCCAAGAAGAATAATGATTTCGTTTGTAAGAAAATCAGCATGACGTCAGGAAATCTAAACCCTTGGGGATATTGGTTGTTGGCTGTCAAATCAGAGTAAATGAAGTGGCAGAGCAAGTACAAAAGCAGTTCCTACTCGGCGTGCCGAGATAGAAACTCGGGGGCCACTGAACGACATAAACCGACTTGGTTAAACGGAGCCCAGATACTTCGGGCCCACCTGCCTAACAGACCTACACCGAGAGGCCCACTTACGGGAAGTCCATGTTTATAGGCCGAGATAAGTAAGGCCGAGTAGGCAGTCCTTGCCTAGGCCAAGTTCGAGAAGTCCAATCCCTAGCCGGTCTCTATGACGAGCCGAGTTAGATGATGGGACGACTTATATCAGAAACCTCTCATTATCGTTGGGAAACCACTTATAGAGTTATACTACAACTCTAAGATTAAGAGTCTTTATCCAAGCAAGGATAACTCTCCTATCAGATAACATGGCTTAATCCATCCTTATCAGGAGTCTATCTCCAAGGAGTACGAGTGCTGGAACAACAGGGGCTCCCTGGCTTTCCTAGCAAGTCAGGGCTCATTCACCCACGCCTATATAAACAGGTCCTCTACACAGGAAAGGGGTAACAAACTTTTGGCTCTAATCTAGTCAATTGATTTTCTCTATTTCTAATCACCAATATCCTTATTCTTACACCGGAGGGCCTTCGCCGGTGAAGCCCCGGTGTAGTTCACGTTTGTTTCGTGTGTGCAGATCCAGCCATCAAGAACTGTCGCTGGGATTATCCGAACCGCTAGACGAAGGCTGATCCAACCAGATTTTGGCATCATCATCACACTAATCTATATTTGCATGAACTTTGATCACAATGTTCCTAGCTATGCAAATCCCTAAATCTAGAATTATTGATCTCTCTTACTTTCTGAATAATTGAACTTCTGAATTAATTTAGGACAGAGAGAGTATATAAAACCCATACTTTAATTCCCTTGTTAATTCGGCTAACACAAGAAAAGTCCTAATTGTGTTTCAATAAGGAATCTTGAATTTCCTTATTGACTTGCTGCAAGTCACGACAAACCAAGCAAAAGAATACTTCTTGGCCCAACTATCCATTCTAAAACCCATCCCATAATTGTTGCGGCAATTATGGCCTTAGCTAAGAGCATTAGCTCAAATCCATCTGTCTCGGAATTACGAACTCCTTGTTGTATAATCCTCTAAGCTGAGTCCCAACTTCAAAGGCATTTATCCCAACACTCCCAAAGCCCAATTTGACCAACTTGCACGCAATTGAGGCAGAGAAAAGCGTACTCTTGACAATCTGTAGTTACCCGAATTCTTTAGTTCCTTCTGTCTCATTATACTCTTTTTGTCTTGATATTACAAACTTGTTAATTTAATCCATTTGAATTTGACGTCCCTAATTTCAAAGGCATTAATCCTAACAAAGTTTTTGAAAAGGATAATGATATGTATAGTGAAAATTCAAAGGGAAAATTCATAGTAAAACACTGTAATCCGTTGGATTGTAATAAATGTTTGTGAGACCCACTAATAAAAACTCATCCAACGGTTTTAAATGTTTCACTATGAGTTTTCCCTATGTGTATCATTGTCCTTTTGAAAAACCAGTCTTTTTCCTCTCTAATTTTTAAGATCCCTTGTTTGCAAGGTAAAACCCATTACTTTGACGATGAAAATCAATTATAATGATAAAAAAATAAAAAAACTAATTTTTCATAAAACTTACTCTAGAACAAATGATACACGCCTTCCATTAAACTAATTGTCTTTTTAATAGAATAATTTTAGGGTAAATATAAAGTCACAAAAAAGTGCCACAAAATTAGGTATACAAAATGATTTGTCAACATTTTATTGGTGTTTTTAATTAGAGTGTGTCGGGTCCACTATCGATGTAACCAATAAAATATCGCCACCTCATTTTGTATCCATCATTTTGTGAACTTCTTTTGTGTCCCTCGCATTGCCCATAATTTTATACAAAGTTCTGGGCAAATCAATTTCTCCTAAGAAACACGAAAAAAATTAAGTTTTAAAATTCTGGAAAATCAGTTTCTCCTAAGAAACACGAAGAAAAAAAAAACGAGTTTTAAAAACGTGATGAGGTATTGTGTAAATCAGTAAAACATGTACTCCCTCCCTCTGTTCCAAAACAATGTACTCATTTGTTGTTTGAGAACGGGAATTAAAAAAAGTGTTGGAAAAATAGTTGTGAGTAGGAAGGAGAGAAAAAGTGGGATATGAATACTAAGTGGATAGTTGTTGTGAGTGGGAATGAGAGAAAAAGTGGAGAGAATCTTTTCGTTTTTTTTTCGTAAGTTATACTTTCTAGTGAGAGATTCAAAATGACAAAATGGATACTTTGTTTTGATATAGATAGGCCTGTCAATCAAGCGGGTTGAGTCGGGTACAAGCGGGTTGAGACGAGTTGGTGAGTCACACGAGTTCAACCCACTACAACCCGATTACATTTGCGGGTCTCACGGGTCGGGTAATCAACGAACCGAGTCGAGTACGGGTTGACCCGATAAGTTTACCCATTTTTTTTCAAAAGTTTTTTTTTTTTTGGCGCAGTCATACGTGTCTGACTTGTGACCTGTAAGTGCCCCAAATCAATTAGTAGAAGAAGAAAAAGGAAAAAAAAAAAAAAAAAAAACTAAATTTGCAAGATGAAAAGTGGTTTTCGTTTCTGAAAATTGGGCACACGGCCGTCGTGCATATGGCTTAATTTCAAGAATTAGGAGGGCGAGAGTGAAGGTAAATTCTGTTGGTAGTGGTGCCCTAGGCACGTTTAATAAACGTTGTAATTGTTATAATTTATTTCATATCAATAAAGAGATGTTTTGATTATTATTGTTGTTCATGTTTACTTATAATAATCCCCGTCCCTAGTACTTGTTAAGCACTAGTATAAACGCTAAATGGTCATGGGATGATCATGTTAGATTTATGGGTACTTGTTTGGAACAAGGTACTGGACATGACCCGCTCTATGAGATTTATGTCATGGTCTATGTCGTACATATATCTCATATTAGTTATGTCATTTGAATCCTTAGACATGAAGTTATTATAGTCTTCCACTTGATGAACATTATGTTTGACATATTCAAACGCTACTTTTAACCGAGTAGTTATAAAGGGTATGATTGGCATAATCGGAATCCCGTTGGGAAGAATAATAAGCTAAATGGATTTGTCCCTCCTCGGAGAGATGTCAAGCTTGGGCCACTCGTAGGAATGATGTTGATGAAATGTTCGGCCGGACTCAGATGAATTGATTGGATCAATGTCATTTGGATTATCAACATATTCGGAATCGAGAAAGTATTGAACAAAACAAGTTGACTGTTTGACCATGACTTGTGTTCAATGACATCGTGGACAAAGGGATTGTGACATATTCTAAGAGGAATGCGAACTTGTATCTAGTTATACTATTTGGGTAGGTATGATGGTTTGCTAGAACCTAATCATATCTTATGGTTTCATGTTTGAATCCATTGCCAACTTAGTATAATCCTAGAGGGTCACACACAATAGAACGAATCTTTAAAAGGACTAAATTGGAATTTTGAAAATTCTGGACATTCTGAAGAGTGGGCGACCGCACAGTATTGACTGGGCGGCCGCACACTTAGGACAGTTTTGTACCAGTTTTGCTTCAGATGGTTGTGCGACCGCACAGATGATTTTGGGCGGCCGCACAGTGCTGTCGGGTGGCAGATTCCTAATTTGATTTGGAAACGAATTTTGGAAGGATTTTGACACAAGTTTCCTATTTGGAATAGGTCATACTTGTGTATAAAAGACCAAATTCGGCCAGCACTCTAGGCTAATGATTTTGTGAGTCTCAAAGAGTTTGAGAGAGGGTTTATTTTGTTCCAAGACATTTTTGGTTGAGGAACAAAATAATACACAAAATAAATTCCATATAGTTCTTTTGATTGTGAAAAAGTGTTTCACAATTTGGTCTAGCAACCAAGATCAAAGAAGCTACTTTGATATTCGTTCGAAGTGTGGATACCGCTAGAGGGTGAAAATCATCATCTTCAAAGTTCGTGTTCAAGCTTTGTGATCGTGATCAAGTCTTCAAACCTCCACCAAAGACCAAGAGAATTTGATAGCCATCAAGGGTTAGTTTATTCCTTTATTCCTATGTTGTATTTGATTTAATCGTATGAACGGATCCATGGCTTTGGGTTTCAAAATTTTAAATGCTAAATTCCACTGCGCATGTTTGATCGAAACCCATCAGTGGTATCAGAGCCCCGTTCATGTTGATTAATTCAATACTTGGATCATGTTATGTGTATATAAATTGTTTATGTGCCTTGCATGATTTGAATATTGGAATATATGTTGTTTATGTGTTATGTGATTTTATGTGGTTTATTGTTTTGCAACTTTAATCGCACGATTCAATCGCAATAAATAAATTATGGTGGATTCAGAATTGTTGATTATTAATTTTTGATTGGATCAAAGTTTTAATAATCGGGGAAAAACGATTTTGAGACAAAATTTTCGAACTTCAAAATTCTGTACATTCTGATCAGTTTGTGCGACCGCACAAAATCACTTGGGCGGCCGCACATGTTTGGGCGACCGCACAGTGAGTTTTGGGCGGCCGCACATGAGGATCAGATTGTCTGATTTTTGGTTGAAATCAGAATTTGGAATTTTCGAGAGATCCAACAAAACCAGTAACAGAACCAGTCCAGACTTGCTGATCTGGAATGGGTTTTGGGTAGTTGGTTTATGTGAGGATCTTGGGGTTTGATTTTCCTATTTGTTTTAGTCTTATGATTCTAAGATTGGTTCAAGGTTTGGATGGCTAATCTACGTTCATCGAGATTGTGTTTCCCAAACTTGATCGCAATCAAAGTTTCAAAGATAAAACGAAGTTAGAATTATGAAGAGTTCATAATTGCTAAAATTGAGAAACAAAGTTCTTGATTCAATGATTGGAGATCCATGTGGAATTGTGAATGCAATTGGCCTACGTTCATCGAGACCATCTATTGCTTAGTTTCGGCCACATGGACTACTTTCTTGGTTTCTTGAATTAGTGCGGGATTGTGGTTGCCTAATGGCTTAGTTCGACCGCACTTCTTGTTGTCTTGATTCGGAAATAATAACCGAAGTTGAAATAGTCTCATCCTCATAATTATAGAGAAACTAATGACACATAAATACCATGCTTAAATTAATGGAGATTAATTTAGTGGCTAAACTTGATGTGTAACATGTTTATATTATGTGCTCATAAATGTGTTATATGCTACATGTGATGAACCTTCAAAGAAAGTTTTAAGTCTTTTATTGCCATGCCATGATTAAAACACTTGTTTATACATGAGTAAATTTATGTGGGCTCGCCAAAGCGAGGTGCATTGATTTTATTCATGTTTGAGCAAGATGAGTGAATAAGAGTTTCCTATGCGTTTAAAATGGTTGGACTTAATTAAGCGTCAAAACAGTTTTGGGCTTAAGGCAAAGATGAGATTTAACATGCTTTTGAAATTGGATTTCTTAAAGAATCTCATGAAAATAACTGAGAGTCATATGAGATATGATTGACAAGAGTTGTCTACCTAATTGATTTAATTCTGAGCGGTGCGCCAAAGCGTACTCAAAATTAGATTAAAGCGGGATCTCAACCCATTTAAATTATACTATACATTGGATGTATAAAGAAGGTTGTATAATTTGGTGGGAGTATTTTGTTTTAAAATACATTATTTATCTCTTTAATGAAAACCGGTACTTATTAAATTTTGGAAATTTTTGCATATTTGTAGATAATGACTAATAACACTCAATCAATGTCGTTGCGATCGATCCTTGAGAAGGATAAGCTCGAAGAGAATGGTACCAACTTTATGGATTGGATCCGTAGCATAAGAATTGTTCTTAGGCAAGAAGATAAGTTGTACATTCTCGATGGGCCTCTCTCCCTGCTGAACCACCGCCTACTGCCCCTAGGGTAGAAAGAGACAATTACAAGAAACATCGTAATGATTCTAGAGATGTAAGTTATCTCATGCTTGCTGCTATGTGTTCAAAACTCCAACAAAGTTTGGAACATTTGGAAGCCTATGAGATAGGCGTGGAGTTGAGAACCATGTTTCAAGAGCAAGCTAGGCAAGAGAGGTACAAGACCATTGTTGCATTCACTACTAGTAAAATGAATGAAGGGCAACAAGTGAGTCCTCACTTTCTTAAAATGAAAGGTTATGTAGAGCACCTTGAGAAACTTGGCTATCCAATCCCATTGGAGCTAGCCACAGATCTCATTCTTAATTCATTGCCTAAAAGTTATAATCATTTTGTGATGAATTATAACATGCATGGAATGGATAAGAATCTCTCTGAGTTGCATGGGATGCTCAAAACTGCAGAGATGAAAATTGTGGAGAAAGGTTCTCCCGTGCTCTTGGTTCATGATGGGAAGAAGGCTGGTGCCAAAGGAAAGGGTAAGGCAAAAGTTGTCAAACCCAAAATAAGCAAGGCAAAGGTTGCCAAGGCTTCTGAGGCAAAACCTGATTCACAAAAGGATGCAATCTGTTTCCATTGTCAAGAAATTGGTCATTGGAAACGTAATTGCAAGGCTTTCTTGGAAGAGCAAAAGAAGAAGAAGAGCAGCAAGGCTGCGTCGACTTCAGGTATCTATATGATAGATATTCTCCTTTCTACCACTGATTCTTGGGTATTGGATACCGGATGTGGTTCTCACATTTGTCTAAATGTGCAGGGACTAAAGAATAGGAGACTGTTTAAAGAAGGTGAAGTAGATCTACGCGTGGGGAATGGAGCAAGAGTTGCTGCATTAGCCGTAGGGACTTATGAAGTCACTTTACCTTCCGGATTAATTCTTGTTTTGAACAATTGTTATTATGTTCCGGATTTAAGCAGAAATATTATTTCAATTTCTTGTTTGGATAATGAAGGTTTTAAGTTTCTTATTGAGAATAAGAAATTTTCTATTTATTTAAATGATGTGCTTTATGGTATTGCTAATTCATTTAATGGCCTTTATATCTTGGATGTCAAGAATGAAAATAATGTCTATCATGTAAATAAGAAATCTAAACCTAATGATGTAAATCATACTTATTTGTGGCATTGCCGTCTTGGTCATATTAATGAGAAGCGTATCTCAAAACTCCATGGGGACGGACTTTTAGGTTCATGTGACCTCGAGTCATATGATACTTGTGAGTCGTGTCTTCTTGGAAAAATGACTAAGACACCTTTTACCAAGTTAGGTGAAAGGGCAAGCGACTTATTGGGGTTGATACATTCCGATGTATGCGGACCATTAAGTAGCAATGCTAGGGGAGGATTTCAATACTTCATAACCTTCACTGATGATTATAGTAGATTTGGGTATGTTTACCTAATGAAACATAAAAGTGAAGCATTTGAGATATTTAGAATATTTCAAAATGAAGTAGAAAAACAACTTGGCAAAAGTATTAAAGCACTTCGATCAGATCGTGGTGGTGAATACTTAAGTCAAGAATTTGATGATCATCTAAAGAATTGTGGAATAGTTTCACAATTGACTCCACCCGGAACACCACAATGGAATGGTGTGTCCGAGAGGAGGAATCGGACTTTGTTAGACATGGTTCAATGATGAGTCAAGTTGATCTTCCAATATCCTTTTGGGGTTATGCTCTAGAAACCGCTGCTTTAACACTAAATCGTGTTCCAACTAAATCGGTTCAAAAGACTCCATATGAGATGTGGAGCGGAAAGAAGCCTTGTCTATCTTTCATGAAGATTTGGGGTTGCGAAGTTTATGTCAAGAGACTTATCTCTGACAAACTAGCACACAAATCCGATAAATGTATTTTCGTGGGATATCCTAAGGAAACTAAAGGATATTACTTTTACAACCGTGAGGACAACAAAGTGTTTGTTGCCCGAACTGGTGTCTTTCTAGAGAAAGAGTTTCTCTCCAAAGAAATCAGTGGGAGTAAAATAAATCTTGAAGAAATTCAAGACCCAGAAAATATCATTGAACCAATAGTGGAACAAGAACAAGAACCACAAGGAGTTGTGGAACCTGTTCAAAATACACAAGTAACTCGCAGATCTAGTAGGTTACGATCCGAGCCCGAGAGATATGGATTTCTCGTAACGGATAGTAATGAGGTAGAAATCATTGAGAATGATGAACCGTCAACCTACCAAGAGGCGATGTCTTCTCCTGATTCGGACAAGTGGCTTGGAGCCATGGAATCCGAATTGCAATCCATGCAAGACAATCAAGTTTGGAATTTGATTGATGCGCCCGAAGGTGTAAAAACCATATGATGCAAATGGGTCTTCAAGAAGAAGACTGACATGGATGGGAAGGTGCATACTTACAAAGCTAGGCTTGTAGCGAAGGGTTATAGGCAAGTTCATGGTATTGACTATGATGAGACCTTTTCACCCGTAGCAATGATCAAGTCTATAAGAATTTTGCTTGCCATTTCCGCATATCATGACTATGAAATATGGGAGATGGACGTCAAAACCGCTTTCCTGAATGGAAAACTCCAAAAGGATGTGTATATGACACAACCAGAAGGTTTTGAACAAGATTCTAAGGTATGCAAATTGCAGAGATCCATCTATGGATTGAAGCAAGCTTCAAGGAGTTGG
This sequence comes from Campanula takesimana, assembly GCA_026119855.1. NCBI lineage: Eukaryota > Viridiplantae > Streptophyta > Magnoliopsida > Asterales > Campanulaceae > Campanula > Campanula takesimana. The sequence continues at coordinate 10,126 of JAOWBW010001800.1, read as the reverse complement.
AATCTCCATTTTGATGAATCGGTCAAAGAGTTTGGTTTCATCAAAAACAAAGATGAGCCTTGTGTATACAAGAAGATTAGTGGGAGCATAGTGCTATTCCTTATTTTATATGTGGATGACATATTGCTCATTGGAAACGACATTCCTACACTTCAGTCTGTGAAGACTTGGTTAGGAAAGTGCTTCGCAATGAAAGATATGGGTGAAGCCGCATATATTCTTGGTATTAAGATCTATAGAGATAGATCAAGGAGGCTACTTGGTTTAAGCCAAAGTACATACATTGATAAGGCCATTAGAAGATTCCGTATGGAAAATTCTAAAAGAGGAACCTTGCCCGTGTTACATGGAGTTTCTCTAAGCAAGACTCAATGTCCTAAGACAAAAGATGAGCGTGAGAAAATGAATGATGTTCCATATGCTTCGGCAATTGGGTCCATCATGTATGCCATGATTTGTACTAGGCCGGATGTATCTTATGCTTTGAGCATGACAAGTAGATACCAATCCGACCCTGGCGAAAATCACTGGATAGCTGTAAAAGCGATTCTTAAGTACTTGAGAAGGACTAAAGACTCGTTTTTGGTCTATGGAGGAATGGAAGATGATCTCGTTGTAAATGCTTACACGGATGCAAGCTTCCAAACTGACAAAGATGATAGCCGATCGCAATCGGGTTTTGTGTTTATGTTAAATGGTGGAGCTGTAAGCTGGAAGAGTTCCAAGCAAAGTACAACCGCTGATTCTACAACAGAAGCTGAGTATATTGCTGCATCGGATGCTGCAAAAGAAGCTGTTTGGATTAAGAAGTTCATAACTGAACTTGAAGTGGTTCCTAGCATTGCTAATCCAATAGACCTTTATTGCAATAATAATGGTGCTATTGCTCAAGCAAAGGAACCAAGAGCACATCAGAAATCCAAACACATACTTAGGCGTTTTCATATCATTCGAGAGATCGTTGATAGGGGAGACGTAAATATATGCAGAGTACCTACTGATGACAATGTTGCGGACCCGCTAACAAAGGGACTTCCACAAGCTAAACATGATGGTCATGTTAGGTCCATGGGTATTAGATACATGGGAGATTGGGCCTAGGGCAAGTGGGAGATTGTTGGTAGTGGTGCCCTAGGCACGTTTAATAAACGTTGTAATTGTTATCATTTATTTCATATCAATAAAGAGATGTTTTGATTATTATTGTTGTTCATGTTTACTTATAATAATCCCCGTCCCTAGTACTTGTTAAGCACTAGTATAAAGGCTAAATGGTCATGGGATGATCATGTTAGATTTATGGGTACTTGTTTGGAACAAGGTACTGGACATGACCCGCTCTATGAGATTTATGTCATGGTCTATGTCGTACATATATCTCATATTAGTTATGTCATTTGAATCCTTAGACATGAAGTTATTATAGTCATCCACTTGATGAACATTATGTTTGACATATTCAAACGCTACTTTTAACCGAGTAGTTATAAAGGGTATGATTGGCATAATCGGAATCCCGTTGGGAAGAATAATAAGCTAAATGGATTTGTCCCTCCTCGGAGAGATGTCAAGCTTGGGCCACTCGTAGGAATGATGTTGATGAAATGTTCGGCCGGACTCAGATGAATTGATTGGATCAATGTCATTTGAATTATCAACATATTCGGAATCGAGAAAGTATTGAACAAAACAAGTTGACTGTTTGACCATGACTTGTGTTCAATGACATAGTGGACAAAGGGATTGTGACATATTCTAAGAGGAATGCGAACTTGTATCTAGTTATACTATTTGGGTAGGTATGACGGTTTGCTAGAACCTAATCATATCTTATGGTTTCATGTTTGAATCCATTGCCAACTTAGTATAATTCTAGAGGGTCACACACAATAGAACGAATCTTTAAAAGGACTAAATTGGAATTTTGGAAATTCTGGACATTCTGAAGAGTGGGCGACCGCACAGTATTGACTGGGCGGCCGCACACTTAGGACAGTTTTGTACCAGTTTTGCTTCAGATAGTTGTGCGACCGCACAGATGATTTTGGGCGGCCGCACAGTGCTGTCGGGTGGCAGATTCCTAATTTGATTTAGAAACGAATTTTGGAAGGATTTTGACACAAGTTTCCTATTTGGAATAGGTCATACTTGTGTATAAAAGACCAAATTCGGCCAGCACTCTAGGCTAATGATTTTGTGAGTCTCAAAGAGTTTGAGAGAGGGTTTATTTTGTTCCAAGACATTCTTGGTTGAGGAACAAAATAATACACAAAATAAATTCCATATAGTTCTTTTGATTGTGAAAAAGTGTTTCACAATTTGGTCTAGCAACCAAGATCAAAGAAGCTACTTTGATATTCGTTCGAAGTGTGGATACCGCTAGAGGGTGAAAATCATCATCTTCAAAGTTCGTGTTCAAGCTTTGTGATCGTGATCAAGTCTTCAAACCTCCACCAAAGACCAAGAGAATTTGATAGCCATCAAGGGTTAGTTTATTCCTTTATTCCTATGTTGTATTTGATTTAATCGTATGAACGGATCCATGGCTTTGGGTTTCAAAATTTTAAATGCTAAATTCCGCTGCGCATGTTTGATCGAAACCCATCAAATTCATGTAAGAGGAAGAATTGGGGGGGGGGAATTGAAGATATTCTTTCTAAATCCAGATTTCTTCCTTGTCGTCGTTGATTCCCGATAGTGCATTTCTGCTGTCTGGTTACCTGATTCCATCGTACAAAACCTTAATTCAACAGGAGGATTTCTTAATCAATCATCTTTTTTCACAAACCCATGTTACAGATAAGAGATAAATAAGAAATTAGGTTTAGGTATTTCAGTAAGAGGGCGACGAGAGAGAAGAGAGAACCTGTTCCGACGCGGTCAATCGCTAAGGTCGCTGTTGCCGGAGACGATGAAAGAGAACTAGAGAAGTGAGCGGAGAGCCAGAGACAAGAGGGTTAGGGGTTCATCGCTTCGCTCGTCTCTTAGAAAGAGAGTGACGCGATTTTGGACTTCGCGTTCTAACGGGTTTAACGGGTTAGTGAGTTTTACCTGGTTTGACCCGCGAGTGTAGGCGGGTTAAACAGGTTGATTCCCGATAGTGCATTTCTGCTGTCTGGTTACCTGATTCCATCGTACAAAACCTTAATTCAACAGGAGGATTTCTTAATCAATCATCTTTTTTCACAAACTCATGTTACAGATAAGAGATAAATAAGAAATTAGGTTTAGGTATTTCAGTAAGAGGGCGACGAGAGAGAAGAGAGAACCTGTTCCGACGCGGTCAATCGCTAAGGTCGCTGTTGCCGGAGACGATGAAGGAGAAATAGAGAAGTGAGCGGATAGCCAGAGACAAGAGGGTTAGGGGTTCATCGCTTCGCTCGTCGCTTAGAAAGAGAGTGACGCGATTTTGGACTTCGCGTTCTAACGGGTTTAACGGGTTAGTGAGTTTTACCTGGTTTGACCCGCGAGTGTAGGCGGGTTAAACAGGTTACACGCTTAAACTTGTTTATGTTAATGAGTCGGGTCTGGGCATTTAGTAAGCGGGTTAATGGGCCTAAATTGACATGCCAAGATACAGAGGAAGTATATTAAATACGTACGGTAGAATTTTTAGAAATAACTAACACTCTTTCTCAAACGCCCCGCGAAAATTTTGTGCATAACCGTTTATTCTTTCATAGCTCGCAATGACATTTTTGTGAAAAATATGAAACTTATTTCGGCAACATCACTACCACTAGCATTTTTTAACACTATCACGAACACTAGTTTAACACATGCACTGACACTCAATAGCACATGAACAAACTCTCTAAAACACAACCACCGAAACTCCTAAACATTACTATTAACACTCCCACTATTAGATGCACAAGTGTTGTGCTGTTCACCAATCAATACATAAAAGATCGTACGGTACAACACGAAATGATTTCAGCACACGGTCATCCATTAGGTATTATCATCTCACAAAAAACAAACAGTCGATCAACAAGACTAAAAAATACTACTCCCTCTGTCCCAGAAAGATAGTCTTATTTTGACCTTTAGTAGTCAACAGAAATGACTTTGACTAACCATTGGCGACAATCTAATAATTCTAGTGAAATTCTAAAATTTGTAATTGATAAATCATTAAGTGATTTATCAATAACAATTTTTAGAATTTCATTGTGATCATTAAATTGACACCAATGTTTGGTCAAAGTTTATTTTTGTTGACCACTAAAGGTCAAAATGAGACTATCTTTCTGGGACAGATGGAGTATAATGATAATCATAACGTTGTTGGCAACATTAGTAGCATCCTACTATAGCAAAATCAATCTACTATGAGAATGCAAGACTTGATTTTATTCACAGAGTACAATAGTATTTTTAGTACAATGAAAGGAGTCCTAACTATGGAAGGAGATACTTGCCTTATCTAAAATACAATGGAGATATGTGTTGGCAGTGGTGCCCTAGGCACGTTTAATAAACGTTGTAATTGTTATCATTTATTTCATATCAATAAAGAGATGTTTTGATTATTATTGTTGTTCATGTTTACTTATAATAATCTCCGTCCCTAGTACTTATTAAGCACTAGTATAAAGGCTAAATGATCATGGGATGATCATGTTAGATTTATGGGTACTTGTTTGGAACAAGGTACTGGACATGACCCGCTGTATGAGATTTATGTCATGGTCTATATCGAACATATATCTCATATTAGTTATGTCATTTGAATCCTTAGACATGAAGTTATTATAGTCTTCCACTTGATGAACATTGTGTTTGACATATTCAAACGCTACCTTAACATGGTAGTTATAAAGGGTATGATTGGCATAATCGGATTCCCGTTGGGAAGAATAACAAGCTAAATGGATTTGTCCCTCAACGGAGAGATGTCAAGCTTGGGCCCCTCGAAGGAATGATGTTGATGAAATGTTCGGCCGGACTCAAATGGATTGATTGGATCAATAGCATTTGAATTATCAACATATTCGGAATCGAGAAAGTATTGAACAAAACAAGTTGACTGTTTGACCATGACTTGTGTTCAATGACGTCGTGGACAAAGGGATTGTGACATATTCTAAAGGAATGCGAACTTGTATCTAGTTATACTATTTGGGTAGGTGTGACGGTTTGCTAGAACCTAATCATATCTTATGGTTTCATGTTTGAACCCATTGCCAACTTAGTATAATACTAGAGGGTCACACACAATAGAACGAATCTTTAAAAGGACTAAATTGGAATTTTGAAAATTCTGGACATTCTGGGGAAGTGGGCGACCGCACAGTGTGGACTGGGCGGCCGCACACTTAGCCCAAATTTTGTACCAGTTTGTTTCAGATAAATGTGCGACCGCACAGTGTATTCTGGGCGGCCGCACAGTAATGTCGGCTGGCACTTTCCTAATTCGATTTGGAATGTCTTTTGACACAAGGTTCCTATTTGAAATAGGTCTTGCTTGTGTATAATAGGATGAATTAGGCCAGAACCTCAGTAATAGCCTTTTGTAAATCTCCAAAGTGTTTGAGAGAGAATTTATTTTGTTCTAAGATATCCTTGATTAAGGAACAAAATAATTCACAAATAAATTCCATATAGTTCTTTATTAAATTGTGAAAGTGTGTTTCATAATATTGGTCTAGCAACCAAGATCAAAGAAGCTCCTTTGATATTCGTTCGAAGTGTGGATACCGCTAGAGGGTGAAAATCATCATCTTCAAAGTTCGTGTTCAAGCTTTGTGATCGTGATCAAGTCTTCAAATCTCCACCAAAGACCAAGAGAATTTTGATAGCCATCAAGGGTTAGTTTTTCCTTTATTCATTATGTTGTATTTGATTTAATCATATGAACGGATCCATGGCTTTGGGTTTCTTAAAATTTTAATTGCTATATTCCGCTGCGCATGTTACTGTGAATACGTGTGTTTGAATTTGGGAATATTCATAGCAACATTAAAATTATGAGAGTCGCCACGCCGTTTTAATTAAAGCCAAAACATTGAGAAAAGCATGTTAATGGGTTCGGGGGTCAAATTACAACAAGAGAAGAATATTGGACGTTATCACTCCTATTGCCCGAATGATCGGTCTTTCTATCATGATGATGTGTTAGTAGTGTGTTAGTGTTTGAGACCGGATCCGAAGATTGCCTACGTTCCTCTCAATGTGAGAAGCTCAGGTCAGCGTAGTTCGAGAAGAATTTAGAATAGGCAGAAGAATCGGGATCATGCATAATGATGGGGGAATTACCTAAAGATTAGGGTTTAGAAATAGTTCATAGATCATCCTCGGGTCGATGAACCCTCGATCATCATCGGCTATGAAATAACATGTAATTATGAAGATCGCAACCCTAAATATAGCATAAATAAGGTTTTAATCTATGAACACGATGAACATATGAAGAACATATATGAACATATGAATGAACATGCGAAGCATATGAAGAAACTATGAAAAACATGCAAGAACATGAATATTAAAGATCTACATTAGAAATAATGCAAGAACGTGAAGAAATAAGTTAGAAAACTTACCTATGTTGGCAAGAATAAACCTTGATCTTCTTGGAGGTTTGAATGCTAATTAGAGAGCAAAATTGTGTTTAAGAACTCTCATATTCGGATCCCCAAAACCAATGGAATGGAGTGGTTTATATAGTAAACTGATGGGGGGATCTGATGGTCCAGATCATCCAGCGCAAGGTTGGCCGCCTGGCCCATTGTTGAAGCCGGTTACAAGAGTGGCCGCGTGGCCAAGATCAACGCGGAGCAAGGTTGGCCGCGTGGCCAAGGCTGCCGGCTGACTTGATTCTTAAGTTAGGGTTTCTGCATGGTTTTAAGGAAACCATTTACTACCTAATTTGATAGATTTTGTCATAAATGAGATATTTTGGGAATCCGGGACAAGTCTTTGCAAGGTTTCTAATTCCTATAAAGTCCTTGTATTTTTGGGAAACTCCTAATAAACTCATTTTCAGGTCGGGTACTAACAGTAGCCCCTCGGCGACGCTTCTTGCAAGGCAATGTGGGGTCGACGATAAAAGAAGGATCCGTCTGAAACATGAGTTTCAAAACAGATGAAAGGTAAGGGAACGGCTGGACCTTGGCAGGCGACCTACGTATCCGCGGGGGAATCAAGCCAAACGTAGTTCAAATCTGATGGGAAATTAGGAAGGACTGTCCTCTGATGGGGAGCAACGTCTTCTGCTGGGGAAAGTGCATCTGCTGGGGATGATAGATGACCACGTCGATCGGATGGCTGAACCTTTTCAGGTTTCCTACGTTATCCTCGGAGGAATCAAGCCGGTCGTAGTTCTGAGCGACTGGGGATAAAACGAGACATCGGACTTCTGCTAGGGATAATAAACCTACGGGCACTATCCTGTACGAAGAACGAATCATTCGTAAGCAATGAAGTTATTAGGGAAAAATGAAGACTACGTCGTCTAAATAATCCCAAGATGGAATGGTAAACGCAATCAGGATCGCCAGGGTTCCTGCCGATCGCGCCAAAGTAATAGGTGGGGGTCTCTCGTGAACAGAAAACGCCGAAGCTTCTGCCACCACGATCGATCTAGGATGCGTATGTCATAGAGGCGCCGAAGTCTCTACAACCGTACGAATCTTAATAATAGATGCTGAATCTTTCGCAAATAGAAACGCCGAGGCCTCTGCCAATTACGATTGATAAAGGATGGTATGTCATAGAGGCGCCGAAGTCCCTACAATCATACGAATCCTGATAATAGATGCTGGATCTTTCGCAAATAGAAACGCCGAGGCTTCTGCCAATTACGATTGATCTAGGATAGTATGTCATAGAGGCGCCGAAGTCTCTACAACCATACGAATCCTAAGCAAATATTGGGGAAAAGAAGGTAAGGGTGACAATGGTGCGAGACATATAGACGGCGGGGTCTATATAATCCCAAGATGGTAAAATGGTAATAGCCGGAGCTTATGCGATATCAAGATAGACGGGCCTCTGTCAATCACAATTCATAAAATAACAAGTGGTGGATATTACGCAATATAGAGGTAGACGGGCCTCTGCAAATTGCAACAGAAACGTACGCGAAGTAGAGACAACTCTCGGTCATCGCGATAATATAACGAAGCAATAACAAATGTACGTGCAGTAGGGAAACTCCCGGTCACCACGATAGTTTTTAAAGAGACGAAACATTCGTGCAGTAGGGATAAACTCCCGGTCACCACGATAGTTTTAAAGAGATGAAACATTCGTGCAGTAGGGATAACTCCCGGTCACCACGATAGTTTTTAAGAGATGAAACATTCGTGCAGTAGGGATAACTCCCGGTCACCACGATAGTTTTTAAAGAGATGAAAAATTCGTGCAGTAGGGATAACTCCCGGTCACCACGATAGTTTTTTAAAGAGATGAAACGTTCGTGCAGTAGGGTAAACTCCCAGTCACCACGATAGTTTTTAAAGAGATGAAACATTCGTGCAGTAGGGATAACTCCGGTCACCACGATAGTTTTTACAGAGATGAAACATTCGTGCAGTAGGGATAACTCCGGTCACCACGATAGTTTTAAAGAGATGAAACATTCGTGCAGTAGGGATAACTCCCGGTTACCACGATAGTTTTTAAAGAGATGAAACATTCGTGCAGTAGGATAAACTCCCGGTCACCACGATAGTTTTTAAAGAGATTAAACATTCGTGCAAGTAGGGATAACTCCCGGTCACACGATAGTTTTCAAAGAGATGAACATTCGTGCAGTAGGGATAACTCCCGGTCACCACGATAGTTTTTAAAGAGATGAAACATTCGTGCAGTAGGGATAACTCCCGGTCACCACGATAGTTTTCAAAGAGATGAAACATTCGTGCAGTTAGGATATACTCCCGGTCACCACGATAGTTTTTAAAAGAGATGAAACATTCGTGCAGTAGGGATAACTCCCGGTTACCACGATAGTTTTTAAACAAAGGATAATTTAAGAGATTTTTTAGGCTTTTTAAAACCAAATGATGTTCTAAAGGACAATAGACCCTTGCAGAGATTCATAAAGCTGGCGAACTTATCATGAGTCGCGAAGATGACGGATTGTTATGAAGTTGCAAAAAAGATGAAACTCTCATGGAATCACAAAGGTGATAGATCTTGGGGAGTCACAAGGGGAGGGACTCTCGGGGAGTCACAAAGGAGATGGACTCTCGGGGAGTTGCTAAGGTAAAGGACTCTTTGGTGAGCAAAGGACGACCACGGAAAGCGTAATGTTTTGGGATCCACTTACCCTAAATTAGGAGAATACCTAATATGAGGCTACGAACCATAAGATGAAGGTATTAGGTAAGGGACATTTTGTTTGGTTGCTTAGGGTAGGACCTAAGGCTTCTAAGGAAAGGGGAGGGTAGCCTCTTATCTTTGAGATAAGGATGCAAAAGATGTTATGGTGTTAGACTTGAGGTTGTGTCTTGGATACAATGTGGGTTTTTCTAGGCTTACGGGCTAGGGTTTGGAGAGAATGCGACTGCCTAGGCTCGAGGCTAGGGTTCGGAAGAATATGGAAAGGCTATTGTATCCTAGGCAAAAAGACTAGCGGGGGATTGAGATTATAAATTTCCTAGGTTTCGAGACTAGGGGTTTGGAGAGGTTGAGGTTGGGAATTCCTAGATGTTAGGGTTTCGAACAAGGGTTTGGAAACTGGTGTTTAAGGACCATGACTATCCTAGGTTTGGGACTAGGGTTTAAAAATATCCTAGGCTTCGAGGCTAGGGCTTGGAGTTGTTGTAGCATGGAGATTGCAAAGGCGTTGGCTTTAGACCCAAGGTTGGGAGTTGAAAGGGTTGTGACTTCCTAGGCTTGAGACCATGGACCGTTGGGAAGAGGGATTTCTTTTGTGGAAGGGTCCACTAAGCTTGATGTTACGGTCACCATTTTCCGGGATTGGTGACTATGGCTTGGAAGGTCATGGTAACCTAGGCTTTAGGCTAGGTTTTAAGGCTAAGACTGTAAACTTCTACGTTTGAGACTAAGGTGAAGGAGTTTCCTAAGTATAGGACTGGGGTTTAAAGGGAATTTTGAATCCTAGGCTTGATGATAGAGTTTAAAGAGGATAATTTCTACCTAGCCTTGAGGC